>CAJHZI010000213.1:0-335000 GCA_905160935.1 Enchytraeus crypticus | reverse complement strand
GCCAGTAGGCAGTGCACTAAGAGAGAGAGAGAGAATTGCATAATAGACCAGCTTAAGACCTTAGTGAACATTCTCCACCACGCCCAGTTACGCAGCTTCAGATACGACGCACAGTTTCGCTGAATGATCCGCACCGCATTCAACTGACGCTGACGCTTCTGAAGATTTCTGCAGATTAAAAAAATAAATAGAATAAAATAATTAAACATATTTTTAGAAATATATACACACGTTAATATAGGGTTAGAGTCACAGCTTTACATTATAACATAATATGTTAGATTAATAATAATAATAATAATAATGATATTAATAATAATAATAGACTAGCGATAAGTGAGAGACCTCTTTTCATTGACAAAGGCTTTCCATCCCTTTGAAACGATTTAATGCAGTCTGCTTCAGCAATTCTTTTAAGCAGCTAGATGACCTCGAGTAGCCGGGCGGCGATTCAGCCAGGCGGCGATTCAGCAGTATTGATTGGATCGTTTTTATCAAACATCGAAGTCTTTACACCCGGGGTAATAATAAAAAAGTAATAATAATAACAATAATACTAAGTACTTTAAAAGTATTAATAATATATCAACAATAATAATTAATTAATTGCTTTATTTCAGGCGTAAGAACCCATACATGAATCATACATACAGCAATGCAACAAGAACCAGAAAAGCAAATAGGCTGTACATAAATTTAGCTGTAAGACAATTACTTACAGAATTAGGCATATAAAGCTATAATAAGCTCAGAACATCAAAACACTTAACTAGCATATTAGTATTATCCAGCAAGCACATTCTGAACTTTAATCTGTAATTAGAAAGGAGAGTATCAAAACTAGGCAAACCGGTTTCCAGCAGCGCTATGGTTAAGCTGCTGTAACGTTTATATCCAAAAAATAGTTACTACTAAAATATAATAAAATATAATATATAACAATTTAACTGATGGAGATTAATTACTATACAATAATATAATATGCAGTAGGATTGCACAAGCAAAAGTGGCCCTTGGTAGTAGAAAAGAACTATTAACAAAAAGTCTAAAGAAAGACACAAAGATAAAGATAGTGAAAACTTTGATTTGGACCATGCTATTGTATGGATGGGAAACATAGACCTTAAGGAAGGAAGATAGTAGGAAACTGGAGGCATTGGAAATGTGGATTTGAAGAAGAATTGAGAGGATTAGCTGGACTCAAAAGGTTACAAATGAGGAAGTCCTGGATAGAGTTAGCACAGATAGCCAGTTGATAAATGTATTAAGAAATAGGAAGAAGAGATGGATAGGAGACATTCTAAGGGGGGAAGGTCTATTAAAAGAGGTTATAGAAGGTAGAATGAAAGGAAAAAGAGGCAGGGGCAGGCCAAGATTAGGTATGTTAGATGATTTAAAGACCCACTCATATGTGGAAATGAAGAGGAAGGCGGAAGACAGAGAAGAGTGGAAGCGTTATGTACCATGGACCTGCCAGTAGGCAGTGCACTAAGATAGAGAGAATATAATATTAGTATCTAGGAATTCGTTTAAATTATAATTCTATTAAATAATTGACATCATTTACATAAATTTAGGAGAACTTTAATGTTTACTCATATCTACAAAAAATTTATTGAAATTTCTATAAATAATGTGAGCATCTCTAAATATATAATGCGTAACATTATCCAATCTTTACAACTTAATTTCTCCATTTACGGTTCACATAAGAAATATAGAGATCTGCATGTGTATGTAATAGAGGTAACTTTATAATATAAGATTTAAATGAGTTACTACAAGAAATAGACAGCATTAGCTACCTCCTAGCTACAGAACCCCTCGCGTAGGCCTGGAACTCTATAATGATGTCCGTGAGCTTGATGTCCCTCTCTTCCTCCAGGTGAGCCAGAACACCGGCACGGAAAAAGATCTTGCTGTGACCAATACGATACAGGTTAGAATCCAACTCCAATGCCTCCATCTGGATAATAATGGAAATGTGTAGCAATTTTTTTCTAAAGTTAATCCAGTGTTCCATCAGATGGTGATGCCAACATTGTAAAAATGCAGCTAGACTGCAGCGATTGTTATAGGAGCCAGATTTAATTTTAGATATAATAGTAGAAGTTCACAAGATTAAGTACCGAACAATCAAACTTAAGTTGTCTAATCTCTCTTAGAGTGCTGCCTACTGGCAGATCAATAGTATATAACGCCTCCACTCTTCTCTGTCTTCTGCTTTCCTCTTCATGTCCACAGTTAGCTGTTTAATATAGCTTATATTTTATATGAACTGCATATAAAGACAACGGCCTCAAATTGTATGTATTAAAATTTTATATTAGTAAAAGATATTGTAGTATGTCCAGTAGATTCATCAAGAGCAACATAGTTTCTCAATACTCCAGTAAACATTAAATTTAAATCAAACAACAAACCATCTTAGCACAGGCTTTCATGCCGTCCATGAAACCCTTGGGGATGATGTTAGGAGTAAGTATCTCGTATCTCTGCCGGAACTCCTGAAAGAGGATTCGAGAAGGGAAGCCCTGACGACAGATTCTGATTCCTTCTAGAACGCCATTGCATTTCAACTGATCCAGCACCAGGTGAGAATTTATCTTACCTGCCTGTTTTAAAAATAGCAAAATTCTTTTCACGTTTCTGCTACGAAAATTTGTCATATTAAACATTAGAAAGATTATACATTATTTTATTTACAAATAATACACTGGAATAATACGCTCACTCATTCCAATAAGTAGCTGAAAGAAGAAAGCTCCAATAAAACAAAACTCAGACCATGGTCAAACGTGGCTTCATGTACCAATGTCATTTTAATTATAATAGTCTACTATGTGTACTGCTATGCGACTCTAAGCTGCACAGATACACTTAATCTTGACACCGTTATGACTGTCAGGCAATATAAGTTACTGCCTTACAATTTAGCTGTTCAAAACTCCATATTTGGCCTTCTCTAATAAGGAGGAAAATGTGAGAATCCATCATGTCCACAAATTTTCAATTTCAAAACTATATACTGACATTGCGGCAACGGTGTCATCGATATTAAATCCAATTCTGTAAATTTAAGTAGAAGTATAAGCTTGGCTGTGAAGTGATTCTCCATCACAAAACAAACATCATGCAATAGCACAATAGATGCTCTAATGCACGTTCAGGAAGAAGCAGCATACATTGACACAATCCTACCTTCTTCTCGTGGTTAGGTATGATACAGCGCACAAAGTTGGGATTGGTATTGTTGAGAGTGAGCATGAGCTTCTGCAGCTGCTCCTTGTACGTCTGCCCCACCGTTCTGAACATCCCTTTCCTCGTGCGAGCAGGGCCAAACGATACAGCGCCGCTATCAGCCGAAGCCACCGTCAGTCCCAAGCCAACTATCTCAGTCGACGCTGGAAATATAAAGATAACCAAACCGTTTATGAGTAATAAAAATGAGTTGATAAAAATAATGATTTAACTTAAACCCAACATTTCAAAGTCGTTTGCCGCAGTAATAGTATAGGAAATTTCAAACTGATTCTATACAATATTCAGTGCACAGAATCTAGCAGGTATTAATATGTACTGTATACCATACATTTTCAAATGCTTGTCAACAGGTTGGTTGGCCGTAAGAATAACATGCTTGCTAGATAAGCAGAAAACCATCTCTTCTAATTAGAGTCAGACTGTCTCATATAATTCCCTTATGGTACGGAAAGAGAGGCTAAAGTTAGCTTTTAAACCAATATCCTAGTTGCAAACTGGTCGACTCGATGACAATTATTGTAATTTTATAATTTAAAATTTTACAACTATGTAAAATAAAATAAATATCTTTTATGATACTTACACAATGTCATATTGCATTACTAAAACCAGCATTACGACTGCTCAGAATGACAGGTAAATGAACTGCCACATCTTACCGACATCGCCATTGGCTGGAGCGAGTGGCCATGTCGGTTAGATATTCGTGGAGATGTCGGTTAGATATTCGACCGCCGATCAGTATGCACAGGGTTCAAATCCTGGGCTCGCCCGTCACTGACATCGCTTTCGAGTGAGGAAACTGAAGTTAACCTTATCGTTTTACTTTTTTAAACTAATGACATTAGAAGAGCAATAACTGACGCTGTTTATAGAATAACTTGTAAAATAAGATCAGCTAAGTAGATATGAAAGAACACTGTAATTAGTCAACCCCAACATCTTAATGTTGAAGAAGGCAACGCGAAGCCATCTCAGAAGCTATAGTTTTCCCAAGCTATAGGCTGAATATGTACTTTGAACCTGCCACTTGCCAGTGCACTGAAGAAGAATAAGAGAACATCTTAATTGTAATTGACTAATTGGACGGTATAATCGACCTAACTATCCTACCTAGTCAGTAAGAGACTTAACCGCGGATCACAATGAGCGAGGTTCTAATCCTGGGCTCGCCCGTCACTGACATCGCTTTCGAGTGAGGAAACTGACGTTAACCTTAGCTTTACCAGCTTTTTACCGTCTTTCCACAAGGCACGGATGAAGTCAACGGAAGACTCTTGCAGCAGCTGCACGACGTTCTCGTTCAGAGGATCCATGTTCTTCAGCAGCCACTCGTTGCAGTTGTAGTCGACACGACCTGCGTAGTGGATCACACAGAAGCTGGCGCGCTCTCTGAAGTCTGGCTTGAGGAACTTGGGATGCTGCGTGTGCTGAACGATCAGTTTGTCCACCAGCGTCTTGTCGGTGGCTTTAGGAAACCAGCATTCCTCGTCTAACAGAGACAGTATGCCCATCGGCTGTGACAAACAAGTGCAAGAGAGTACAGCTACGTAGCAATTCAAACATACAATTATACAATATATTCAATTATACAAATATTCAATTATATTATTCAAATATGCAATTATACAAATATTAAAATAAACAAATATTCAAAAATACAATTATACAAATATTCAAACATACAATTATACAAATATTCAAAAATACAATTATACAAATATTCAAAAATACAATTATACAAATATTCAAAAATACAATTATACAAATATTCAAATATACAATTATACAAATATACTACGTAGCAAATCAATTACACAATTCAAATTGATTCATTACAATCTCCTCTAGTTCCAATGTAACAGTACCCTAGTGATGCCCTAGTGATATCATAGTGATCATTATTTTTGAATTTGCGTTTTTAATAATCACATTTAATAAAAACGTCTTTAACATACACCCAGACTACACTAATAAAAGTTAGTGAATTCTCACTCTACGATATTTCAAAGGAACTGATACTACCTTTAAATGGCCGAATAGCATTGGACAAGGGCCAGGTGAGCAGTTTAACTGCCGTACAATAGTCAATACACTGATCAGCGAACTAACCTTGTCAATCAGATCAATGTTAGCCATAGGTCGATTGTACAATAGTCAATACATTGATCAGTGAACTAACCTTGTCAATCAGATCAATGTTAGCCATAGGTCGATTGTACAATAGTCAATATGTTGATCAGTGAACAAACCTTGTCAATGAGATCAATGGTGGGCTGAAGGTCGAGACCGAAGTCGATGAAATGCCAGTCGATGCCCTCTCTCTGATACTCCTCCTGCTCCAAGATGAACATGGTGTGGTTGAACAGCTGCTGCAGCTTCTCGTTGGTGTAGTTAATGCACAGCTGCTCGAATGAGTTCATCTGCAGACATCAACACGCGTTAGCATGCCGTCGATATATAAGAAAAGTGTCTCATGTGTATATTTTGATTATGTGCCACAAATACAATATACAGTTAGAGCTACATAGTTTACGATATAATAATCTATTCCTTTATTTCATCACAGTCTGACGTCTGATAATCGCAGATAGTTTAAAATGCAACAACGAGCAAAACAGTTATAAGCAGTAACATAACAGATAAAGAATGCCATAAATACAAAGAGGGTGGTGAAACATGGACTATAGAATGAAAAGATATGAATAATGAATGATATCAGGAAATTAGATTCGTTGGAAATGTGGATAAAGAGAAGAATGAAAAAGATTAGCTAGACTCTAAAAGTTACAATTGAAGAAGTTCTGGATAGAGCGGGTACAGATCGACAGTGGGTGTTGATGCATGTGTATGTGTACCCCCTAAAAAGCCACTGACATCGCCTTACAGGGAAGAACAGGACGTTAAATCCTCATTTAATTGATTGAGAAACGACACATTCATAAGCAAGCATTGGATGAATTTCACTTCCAACATTATCAGTAGACAGTCAACGTAAAAGTTAAATTAGCAGAATAATTGCCACCAGACGTCGTTTACAATTGAAACTTTTGCTTTAAACGATGAAGTTAAAATAGCCTAGCAGCTCACTGCACGCAATACCTGAAATATCTCAAATCCAGCGATGTCCAGGATGCCAATGAACGAGGCCCCCTGTCGACGAGTCCTGTCTAGGGATTTGTTGATCCTCTGTACGATCCACTTGAACATTCTCTCGTATATAGCCTTGCTAATTGCTTCCACTGCATACTCCACCTTTACGCAGTGCAGACAAACTGATTTAGCAGATAGGAAAAACCGTTCGTGATTTTATTTTATCTTCAACCTTTTTTACTTTTTTTTCAACTCAGCAACTACAGCATATTTAACTAGAAACTATACAGATACTCAAAAAGGAGAGAGTTAACATAAAAGAGTCTAGCTCTGTGTTTAGAATATTTAACTTTACATCAGTATTGAGTTATATTTCACTTCATAATCTCATCAATTTACACTGACTGCTTTAAAAAAATTAATAGTAAAATATATTTAATCCCGTTCACATCTTCATTTGTAACTTCATTTCTCTATGCAGGCCTTAAGCTTTCATACTCTTGGCAGTTAAAGTATTCACCATCTAAATAGAGAACTTGAATAAATACACAAAATACTCTAAACTGCAAATTCATATTAACTAAAATTCAAAACGCAAGTACAGAAAAATGCTCGTTTTACGGTAACAATTAGTCAGAAGTTTCGCAAAATGTTAATAGAAAATAAAATGACTGGTTTAATCTCAGCAGCCGTCTAACCTGTTCCTTAGTCTGAGCCTTGTGCACAAACTCTCTGCCAACCTTGAGTCGAGGTCTAAGAAAAGCCTTCGTCATCTCTGTCACAGCAACTCCTAACAGATGGCAGGCCTTCTGGGCCACTGTGACATACCATCAACGTAAAGACTGGCTCTTAATAATAATAGCGTTAAATCAATATTTAAAATCAATATTTCAAGAATTAGACGCCTGTTTATTAAAGCTATTCATTCAAATAGTTTTTCTATTCTCTAGCATACTGCCAAATGGCTGATTCATGGTAAATAGTTTTAACTTCAAATAACTTCCACAATGAGTAATAATTCAGTATTCCATGTATCAAATTGTTAATTCTTCTAATGCTAAGACTGGCCTGGTCTATTGAAATTATTTGTTTACATTATTTAGGCTTTACGATACAGGGAGTACATGAAAAAATATTTTCAACACTTAATGCGCAGAAGAAAAGTTTTGAATAAAATTATTTAAATAAATGAGTTAAAAAGTTCCATCACACGTAAACACATCACGATAGTCATCATCAGCGTTGATTCACTAGTACAACTCAATTTATAGTTTCACTTAATCAGCTCGTATGGCAATGACAACAGTTGTATATCAGACAAATGAACGAGCAATGTCATGTGATGTAATGCGATATATCATGATGCCATCCGATACCACACAATATAATACAATACAATGCAATAAAATGAAATATAATACAATACAAAACAATGCAATGTAATAAAATACAATACAATACATTACAATACAATAAAATATATCAGAATTATAGAATAGTCAAAAAAACTAGTCTGCAAAATGAGCAAGATATGATTAATACTTGCTGGATTGCAGTTAACTAATTACTCATAGCACTCAAATGAACCTGTATCATCAGGTAGAACAGCTTGATCAGACTTTGGGTCTTGCACAAACTTCATGTTACCCAGCTGAAGAATTCCAGATAAAGTCTTATGGATATCTACGGCATTTACAAATAAATGTTTTTTTTATATAAACCTGTAATCTAAGTTAATTTAATATATGTGAAAATCTATGGCATTTAAAAATAAATTAAATAATTTTTTTAATATAAATCTAAGTTAATTTAATACTAAGTTCACCAGTCCTATCATATCAATAAACTTAAACTTGGCTCTAACTTTTAGAATCATTCTAAACTAATTTCCCTCTACATACGAAATTTTATTTAAACTAGCAATAATTAAAGTCAAATAACTAATAATTAAAGTCAAGTACATATTATTAAAGTCAAGCAACTAATTCAACTATGAATAGTGTATTATAATGAAGTTGCCAGGTTGATAGCTATATCTCTAAATGAGAATTACTGGACGTATGAGCAGGAGACGTTTCATATAACTGTTTATAATAAAGGCATGTGAAACTGCACAGAATATTCAATAAGATCCGAATACCACAGCCAAACAGCGCAAATTTTAACCAGACAAAATCTATAGACTCCTTTCCAAAAAAACTTTCAGTTAAGTTTTAATAGACTATAAAGATCGTGATCGAGGATCATTCATTATGAAAAGTAAAAACAAGCATTTTAGTAAAATGATCAACTACGTTGATATCTATAACTTTTTAAAACAACATGCTTAAACGTTTAGACAATTTATTCCATTTTCCGCGTAACCAGTCCAGTGAATGTCCGAGATTTTAATCTCAGACAGCTGGGCTGTCTGAGAGTAAGGTATCAACGCGGCTGGGATTCGAACCCACGAGGGTTCAATTCACCTCAGGATCTGTCATTAAATAAATAAATAATAATAAATAAATAAAGGTTTAACGTCCGTTTCCTCATCCAGGGATGATGTCAGGGACGTCCCCAACAGCACACATCACTACAGATCAATTCACCCAGACCAATCTGCGAAAGAAATGTGCTGAGGAGAAGTAAGGTCCTAAACGAAAGCCAGTCCGGTGATCACAAAATGGTCAAGGTAGAGTGATTATGTCTATGGTGGGAAAAGGTATGTTTTAAGCTTGCTAGAGAATGTTGAAAGAGAAAAACAAGAGCGAAGATTAGCAGGTAAAGAGTTCCAGATTGTGGGTGCTGCGTAAGAAAATGAACATCTGCCCAATACGTGAGAATATTTGGAACAGTGAGAAGATTGGCATCGGTGAAGCGAAGTGCACGTGAGGGACGATAGGGAAGAAGAATTTCAGATAAGTAAGAAGGCTTGCCAAATCGCAGAGTTTTGAAGTTAATAGAGCTATTTTATATTTTATGCGTTGATTAACAGGGAGCCAGTGAAGACTGCGAAGTAGAGAAAGAGAGCGAAATTGAAGTCGAGAGGACTTACAAACAACACGTGCAAGAGAATTTTGGACGTGCTGCAAACGATTGAGAGAAGAAGTAGGCAACCCATGTAATAATGAATTACAGTAGTCGAGCTTTGAATGAACTATAGAATTAGCAAGGAGAGTGGCTGAATTTCTAGTAAGGGATGGACGTATTTGCCTAATCTGACGAATCTGAAAGAAAGAAGCGCGACAAACAGAAGAGATATGGGATTTAAAGTCAAGGTTTCATCAAATATGACTCCAAGGTTTTTGGCGGATCGAGAAGGCGAAAGAGCAAGATTCTGAAAATTAACAGAGCTATAGGTAATTTTACTTCTTTGCAAAGGAGTGCCAATTAAAAGGTATTCAGCTTTGGAAGGATTAACAGCAAGACGGTTAGCACAACACCAGGAATAAACCTTGTCTAGAATGGATGAGAGATGAGCCAGTTTTTGATCAGAATCATGATTAGAAAAGGAAATATATAGCTGTGTGTCGTCTGCATAGAAATGAAAATTTATGGAGGACTGAGCAAGTAGGTAGCTAAGAGGAGTGATATATAAAGAGAAGAGCAATGGACCTAACACTGAACCTTGAGGAACACCGCGTAGGAGAGGTAGTTCAGAAGAGCGATTTTGACCAATAACAACAGATTGTGTGCGACATGAGAGATATGATGTGAGAAGGGAAAAGGCAGAATCAGATATGCCAAAACAAGATTTAAGCCTATTTATTAGGATGCCGTGGTCAATTGTATCAAAGGCAGCAGAGAGATCTAGAAGAACCAAGGCAGAAACCCGTTTACTACTCATGGCCAAGCTAAGATCATTATGTATACGAAGAAGAGCGGTTTCAGTAGAATGGAGTTTTCTATAGGCAGATTGATAATGAGAAAGAGAAGGGAAAGAATCAAGATGAGTGCATAAACGGGTATAAGTTACCTTTTCAAGAAGTTTAGAGATCAAGTTAAGATTGGAAATAGGACAGTAACTGGAAAGATCATCATTTGGTAGAGAAGGCTTTTTTAGCAAATGAGATACAACTGCATGTTTGAAGGAGGTCGGGAAGATACCTTCTGAGAGTGAGAGGTTGATTAAGTAATAGGAGCAACTAAAACATCAATACAGGATTGCAGTAATCGTGTAGGAATAACATCAAGGCAGCAAGATGATTCGGTAGAGCGAAGAATAAAATTGCGTATTTCTTCCGGTTTAGCTGGTTCAAAACTAGAAAGTAGTGGTGGTTCAGGCATATTTACAGAAATGGAGTTGTCGGTGTCAATGGAGTTGGAGGGTATAGAGCTACAGAGTTTGGCTATTTTATCATCGAAAAAGTTGAGAAAAGAGGTAGCAAGAGAAGATGGTGAGGTGGTAGAGGGGAGAGACTTGGGAATGGTGCGATCAAGCAGAGTCAAGTGCTCCCCATAATTTCTTGGGACAATTTTGATTCTGCAAGATTAGATTTCGATAATACAAGCTTTTAGCAGAACTAATCATTTTATTTAATAATTTTCTTTGCTTGAGATACTTGGACTTAATGTCTGGACTTCTTAGTTCAGGTGGATTTTTCAGATCCTTCCTGAACTTAGTTTCGAGTTTTGAACGTTCAGATTTTTGTTTAAGGATTTGTTCAGAAATGAATGTTTTCCTAGGGTTTGAGCGACAATGAATGGTCTTGAGAGGGGCATGTTTGTCTAATATGGAAGAAAGTACGGAGCTAAATTGAGCTGAATATTCGGAAACAGTTGAAGATGGATTAAAATACAAAGAAGAGGACACAATATCAGCAGAGAAGGCATCACTGTTAATAGAAGAGAGTTTCCTATAAGTTTTAAGTGTTTTGGAAGGGTGTACATTAACAGTCACAGGCAATTTACAGAAAATCGCACTGTGATCTGATAGTGAAGGATCAGAGATTCCTTGATCAAGAAATGACATGCTGTTTCGAGTGATAAGAAGATCAAGAATATGACCAGAGGAGTGAGTAGGGGAAGATATATGTTGTTTGAGATCAAAGGCATCAAGTGTTGATAAAAAGGAAGAAGAATAATAGTCATTAGAGTCTAGGTGGATGTTGAAATCACACATAATTATTAAATCAGTGGGTGATGAGGCAATGTCTTCAAGAAGCAAAGAAAAATCAGAAATGAACATTTAAAACTTCATGACGTTACCTCTGCGCTATTAAATCATTCTACGCTATTACAACATGCTATAAGTAGCAAAACGTGTAAATTTAAAAAGAAATCAATTATAGATCATAGATGTGGCAGGTAAGTGAATGGTCGTACAGATCTGCTCGTCTTTAGTGAAGCCGATGACGTCCATGGCGTCGAGCAGTTGTCTGTATAGCTCCACGTCACTCTCTCCCCCCACCGGCACGTTACCATGGGTCAGGTAGCGGTATGACCCCACACCCTCCAGCAGACATTCCTCTACACGTCACAAACACGTCACAGTCATAGCATACACGTCACAGTCATGGCATACAAGTCACATCTACGTCACACACATGTCGCATATACGTCACATATAACCATAGTTACCCTATCAATAGAAAAGAAAGGACCATAGACGAGTGGGTTCATGATTAGTTTGATCAAAGCATTTAATAAAGTCACAGTAAGAAAACTATGAAAACTGCAGGAAATCACTGAGCAGGCTACACTGTTGACCAAATGTTCACACAATTCCAATCTGCTCAAAACTTTCTCATCTCACTGCAGATACTCGACCGCGGATCAGTATGTGTGAAGTTCAAATCTTGGGCTCGCCCGTCACTGACATCGCTTTCGAGTGAGGAAACTGACGTTAACCTTAGCTTTCCCAGCTATATTACTATATCACATAAAGACAGACATACTGGCCATGGCAGGCGTTGCACTGTTGAGCATCTGATAGAAGATATGGAAGCACCTCTCATCGGCGGCTTGGCGCACAGCTCTCGACTTCTCCAGTAAATCTGCGGTGTCGCTTGCGTCAAGGCTTAAATTACTCCTTAATATTACTGTCATATAAATTCCTGTAACTTATCTATTCAATAAATTTCAATGATAAAAAAAAAAAAAAAAAAAAATTACTCTAAAATACCACTATCACTTAACGTACACTAGTTAACTAAATGATATTAACAGATTAAGTATTAAAGAAACAATTTCTACCTTTAAAACTACTCTAAAATACCACTAGTCTAATTTGCATTAACTATATGACACTCATTAAACATTAGACCTGATGTCAAAAATTCTCCTTAAAAAATTAGCCCATTATAAAATATCGCCGTCATTTAATTCAAATAAACTAGTCTATTCAATAAATATATATTAATGCTAAACATTCCAAAGATCTATCAAAATTTACTCAAAAATATCAATATCAATTGATTTCCATAATTAATTTATTCAACGAATGCTAAAGTTAAAAATTCTTATAAAATTTACAATCACAATATTGGATCTCCATAGACTTCTAGGAGGATACAAGTCTCAATATTTGCTCCAGCAATGTAGCCAGAAACGTCAAAGTTGATTCGAATAAATTTACCCTGAACAAAAATTACAAAAAGATATATTGAAAAAACATTGAATACCCAGTATTTTATTTATACCATTAGTTCATGTATAACTAGAATGGCGTACACAACTCAACGACAGATACCTTAACAGCATTGCTTTTTATGGCTGCACAATAGATAAATATATTTATGACTATGCAAGTGTACATGGTTGAATATACATCGTCATTAAATCTGTATAAAATTGTTTGAACAACTGTAACTATTAAAATTGCATAAATTATACATAAACATAAAATCATCAGAGACTTTAATATAGAGCTTCATTTTTCGCAATTTAGTAGTAAATATACATAGATTAGGAACAGAGAAATTAAATAATAATACCAATAAACAGAACTGCAGACAAAAAAATACAGTATAAAGTTGATATCATATAAGAAATCATCTCAAAAGCCACAATTTCCTAGTTAAAGGCACAATTACAGGCGTAAGTCTAAGCCTATGCGATGAGATAAAAATTGTTGATAGAAGGGGCACTTTTACTTATCACAAAGCGGACATGAATACGAATATGTACTGCGAATATCGATTATATATATACATATAATATATATATATATATATATATATATATATATATATATATATATATATATATATATATTTGACAGGATTGATTGGATAACGATGATGAATATCTTAAAAAGAATAGGAATTGACTGGAGAGATAGAAGACTAATTTTTAACTTGTACATGAATCAAAAAGTAGTAATCAAAATCCAACAAGAATACTCAGAAGAAGGTGAAATAGGACGTGGAGTAAGACAAGGTTGTAGCATTTCGCCGCTGCTGTTTAACATTTACGCTGAGGTAATGATGGAAGAAGCCATGGAAGACATGGAAGAAGGAATAAATTTAGGAGGGAAATTGTTACAAGATGGACGATTTGCAGATGACCAAGGAATGGTAGCGGGTAGCGAGATTGGACTGCAGAAGATAATTGAAAGGCTGAATGATACGGCTTTGAGATATGGCATGAAGATTAATATAAAAAAGACCAAGGTTGTGAGAGTGTCCAATAATAAAGGTGAAGTGAATATCACAATAAATGGTACGAAATTGGAACAGGTAAGGAGTTTCAAATATTTGGGTCATACTATAACCGATGACGGGAAGTGTGAGACGGAAATATGCAGTAGGATTGCACAAGCAAAAGCGGCCTTTGGTAGTAGAAAAGAACTATTAACAAAAAGTCTAAAGAAAGACACAAAGATAAAGATAGTGAAAACTTTGGTTTGGACCACGCTATTGTATGGATGTGAAACATGGACCTTAAGGAAGGAAGATATTAGGAAACTGGAGGCATTGGAAATGTGGATTTGGAGAAGAATGGAGAGGATTAGCTGGACTCAAAAGGTTACAAATGAGGAAGTCCTGGAGAGAGTTGGCACAGATAGACAGTTGATAAATGTATTAAGAAATAGGAAGAAGAGATGGATAGGACACATTCTAAGGGGGAAGGTCTATTAAAAGAGGTCATAGAAGGTAGAATGGAAGGAAAAAGAGGCAGGGGCAGGCCGAGATTAGGTATGTTAGATGATTTAAAGACCCACTCATATGTGGAAATGAAGAGGAAGGCGGAAGACAGAGAAGAGTGGAGGCGTTATGTACCATGGACCTGCCAGTAGGCAGTGCACTAAGATATATATATATATATATATATATATTATACATATATATATATATATATATATATGTATGTATATATATATATTATCATATATATATATATATATATATATATATATATATATATATATATATATATATATATATATATATATGAATATGGAACTGCGAGGCAAAATAGAGAAGAGAGAGAGAGAGACTGAGAGAGAGAGGGGAGAACAACGTACAAATCGTGATGAGTTGTCATTCTTGACAGTCTTGGCATTACCGAATGCTTCTAGTATAGGATTAGACTGGAGAAGCTGCTGCTCTAGCTCACCCTAGTAAAACAACCACAAAATATCCAGTAGGCCTATAATATCACATCAAGATTTAACGTCCAGTTTCTCGCCCAAATATGTTATGTCATCCACGTCTCACGTCAAATACTTTAAATTGTATGATATAAAAGAAATTAGCTTTAAATTTACGTTGCGTTGCTTGTGTATACATAATATTCTTGGAATTATTAATTTTGACTAGCATTGTTCCACGCCAACTCAACTCATCTGCCTACTGTGTATGAGACACTGATCATTCATTATGACGTCTCTTCAACTGCTAACCAATGATTTATAGACCTTGGCTAACTTCGATAAAACACTGCATTTAAATACTAAGCAGAGCGATAGCGCCACAAAACAATGCCTAACTTCGATACAAACACTGCCTTGAAATACTAAAAAAGTAAAAAAAAGTAAACTCGCAATATAGTGAAATGATCAACTATGTCGATATCTATCACTTTTTAATAGCACATGTTTAAACCGTTAGGCAATTTATTCCACTCTCCGTGTAACCAGTCCAGTGAATGTCCGAGATGTTAATCTCAGATCAGCGCGGCCGGGATTCGAACCCACAAGGGTTCAATTTCACCCTCAATTCACTAAGCAATTCAATTCAATTCACTAAGCAGTGCGATAGCGCCACAAAACAATGTCCGCAGTCTCTCACCCACAACTTTGACTTAAAAGTTGACCGGATAGTTATACAATTCAGTTAAAATATAAACGATTGCGTTTACTGACGATATATTTTTAGCGTAAACCACAGCCTTAATTATATTTGAATACCAAACGATTTAGAAAACTGTTGACTTATAGCAATTTGTTTGCTAATGGTGCTTATCATGGGGAAAATACGCTCAAAACAGCCACGGAATTTCTTCTGAAATATGACCGCCGTATTCAAACTCATCTAACCTCGGTTAACTCTAAGACCTCTAAGTTTGAGTAGTAGAAGAGTGTGAAAAAACACTCTTCTGTAGCAACTGATTTGATAAACAGAGCATTTTCAATAGCTCATATGTTAAAGAACATTTAAAGCAGAATATGCAATGAACAACTTACTTATTTGACGAAATCTTACGTGGCAAATATAGTACGATTCTGACAAGAATTCCGATGCAGAAGTTTAAAACATTGGTTACGTAAGCGGCAGGAGTTAAGGGCGAAAAAAGGCGAAACCGACGTTATAATCAGAACTAATTTTGATGACAACGTTAACATTATAAATCTCAAATATGGCAAGTTTCTAAGTTCACATAATTTTTTCATGGAGCAAAATTTCGATTTAACTACTTGAAAGATGAAAGAAGCCATTGTAGAAGGAAATCACTTTGAAGTAATAAGCTAAACATCTATAAACAAGATATATCAGATAAAAACAGAAACACTCAACATTTAGTTCAAAATTACAAACTATATCTAGAAAAGAATTTATCGACTTTCACAATCTATCTTGTCAAGTAGCCATAAAATCGACAGTAAGTGAACAATTGATAATTATATGAACTTATTATCTCTAATTAATCAGGTTAAGAATTCATGAAAGGCTGCTGTTTCCAATTATTTAACTGCTAATCCGTCTGAATATCAAGAAAACCGGTGTTCTTAACATAATGACCTATTGTACAGAATATTGCACGTTTAGATTTTCTGCAATTTCTTTATTTACATTATACAGAGAGTGCAAATGATTAGTCATTTTGTCATACCATTTTTTGTCCTTTGCAATTTCCATGACACAAGTTAAATTCATAATCTGCTTCTCATACAAGCTATGCTATGACTTTAATCTTACATACATGTACATGTATACAAATCATAGTATAGCGTCCAACTAGTCAACTCTAGGGCCAAGGAGCAAAATTAACGAAGAAGAACTTGCGGAACAAGTCATCAGACCAGGCTGAATGCAAGAGTGAGGCATTTATATAGGAATGAACTTATCAGAGCAAGAAATGGTTAAGCCTTTGAAAATCTTCAGATTCAAGATTTAAATTCGAGCAGAAAATATTAGTTAGCGGTGGCTGAGGCCTAGGTGGCTGAGGCCTAGGTGGCTGAGGCCTAGGTGGCTGAGGCCTAGGTGGCTAAGGCCTTGGTGGCTGAAGCCTAGGTGGCTAAGGCCTAGGTAGCTGAGGCCTAGGTAGCTAAGGCCTATGTGGCTGAGGCCTAGGTGGATGAGGCCTAGGTGGTTGAGGCCTAGGTGGCTGAGGCCAAGGTAGCTAAGGCCTAGGTGGCTGAGGCCTACCTGCGAGTGCTGAGGAAGTTGAGTAGTGGATAGACGGGACGGTTTTGATGAAGCAGCTACATGAGCCAAATACTGAATCACTTTCTTCGTATTCTCTGTCTTACCGGCTCCCGATTCTCCTCTGCAAAACAACCATCAAATATCAACAAAATCTCATGCTTGAGGTCAGACGTTCAGTACAGGAAGTCAGTATTTAGAATATCTGCTAATATTGAAAGATTCAGCCGAGGCAATTGTAGTTCAAGGTTAAGGAAGACTTCCAGGAAAAGATCAAACTTGAGCACAAGTTATTGAAAAACATCAATCCAGTCAAGCTTAATTATGACAAAAAAGTCTCAGGGAAATCAGTATTTCGCTGTAACGATAAAGTGTATAGAAAAGCGTATTATAATAAAGGGTCATCACAAAATATGAGAAGATCAATATTCAAAATAGATTAAAAAGATAAAGGTGTCATAAGCGTAAATAAAATTAAATAAATGTATCAAAATTTAAGAGAAAAAGTACAAAGTTTTACAGAGTTTTAAATTATAATGTAGTAAGATATACCAGTTAATGGAAGTTACTTCACAGCTATATTTGCAAAGTTACTAAAGTTTTGGACCGAGTCTTAAAAAAACTTAGAAAAAATCTCACAAAAAAGCCATACAAAAGATGCTACAATTAAGAGAATTTGTCTGCACTTCGTTGCGAAATTCACAACTTGAATGGTAATTAAATCTGGCACTTAAGGCAGGAGGATATACGACATAGAATGTTTTAGTCCTTTAGATATGTGGCTTAGACGAATAATGAAAATGATATTTGAGCTGGTAAAGCTAAGGTTAACGTCAGTTTCCTCACTCGAAAGCGATGTCAGTGACGGGCGAGCCCATGATTTGAACCCGCATCTACTGATCCGCGGTCGAGTATCTTACCGACTTCGCCATTGGTTCCAGCCGACAAAATCAATAGTTTATTATTGACATCCAGAGTTTAGATTTGATACTTGTGGCTTTTCTACCCTGACTTTTATAGAGAAGAACTTTTTTATATCCTCTAGAAAGATATCGTCTTGGATAGGACACATTTTATTTACATTAAATATTTCTATCCAAATTTTCTCAATATAATCTGAGGGGTCAATAGCTAGTTATACCCTTTCAAGACCTATCTAACTACATAGTTTAGTCAGTTAACAGATTTTTACAATTCTTCTCTTTGTCTACACACCAGCATTTAAATCTATTCTAGGCTTAGCAAACAGCGCCATTAGACATATGCGCAGTTGAATAGACTACAAGAAATGATAAGAGAGAGTCAGAGTGTAAATATCAACAGATCTAGACAAAAAACAGTGATCCCAGCCGCAGTAGTAATGCAGGCTGCAGTTAAGCCAAACAACTAGACAGAAACACAAGACGTTGTTGATACTCAACTAATTACATCGTAAGACGACAAAAGAGAAACAAGAACAGTGAAAGCAGTATCTTTACGTTGGGTTATATTAAATTCTCTGAATTAAAAGTGAAAATATTATAATAATACAAAAATTGAAATATTTTAGAATAACGTTTAAGAATAAAGTCAGTTTAATAATATTTAAGTCAGTTTAATAATATTTAAGAATAGTATTTAAGTCAGTTTATTAATATTAAGCCAATTTCACATCTGGAAGATTGTATTTGGAATGGACTGGCTCAGAACTCAAACCACACCCAATGAAACTCAAGCTAATAACATCTATAGTCATGAGATCTAATAATAGACTAAATGAGTAACTGCTCCATTTAACATCAAACACGTAAAACAAATATGTTTATTGTGCTATGCCCCCATCGGCATCATTGAAGGCGAGCTCTAAATTAAAATTATCCATTCAATTTGCACAGCGGCAAAGAGATAAAACAGCTCTAGCATTAGGCGTTAAATACAGTAGTACACACTTCACAGTGTACCACAGCCCAGCCTGTCTGTCAACTCAACAGGAATGTTACACGTTCTCCACATAAACAACACGTTCAAACATTCAAACTACAACTGCCCGAGTGCTTGAACACTGTACTGTACAGTTTACTGAAAGCATTAACATTAATTTAGTTAAGACATCGTTCAGTTAAATTACTGGCATATTATATGAATGTATATTCTCTCAATAAAGTCTCTAAATCTGTACGTATATTTTTCGTATATTTATTTTCCAAAACGAATGGGAAAAATAGGGGATTGACTGATGTAGCCTATAGGACAGAGATGAGTTGAGAAGGTTTATTCGCATCCCGACCCTAGTTAAACTGGGATTGAAGATGATGATGATGATGATGATGATGATGATTAAATGTATGTGTATCTGTAAAAGTCAACGATAACAATAACTGTGCAGAATTCATTGTATGGTTTTATTCGAATTTCGTGAAATAAAGTTTCTTTTCTACTGTAATCTTTTTTACGTATTATTTATTGTTTTTCGCGCAAATTTGCGAAGTTTGCAGTTATCTCCGAAATAATGAATAAACTTAAAGTGATGATTGAATTTTGTTAAGACAGAAGTTGACGCATTTAAAGAGCTTTTCAGGCTTTTCATTAACGTCAACTTTAGAAGAGACAACAGTTTCACTTAGCAGGGTGAAATATTAATGCTGTATTTGCATTATAACCAAACAGAGTAAAAAATTGACTACTTACGTGCATAGTATTGACTGATCTTCTCGCTCTGAATTAATATAAAAACACAAAACGAATTAGTAAGCAGTAAACACAAATTCGTAAAATGTAAAGTAATAACTAAAGCTCTATAGGTCACACTGTAAAACCATTTCAAAGTGCCAATAATCTGGTCTAATGATGAAAGGAGTATTCCGACTTACAGCATAAAAATAAATATAATAATAACTTAATAAAATAACCTAAAAACTACCATTGTTGAAGATTAAAACCGTAATAATATTATACAAAACCTTGACCGAAACGGAAGATTGTAGCCGTAACATTTTAACATTCCTATAATCATAAAATAATGATGATATGACAACACAGACAATATTTAAATGCAGGAATTGAGTCTCCATCTAATGCTCTGCAGTGGCAAGTCCAAGGTATATAATAAGGAGCATAACTCATAATCGGCTATCATGCTCCATAATGAGCATTCCATCATCAATAAAATCCTCAATAGCATCATTAATCCCCTAATAAAAAGCAACATCTTATCCACACTTTTATGCAGCTCTTAGAGCTTGGGAAAAATGGCTACTACAGTGGTTTAGCATTGCCTTCTTCAGTTTGAGTTTAGTCGTCTTCTAAGCAAAAGTGCAGTTTATGATACGTCTATTCTTCAGTAGTTCGAAAAAAGCACTGAAAAGAATTTGACTAGTAAGGTAAGGTACTCACGGTTAGCACTAATATAAGACAGACAGTATTCCGAGGCGGTAAATGTTTAGGGAACATGGAGGTGGTTAAGTGAAAAGACATGGCCCAGCGAAAGAGTGAATTAAAATAGTGAGAGAATGTGTAAATTAGCTGGAGTCACAAACAAAATTTAAAAAGATGTTCTTAAGAATTGTTACTGACTGATTAATAAATGTTACAAGATATATAAAAAGAGCTGAATACGACATTAGAGGAATCAGAGGCTGAAAAATGTAACCGTAAGCCGTAAAGATTTGAAGTAGACTGACACAAACGATATTGGATGATTAAAAAACAAATTTCTAAATAAAGAAGAAAAGAAAAGCTGATGACAGAATTGGTTAAATGAGTTACATGTCATGGACACGCCGTAATACAGTATAGAATGAGAGAGAGAGAGAGAGAGAGAGAGAGAGAAAAGAAAAATGCACCGGAATCCAATATCCAGTTTACTATTTTACATCTACATTTTTTGTCGTTAAATAATATATTTAGCTAGTTAAATTTGGATAAATAGCAGAGCGCGGATGTAAGGAGCTTTGTCTGAGTAGGTGATTGACTTATGCTCTTCCTCGGTCGAGATTTGAACCTGAACGCAACATTAAAAGGCGGGATGATAGATGTCGGGAAATTATTAGCATAAATGAATATAAAATACGTTAGTAAAACAATTAAAGCTGGTCAAGCTAGGGTTAACGTCAGTTTCCTCACTCGAAAGCGATGTCAGTGACGGGCGAGTCCAGGATTTGAACCCCGCACATACTGATCCGCATAAAATTAAATTAGCATAAATGGAAATAAAATTAGTAAATCAAACAATACAAATAAATTAAATTAATAAAAATAAATAAAGTAAGGATATTTTTATTTTATTTTTAAATATGTAAAGTCTGTAGCCCACTCTTCTTTAAATAATCCCAGACACATTAGAGAGAACGAGGGAGGATAGGAAAACGTCAGTGAAGCAGTTTTACGGCTAACTGTGCAACACAAATGTACGCTATTACCCCAAGTCAGGGTTTATTTTTATAATAGTTACGATTACGATTTTCTAGTACGATATGTTGACATCTTCTATTCAACTGTATTCAATTGGAAGCATCGGTGGCACAATGGTGTAGATGCAAGGCTTTAGATCATCGGTTCGGGGTTCAATTCTGGATCGAGTCAATTTAATTTTTAAAGTTTTACTCAATTTTATTAGTGTCATATGAATATGGTTAGGGTTAGGGTAGGGGGTAGGGATTAGTGTTAGGGATAGTTAATTTTTTAGGAATAATTGGTTAGGAATAATTGTTAGGAATAGAGTAGCGGCTGGTCTTCGGCTGGGCTCTACGCTTTGTGAGCCGCACAACTACGTCTGTGGAGCATCGGTCAATGCTCTGGACACTCACGGCCTTTCGTGCATGCGGAGCGCTGGCAGAATCGGCAGACACCAGTATCTGAATGATCTGGTATGGCGTGCTCTAGCTCGCGCAAATATTCCGGCCATAAAGGAGCCCCAGGGATTGAGCCGCTCGGATGGGAAACAACCGGACGGTGTATCTCAAATTCCTTGGGCAGAAGGAAAGTGTATCAGCTGGGATGTCACTGTGACAGACACATTCTCAGCAATCAATCTCAGCCTTTCATGCGCTGCTGCTGGCTCAGCTGCTGAAGCCGCTGCCAATAGGAAGACACCTAAATATGCCGCAGTCTCTAGCAGCTACATCTTCCTGCCAATTGCTTTTGAGACATTGGGCCCCATCAACTCTGCCGCGTCTAACTTCTTAAACGAATTAGGCAGGAGAACCAGTGCCATTACAGGCGACCAGCGCGAAAAAGCCTTTCTATGGCAGCGCCTATCTATCGCACTCCAGCGTTTTAATGCTGTATGCATTCGTGGCACATTGGCGAATGCGGCCTCCCAGAGCGTAGAGGAACTATTTTAAATATTTTTTTTATCTTTCTTTTAATTAAATAAAGTCTTTTTATCTTATATTTTAGCCCAGGGCCTTCTACAGCCCAGGGCAATTTTAAAAAATTGTTAGGAATAATTAGTTAGGAATAAAACCCTGCCAGTTGGGGTAATAGTATAACCTGGTGTTGCGCTATTAATGGCAAGTTGAAGCAGGGACGCGCAGCGGGGTGGGGACTTGATGACTCATACTTATAATCACCAATACAGACTTGCTCATCATTCCTAGTTTATCCATCACCGGCTACTGCACGGCTACCACGTCAGACAAGTGCAACTCAAATACACAACCATCTCGCACACGACCTAATAAACCTCATTCATTCACTTTGTAAAAATCTTGCAACCCGTTCTTGTATCTTCGTCAATAAATCCTTCTGTCCGTCCAGTCTTCAAGCTACTAGTTTCATTTATTCAGTAATTCCTCGGATATGATTAGATACGAACGTTAAATAGGTTTCATAACAGTTTAACGTCCCTATAATGTTAACCTGCTTAATGTTTAAATCATACGATAAATAGATTTCCTATAAATCCTCTACTTAATACAGAGTGAGACAGAGAGAGAGAGAGAGAGAGAGAGAGAGAGAGAGAAAAGAGAGAGGACAAAGGAAGAGAGAGAAAGAAAGAAGAAGAATGCATCTGAATCCAATATCCGATTAACAATTTTATATAGATTCACGTTTTTTTCATTTTTCATTAACTTAAGTACACCCGAATTAAATTAATTTCCATAACACCTGATTCCAATATCCACCTGTTTGTATCAAACACCTATACGTGTACAAAGAACCAAGTAAAAGATAAAAGAAAAGAGGTTGAAGCCTAGTTTAACTTCAGTTTCCTCTCTCAAATCAAGTCATTGACGGGTCAAGCACTGTCTTTGAACGCTGCATCTACTGATCCGCAGTCAAACAACTTACGTGTCCTGCTACCGGATCAGCCTTTTCTACGGAACTCAGTTATACACGGCTAACTGCTCTACAACCAAAGAACTGTGATCATTTATTTGTCACAGGAATCAAAATATAAACAAAGCGCATAAAAGCGCATACAACCAACATGAGCGGTCAGTGCAAACAAATATGTCTATCTTTCTCTTTTCTCTTAGTGCACTACTAACTGGCAGGTCCATGGTATATAACGCCTCCACTCTTCTCTGTCTTCCGCTTTCCTCTTCATTTTCACATATGCGTGGGTCTTTAAATCATCTAGAATACCTAATCTCGGCCTGCCCCTGCCTCTTTTCCCTTCCATTCTATCTTCTATGACCTCTATTAATAGACCTTTCACCCTTAGGATGTGACCTATCCAACTCTTCTCTCTATTTCTTAATGCATTTATATGTGTCTATATAACATGATATTTAATATAACCCTATCTATTTTGATATTTTAAAGAAAATCTCTCGTCTCGCTCAAAAACCTGTAAATCCAGTGAACCTGAAAATTGCTTGTAAATCCAACCTACATCTATTTATCCAGCTCACAAGTATTCCACAACGTAATAAACCATAACTTCGTTAGAAGTCTTGGCTAGAAAAACAGACTAAAACTGTTTTTTATCTCGTTTCGATCTTAAAAATGCTTCAAAGTCTTCATAAGATGAAACAGCAGTTTGTCTTATCGCCTTAGTTCCTGGCAACACCTTCAGGTGAGAAACCGAATGCTACATCTACTCAACTTCTTATTAAACGTATCAGAACTAAAGTGAATTCTCAGCCAAGCAATCGTATCTACTATCTAAGGCAGTTTGTCTACTTCCTCCAGAGAACTGTACTAGTCAACTAGCACAGACTATTCCTGTACTACCACAGAAGCTGGCCAGCTTAGCATCCCTTGCTCGTTTCGTTAGTGGCAAGCCTTCGAGACCTGCAGGAAATCTGTAAGTTCGACTTAATGGTTTCAGTAATTTTTCAATATAAAAACTGAAGAGTAGAGCTAAATTGAAAACGCAGACCAGCCTCAGACAGGGCCTGTCAGCTCAGATCAGCCTCAGACAGGGCCCGTCAGCAAGGATCAGCCTCAGACAGGGCCGTCCGCAAGGATCAGCCTCAGACAGGGTCCGTCAGCTCAGATCAGCCTCAGTCCGGGCCCGTCAGCTCACACCAGCCTCAGTCAGGGCCCGTCAGTACAGACCAGCCTCAGTCAGGGCCCGTCAGCACAGACTAGCCTCAGTCAGGGCCCGTTAGCTCAGATCAGCCTCAGGCCTCAGTCCGGGCCCGTCAGCTCAGACCAGCCTCAGTCAGGGCCCGTCAGTACAGACCAGCCTCAGTCAGGGCCGGTCAGCACAGACCAGCCTCAGTCAGGGCCCGTCAGCACAGATCAGCCTCAGTCGGGGCCCGTCAGTACAGACCAGCCTCAGTCAGGGCTCGTCAGCTCAGACCAGCCTCAGTCAGGGCCCGTCAGTACAGACCAGCCTCAGACAGGGCCCGTCAGCACAGATCAGTCTCAGTCAGGGCCCGCCAGCGCTCTTAACCGGAATCAAGCAAACAAGCTGAGTTGCAGTACAGTGCATAATGTACGAGAGATAGAAGCTGCTAGGATTCTAGGTAGTAATCCAGCTAGCAGCAGAAATACAGTGACTAATTCCAGGAGTGTATGACTAAGATGTTGCCGTCGAAGCAATAAATAGAAACAGGGCGTTAAGCTTAATCCTACTCTTCACAACATTCGATCGCTTTCTTTCGATCTTTCAGAATCAAATTAGTCTTACACAACCAGAGCATCAACAAACCAGTTAATGGTTTATAACGACACTGCAATTCTGATTGGAACCTGAGCTCATAGTCTGTTACTATAGAAAAATTACAATTTTAAAGACCTTTGATAGCCCTATCGACTAATTAGAGACACTTATTAAACCATCACAGATAAAGTCCCCAAGTGAAAGCCTAACAAAATATATATTTGATCAGTTGTGGCGGATAGATCATAGATCGATTATTCTTTTTTAAAATGTATTTCATGGTTTTCTCATAAAAATTAGTCGCAATAACGCTTACAAGCAGAAGATATTTGTAGCCATTTAATGATTGGTTAATGAATCAAAAATATGCATAAAGATATCACATAAGATATCTGACTGACATAATAAAATCTGTCAGATATCTCATTTTAAGACAACAAGGAGAACTACAGACTTCTATAATATGTATTAGTATTCTTCTAAATGACAAATAAGATATATATATTAAATCCACAGTCAAATTCCGAAGCTCACTAAAAGTCATTACAGCTCAAAATAGTTTGTCATCTTTATAGCTACATTTACCAAACCAAAATTAAAGTAAAACTTTTGCTCTTAAAAACATAGCTAATGATGTGGTTACCCATTGCCAGATAAATAGAGTAAACATACACTTGCGGTATGGGGAAGCGGGATTTAGCACAATTGGTTAAGCTGAGCGTCAACGAACGACGAATCGTTAAGATACGTCGGGCCTGGATGGATGGCCACCATGGAAAACCGAATGTTGACATTTTGAATGAAAAAATCCCCGGGGTGATGGAAGGTTATTCTTAAATCCGCGCCGGCTGCCATCAGTGCGCTATCAAAAGCAACGATTACTATTACCCATGGAGAGGAAGAAGGAAATAACGAAAACAACAACAGCAACTAAGAAAGAAAACTTTGTAAACATATGCAACTGACTATAACCATAGGACCAAAAAGTAGGCTTGCTTTAGTCTGTCGTGGCCTGACACAACTAATATGACGACAAGGGCCTCCTGACTTCTACCATCAATCAACAAGTATCTAGAGAGGAAACAGATAGAAGGATATCGTTATCATAGTACTACAGTTTTATGCTGCACCACTTGATAAATACATTGTAGTTTAAACTACTTAGTATTTAAAACTTCCTAGAAGCATTTTAATGAAAAGCTAAATGCTTTAAATAAAAAAAGTCAGAGAGCTATTTTGATTAGTTTAACTAAGTACTTCAAAGTATGTTTTACCATTGAATACTATAATTACAAAAAAATTTGTGAATTAGGAAAAATATTTTAAAAGAAAAAAAATTGAGAGTGGTTTGTCAGATGCTGAAATGTAGACCTATAATCATATTTGTCAGCTAGTCTAAAGTTCTTGAGACAGACCAATAGATTGCATAAAAACCAAATCCTCCGAGGATATTAGTCATAAAGACAAAAATCAAAGTTTGATATCGATTTCCAGAAACTCACAATGATAAACTGTGCAGAGAATTGAACACTGCACCTACGTATCAGCAGTCGGGCACCTAACCAATCACGCCATAAGTTTGGCAGCATGCATTAATTCAACGCGTAAGAGGGAAGTCCAATATTTTTAGTACAGAACTGCAGAACAGAAGAGGAGAGAAAAACAATCAATGCAGCAATGTGAAGTATTTCCCATTAACAAATCTTTCTAACAGTTCTTTCATGCATTCCACCACTGACAGCGAAATAGCTGACCCAATTAATTGTACAAAATGTAAACTAACTTCAGCAATAATATAAACTATTCTTACATACATGTAGATGGTAGAACAAGTTGGCAAATGCAGTTAAACGCTGCGTAAGGATTTAAACTAAATGAATATATATGTATATATATATATATATATATATATATATATATATATATGTATATATATATATATATATATATATATATATATAATATTATATATATATATATATATATATAGAATTATATATATATTATATATACCGGGCTCAATTTTATTGAGCCCGGTATTGTGTGAACACACAATACCGGGCTCTCCAAGCATTGCGACTTCTTGCTTGGATTCAAATAATCTTATAATGATCTTACTTAGACAATTCTCAGGAACACGTTCAGCTAAACTTTTGCTATATTTCTTAACATATACGAGAAAATATTGCACACTAAACAATTTCAACTAGTATTTCCAGTTTAAAGATATAATGCCTTTGTCAAGTAATATAACTAAATTATGGCTTATTTTAACACGGCTTCATGTTTATATACATAGGCTATTGCCAAAAGAGCTAATATTACTCTTGAAACAAGGATGATTTACATAGATACTACCTGATGATACTACTTAATACATCTGATTGGAAATAAACTATGAAATGCAGTCGTACGCTACTAATACATAGGCTAGATACATATGGCATATATACATATGGCTAATCTAGGCTCTTATTACAAAGGTTAAGAGATAGTTACTTTAAGATACACCCCCCTCATTCATATACACGCACGTGCTCAGTAAAATTGTATAACTATATATACTGTGGTCAAACTGGTACTACACTTGCCAGAAGATAACCAAGAGACCAAGAGTTCAAAATCCCGACGGAACAACTCCAACAGTACGCTTCGAAAAGAAAACCAATATTAAAAGCAGCTTCTTAGCCTATTTTAGAAAACGGTTACCACATGACAAATGCTAAGAAGGATATGAAAGTTAATATATGTGGACAGAACTTACCAGTAAGCATACGCCTATAGGCTGTATCAGCGATGGCATATACATGTGGTGGAAGCTCATGCCTCTTCTTGCCCTTGTATAATTCCATAATCTTTTCTGAGTAGATCGGTAGACGTCTGTATGGATTAACCACTACACAGAACAGCCCCGAATAGGTCTGTGGTAGACACAATAAATCAAAAAATAAATCGGTCTATAGTGATCTTTCAAGTGGCAGATCTAAGATATTTATTCATACAGAAGTACCCATTAATGCTCAGTGACTGTAGTTTAGTGACCATCAGGTTGATCCAACTACAAAAGTACAAATGCAACCGTTTACCATTTCTTAAATGTATCCTTAGCTTTGTATCCTTAAATGTATCTTTAGCTTTGAATAATACATGGCTTCTGTAGTGATTTGACTCAAATAACTTCCTCAGTTACTTCCTCTTAGGACCCGTACTGTGTCCTTGTTTCGCGAGTCCAGAGAAACCACCGCAGAAGCCATATTTTTCCCAAGCTACAGGCTATATAAGATATAAAATAGAAGAGCCTTTTGCGAAGGGATTAACCTGTTGATTTATGGAGTACTCTATATATTATATATGGAGCGTGAATTAGACTCTGAGTAAGAATATGTACCTTGGACCTGCCACTTTACTGAACGCTAGAGAGATGAGCGAGAGAGAGAGGAGCGAGAGAGAGAGAGGGGGAGCGAGGACATGTGCAGATTACTACTTGTCAGTAGTGTGATCTAGATAAGATAGTGAAGATAAAGAGAGTGAACATCTTGGTTTGGACCACACTATCATATGGATGTGAAACATGGACTTTAAGGAGGGAAGGAGGAAACTATAGGCACTGAAAATGAGGATAAGAAGAAGAATGGAAATGATTAGTTGATCTCAAAAGGTAACAAATGAGGAAGTTCTGGAGAGAGTTGGTATAAATAGACAGTTGATAAATGTATTAAGAAATAGGAAGAAGAGTTGGATAGGACACATTCTAGGGGGGGGGGGGACTATTAAGAAAGGTCATAGAAGGCAGAATAGAAGGAAATAGAGGCAGAGGTAGGCAGAGACTAGGTATGTTAGATGATTTAACGATCCGCTCAGATGTGGACATGAAGAGGAAAGCCGAAGACAGAAGAGTGAAGGAGTTATCTACCATGGACTTGCCAATAGGCAGTGCACTAAAAGAGAGAGAGAGAGAGAGAGAGAGAGAGAGAGAGAGTACTGTGATCAGGATACAAAATTAGTTAAAATTACATTTCATCCTAAATCGGCAGATCTGAGTTTAGTCCTGCAAATAGTTAGAATGTAAAGACATTAGATAAAAAATTAATTTATAAGCTTAACTAAGTCAATTTCGAGTAAACAAATAAATTTAAGCAATTTTCCATGTGACAAAATAGCAAAACACTATGATATAGTTTTTACAAGAAGCTAAACTTAGAATTACACCAACAGAAAAAAATTATAATTTAACGCACTTTTAAGAGATTAATACTGTCTATATTATACAGATAATAAGTGCAGCTAATTTTTTTTTACAGTAATGATGGATTCCATACAACCAAAATATACGAAAAGCTTAGATTGGTCTTTCTTTATTTCAAAATTTTATTTATCTCTCTCTCTCTCTTAGTGCACTACCTACTGGCAGGTCCATTGTATAAAACGCCTCCACTCTTCTCTGTCTTCTGCCTTCTTCATTTCCACATATGAGTGGGTCTTTAAATCATCTAACATACCTAATCTCAGCCTACCCCTGCCTCTTTTTCCTTCCATTCTGACTTCTATGACCTCTTTTAATAGACCTTCCCCCCTTAGAATGTGTCCTATCCTACTCTTTTTCCTATTTCTTAATACGTTTATCAACTCTCTATCTGTGCTAACTCTCTCCAGGACTTCCTCATTTGTAACCTTTTGAGTCCAGCTAATCCTCTCAATTCTTCTCCAAATCCACATTTCCAATGCCTCCAGTTTCCTAATATCTTCCTTCCTTAAGGTCCATGTTTCACAACCATACAATAGCGTGGTCCAAACAAAAGGTTTCACTATCTTTATCTTTGTGTCTTTCTTTAGACTTTTTGTTAATAGTTCTTTTCTATTACCAAAGGCCGCTTTTGCTTGTGCAATCCTACTGCATATTTCCGTCTCACATTTCCCATCATCGATTATAGTATGACCCAAATATTTGAAACTCCTTATATATTCCAATTTCGTACCATTTGTTGTGATATTAATTTCACCTTTATTATTGGACACTCTTATAACCTTGGTCTTTTTATATTAATCTTCATGCCATATCTCAATGCCGTATCATTCAGCCTTTCCATTATCTTCTGCAGTCCAATCTCGCTACCCGCTACCATTTCTTGGTCATCTACAAATCGTACATCTTGTAACAATTTCCCGCCTACTTTTATTCCTTCTTCCATGTCTTCCATGGCTTCCTCCATCATTGCCTCAGCGTAAATGTTAAACAGCAGCGGCGAAATGCTACAACCTTGTCTTACTCCACGTCCTATTTCACCATCTTCTTAGTATTCCTGTTGGATTTTGATTACTGCTCTTTGATTCATGTACAAGTTCAATATTAGTCTTCTATCTCTCCAGTCAATTCCTATTCTTTTTAAGATATTCATCATCGTTATCCAATCAATCCTGTCAAAGGCCTTCTCGAAGTCTACAAATCATACAAAAACGTCATTTCCATATTCTAAGCTTCTTTCGCAAAGAACCTGCATTGCCCCTTGCTTCTCATCCTTTCCTAAAACCAAATTGTGTCTTGCTCAGTATCATCTCTGCTTTGGACTGAATGCGATTATTTAATATCTTTAATGAGATCTTCGATGCATGAGGTCTTAAACTGATTGTTATGCAATCCGAACACTCCATAGCATTGGCTTTTTTGGGAATTGGGGGATCATAACTGACTTGGTGAAGTCGTCTGGCCAAATACCTGTATTGTACGCTTCCATACATACCTCCATTAACTTATTGAGTGTTACTCCTTCCAACATTTTCAAGAATTCCGCTGGGATTTCATCTATTCCTACTGCTTTCCCCTTCTTCATACTGTTAATTTGTTGACGTACGTGACATCATCCTTGTATGAGGAAACAGACGTTAAACCCTTATTATTATTATTATTATTAATTGCAGAATAAATTTCCTCCTTCATTATATCGGGGCCCCTTATATCGTTTTCTATGATATTTTCTTTTTCTATTCTAAACTCCTCTAGAACCGGTTTCCCAGCCTTATCATACAATTCCTCTACATATTCTCTCCATCTTTCTTTTACTTCTTCCAGCTCTGTCTTCAATTCCCATCTTTACCCATTATACTAATGTTCTTTGTATCTCCTTTCTTTTTCTTATCGGTTCTTGTTAATATCCTGACTTCCTGGTATAATAGATCCGATCTCTCTCTTCTATCAAATTCTGCTAAATCAGCACACTTTTCACTCCACCAATGATATTTTGCTTCGTCTGTAATTCTTATAAGTTCATTGTTTAAGCTTCTATGTGTATATTTCCTTCGGCCATGACTGGTGTCAATACTTTTCCATTTCCTCCTTTCATCCATTTTGTCTAGCATCTTGCTTGTGATCCAAGGTTTTTTAGATGTATTTGCTTTAGGAAAACCGTAAACTTCTTTTGCACCTATTTTATAGCCCCTTTTAGCTGACACCATCTTTCATTTACCTATCAGTTCAAATCCCAGCCTGAGCGTATCTGACAGTTTCCTATATGATACGAAACCAGAGGTTAAACTAAGCTCTATATAGTCATCATCATAATATTCCTTGAATCAAGTTTAACTGGGGTCGGGATAGACATTCTTTTTCATTCATTTTAGAACATTTTGTAGCAATTTCTGGAGCCCCCAAGAGCAATATCTGGTGCTCACTAGTCGAATACCTTTTATGACTTTGAAAACATAGCTTTATACAGTTAATATTATTATTTACATAGTTGTTAACTCAGATAAATTTTCTTCAACTGAACAAAGATGATATTAAAGCAGAAGGAAATGCATACATAGATTAGACCAGAGTAGTATCTCTCCTTCATGTTGAACAGAACTGATGCTTCATTGAGACACGTCAGTTCTGCCATATCCTCCACTTTGTTATACTTGGGAGGATTCATCTTCTGAACGTCATCTTTATTAAACGCCAGCAGCTTACCAGTGTCCTGCAGCTGTATGATTTTATATGACAAACAATCTCATCAATATATATCTACACCTCGTACATGAGTCAAAGAGCAGTAATCAAAATCCAACAAGAATATTCAGAAGAAGGTGAAATAGGACGTGGAGTAAGACAAGGTTGTAGCATTTACTGTTGAACATTCACGCTGAGGCAATGATGTTGAAAGCCATGAAAGACAGGGAAGAAGGAATAAAAGTAGACAAATATTGTTACAAAGCGTAAGATTTTCAGATGACCAAAGAATGGTAGCGGGAAGCGAGACTGGATTGCAGAAGTTAATGGACTTGTCTGAATGATACGGCTTTGAAATATGGAATGAAGATTAACATCAATAAAGGTACGAGACTGGAACCGGTAAGGAAGAGGCTTCAAGTATTTAGGTCATACTATAACAGATGATGGAAAATGCGAAACTGAAATATGGAGTAGGATTGCACAAGCAACAGAGGCCTTCAGTAATAGAAAAGAACTTTTAATAAAAAGTCCAAAGAAAGACAAAAAGATAAAGAGTAAAAACCTTGGTATCGTATTATAGGAATGTAAATTATGCACCTTAAAGGAGGAAGATATCAGGAAACTAGAGGCATTGGAAATATGGGTATGGAAAAGAATGGAAAGGACTAGCTGGACTCAAAAGGTTACAAATGAGAAAGTACTAGAAAGAGTTTGTACAGATAAACGGTTGATAAATGCATTAAGAAATAGGAAGTAGAGTCGGATAGCACACATTCTATGTCAACTAAAAGAGGTCATAGAAGGCAGAATGGAAGGAAATAGAGGCATAGACAGGCCAAGATTAGGAATGTTGGATGATTTAAAGATCCACTCATACGTGGACATGACTGGGATGCGGAAGACAGAGAAGAGTGGAGGCGTTATATACCATGGACCTGCCAGTACCCAATGCACTAAAAGAGAGAGAGACGGTAGGGCTTTCAGATAAAGGTCCATGATCTCGTTCATTTCACCAGATTGAATATTGGATAATGATATTTCAGACATAATAATAAGCACTGTCAAAACATGTTTGTTAACAACAAATATTCCAATCTAGACACAAAAAACTATTACTTTAAAAATGGACATTAAACTATAGGTATTAACTTAAGATTGTAGCAAATTTCTTCTTTGCTTTGAATTACATAAATATTTCTACATAATATAAAATATCCTTAGTGAAATTTCTCAAGCTCCATACACTTCTGCACATTGACTTGCGACTTATTGAGCCTGATCTGATCCTATTACAAAGACTACTATATAGCCATTATGTAGACTATTGTAGACTTTTATAGTCATCATATAGACCAATCGAGACGTCCCTGACATTGCCTTATGGCATGGTACCAGACGCTAAGTACTTACTTATTGATTGATTGATCGATTAATATGGACTATTACAATATTTAGTCATTATATTGACTATTATAAACTAGAAAATATTTAGTCTGTATACACAATCTATAATATGGGGATTAATGCCAGTCCAAAAATTTATGACATTATACATGTATAGCATAAGAATGCCATCTAAGTTAATATACATGTATACATAAATACTATTTACAGAAATTAGTGCCTAATACAATGATCTCATTGGAACAATTTCTAAACATTCCTTAGAATAATGTTTAGGAATTGTTACATCTTTCTAGACAATTTTCAGTTTGCATAATGATGTAGTAATTATAAATTTTATAATTTATAATTTAGGGATTGTTTCTAAGCCTTTACCTTTAATGACTAAATAATTCAATTGATGCAAATAAAGTGTTCTATTGAATAATAAAAATATACTTCTATTGTTTATAAAATTATGATATACACTTACTTGCACAATAACTTCTTCATCTCGCTCTTCCTTAACAGAAGCGGCAGCATATCCATGTTCCTCATGAGGAACCCATACCATACGCTTGGTAGCATTAACATCTAAAGCCTGAGTTATATCCTTTGAATCACTGACCATTAGATGTTTCATTTCAGCCTCATTGAGACATTCACACGTAACTGCAGGACTAGCCATTTTAGTAGTATCCAATTATTAAATGCTAAGAGAAAGTTGTATCACGATATTACAACGATATCCTTTGATGCTTGACAACAAAGCATCAATCCTATATATACAGGTGCAAAAATTGATACAAAAAAATTAAAAATATTAACTGAAACGTCACTCACTTTAAAAATTTAAAACACATCAATACTAAACTTAGAGTCATTAACGCTAAATTTATAATCAAATTCATTCTTTATTCTGCCATTAAATTTTAACTTAAATCTTCAAAAAAAGTATCCTAGAATAATACCAATCTTCACTGTTAGTGCTTAATTGAGAAAAAATAAGAAAGCATTTTGGCGGGTTAAAAATTAAAGAGCACTAAAAATTGGTTATGGGTACTATTGCTATGGGTAGGAATTGCAGTTCACCAAAATTTTATTTTCATAGAAACTTAACACAATATAAAAACAATAGCCATAATTTAAAGCAATACGATATGAAGTTGGATTAATAGCTATTATCAAACTATATGTAGACTATATAAAAAATATATATACTATATAACTATCTGTATAAAGTTTTGATAAGAATGATTTACATTAACCTCAATATCTGATATAATATATCTGCCAACTTTAGCAATTACATGTAAGGATAGATTATAAAATACTAATTTATATAATCAGCAATAATATTTATATCTACTAGAAAGATTAAATATGGCAAAAGATGTCATTACGCTGACTGGCAGCTTGTCAGTAAGGTTTCCGATTGATGATCTGTCAAGTAAAATAAGTTATCGACCAGTCAGTCTCTGACATGATTGCGAGACAGAAACATGCCGCAAACCTCTTATGACTCTATTAATATTATACACTGACACTCTCAAAAGCATCCAACTTGATAAAAATCCATTACAATAAATTAAAAACTTCAAAAATCCATTAGTGATTGTATATTTAAATATCCATTGTGCAGCATGATGTTGAGTCTTAGCCATGATTTCACGCATTATATTTTTCATGGACATAATTAACACTTAATTTACGAACTGTCCATATTATTCAATAATTGTTGTAAATATTTTTTAAATTTGAACTAAACGTTCAACATTTATTTAAATAACTTTTTAGTATTTTTCTACAAAATTGTGCATTAATAGGAACATAGATAAGTAGCGGTGAATATGGTTAAAGAGGAAGTTTTCTTAGGGCCCATGTCCAGTAGGCCCCCTAAGCCTAAATGTTAGTCGAAGCTGAGGAAGGCCTAGCGCCCACCTTGTCATAAGCAGAATTCTCAAAGAATAATGGCTAATGGCATATCAAAAGGAATGGTACAAATGATTAAAGATCCACTCGTATGTGGACATACGAGGAAAACGTACAGAAGCTAGAGATGAGAGGTGTTTTATATATATATATATATATATATATATATATATATATATATATATATATATAATAACACACATTATAGTGAAATGATCAACTATGTTGATATCTATCACTTTTAATACCACATGTTATATCCGTTAGGCAATGTAGTCCATTTTCCGTGTAGCCAGTCTAGTGAATGTCCAAGATTTTACTCTCAGGTCAGCGCGGCTGGGATTCGAACCTCGAGAGTTCAATTCACCTCAAGGTCTGTCATTTAAAACTTCATGACGTTATCTACACCCTTAACCATTGCGCTATTGAGACATTCTAAAAGAAATAGAATATATATATATATATATATATATATAATATATATATATTATATAATTATACATATATATATATATATATATATATATATATATACAGTATATATATACAGTATATATATATATATATATATATATATATATATATATATATATAGATCCACTAAGAGAGAGATAGAGAAAGAGAAAGAGAGAGAGAAAAGTAATTTATGTCAAGCATTGTCAAGTAGAGCAGCATTTTAGCCAAATTTAATATTATAAAGCTCAAGTGTTATTATTTTCACTATAGTTCTCATGAACACTCCAATTAAAATAGTTTATATTCTCCCCCCCCACTCCCTCTCACTCTACATTCGAACAATTTTTTTCCTTAATTTATTATACTTTTTCAATCTTGTCCGCTGTTGTTATTTCCGAGCTGTAGATGCTTTCTAGCATTACGGTTAGTGTTGGTTTCTTCAATCCTCGATCCCTACTATAGGCCTATTCGTAGACAAAATGACATCTGAATAGTTGGGTTCCCAATTTGCAATCATAAGCATAGGGTTCATTTGCCCTTCCTGTACGCTTACCGTGAGCACAGTGGGTTCTTGGGCGCCAGCCCGCGGAGAGATCGTCATGTCGCCCCGAACCGGGAGTTGAAACAGTGTCGTCCAACACGTACCATGCATCTTGTAAGACACACCTCTTTCTTAGTTCCATTTACCTTTGGATGGTTTTTCTGGATTTTGTAATTTGCACCGATATGGGACCTTCGTTTTGTTCCCCGGTTTAGATTTTCTCAATAGTGTTCCATGTTGCCATTGATCACTATTGCACTGTTGTTATATTGTTATATATTCATGTTGCAAAACTATAAAGATCGATAGGCCTATATAAATTATTAAAATTAAGATCATGAACAATTTTTCTTTTTTAAATTAAGGCCTTAATACTTGAAAGCCTCTTAGTATAGCTGTCTTCTTCTTCTATTGTACTGACTAACGGCAGGTCCATGCTATAAAACTCTTCAAACCAATTCTATCCTCAGACTTAATTTTTATATCTATATATGAATTTGTTATAAAATCATCCAACATTCCATGTCTTGGTCTTCTTCTAACTCTTTTTTCTTGCTTTCTTCCTTCTATTGCATCCTTTAGCAAACCATCCCCCCATATAGTAGGCCTATGTCCTAACCAGCTTTTCTTTCTAGTTCTTACCGCAATTTTTAATTGTAAAACTGTACCGACTCTTTCAAGAACGTCTTCATTTGTAATTTTGTCAGTCCATAACCACATTTCCAATACCACTAGTTTCACGATATCTTCTTTCTTTAATGTCTACGTTTCACATCCGTAAAGAAGGGTCGAGCACGCAAATGTTTTCACAATTTTTATCTTTGTATTTTTCCAATGGCTTTTAATTTCTTAGTAATTCTTTTCTCTTTACGAAAGCCTCCTTATTCTGTACAATTCTACATGTTATTTCCGTTTAACATTTGCCATCATCTCTGATGGTGTGGTCCAAATACTTGAAGCGCTTTACATTGTCCAGTCGCGTATTATTCAATGTAATATTTACATCCCTGTGATTTCCAGACATTCTCATAACCATTGTCTTCTTTAAATTAATCTTCATACTGTATCTCAATGCAGCGACATTCGTACAATACATAATCCGTTGCAACCCTACTTCACTACTAGCAAGATTATCTGCAAACCTCACATCTTTCTGAAATTTACCTCAAATAGTTAGGCCTATACACATTCCTTTATAGTTACATGCTCATATTCCTTGTACATATACATGTTCATATATTCAAATAGTCAATTTTGTATTACTTTATTGCAATCATATACCACTAAACTCAAGTGGAACAACCCAAAGCACATATCTACCTTAATGTAGGCCTATAAGCCCTTTCCCTTTGCCAGAATCTCTGTCTATAGGGCCTAATGGTAAGACTGAAATTCTGTATTAGGTAACTTAGGTTGTGATAATTAAGATTGCGATGATTGTGACGACCAGATAGGCAAATCTGTAAAACTCCAAGTGAGTAGCTAGATCTATGTCATCTTCGAATTATTGTTGAAATTATTGTTGCAAACAATAAAATACAATACAGGTAATTTCACTGAAGTACATGTATTTGTGGAAAATCTACAAGTGTTAATCGTATCCCCTGAATGTCATGCATTAGCCTTTATGTAACTTTTTCAACACCTCGCATTACTGTCCCATGGAATATAAAATTGGCCAACGTACATTTCCTGGCTGATATACATGTACATGTAAGCTTTTGAAGAAAGTTTAAGTGCAATGCTTAATGAGTGGCTGTATTATAATAGGATCACAGCTGTGCTCCGAGTAGATTTAGGTTCGGGAAAATTTAGAATAGAGTCCACCGACAAATGCAAATGATCGTAAGAGGAGACGCATGAAGATCGCTATAGTAATGAAAAGAGTTGCAGTCTTACAATTTATTTGGAAATTTCTGTGTTTTAAATCGCTCGTATTGATCTGTACATTACACAGAGGTCCAGCTGATACACAGATTGTAGGATTTTGTCATTGTATTAGGTAATTGATTAGCCGAGTTTCATTTTGTTACATTAATTTAGTGTCACTGTGGTACATTTTATAGAGTGACGTATATACTGTACATTCACTTCATATGCATCGACTGATCTATTGCATCGGTCGAATACTTCTTGTATTTCTCAAAATATGATGAGAATGAAGGATGGCATATAGCATAGTCTATCGGTTTGCAAATAAATGTATTATGTACATTTTCTCACTTAGTGCACTGATCACTGGCAGGTCCATGGTATATATAGCTACTCCACTCTCTTTGTTTTTCGTTTTTTCTTTCATGTCCAAACTTGAATGGATCCTTAAATCATCTAGCATGATCTAAAATTATTCTTAGATATTCTTCTTATGAAGAAGTGGGCCTCTTTGCCTTCCTCAGGTTCGACTAACATATACTGGGTAGGGGTGTCATTCCTTGAGAAAACTATCCTGTTTACCCATTTCACAACTAAATTATCCAACTAAAACATCTCAAAACTATCCTGTATACCAATATCATGCACATGAGCTATTCATATTGTACTGAAGATGTATCAAAATCTATCTACATGTATATAATCCAGGTTCTTGATCATATATGACATTCCAGGAATGCATGATAGAGGATTTCCGTAACCGCGTCCACAAAATTAGATGACCTAAAAGCATGGCACTTCTCTCATCAGCGACTTACCGAGACCAAAACCCAAAATGAAAATCGCAATGCTCAGCAACTACACACGTTACACCTTTCTCAAAACCCAATATCGTTTTACTCCAAAATTAGTTATTAATTAGTCGACTTTTAAAAAGCAATAAATAATTATTTGCACAATTATCTAATTAGCACCGAAAAGAAAGGCCTGAATAATTTGTCTTTAAGTATGATTTATATTCTACAGTTTCCAATAGCTCATTATGTAGAGCGCCAAGTAATATTTAGGACTTTCAAAAAGTCAGATCCCGAGATACATGATGTTTTCACGAGATAGACTTTTTATTATTGATTGGGTTAATGTTTACTGGGAATCTTACAATTATACCTCTCTCTTATTCCTTCTGGCATTATTTGGCATTTTTCAGTAAGCGACCGTAGGTCTATCTAGATTCATTATCAATTATGCCTATATAGATTCATTTTCTAGTACATTCGCATAGTAGCATCGCAAAAGTCGACACTATTAATTGTATCACCGACACTAAATTAAACATAGATTTGAAGTACATTCTGATTAAATCATTTCTGCGCCAATATTGAACAATTTATCTTGTACAATTTACACATAAATGACTATAGTTATAAATATACAATTCAACGATCGCATACAGTGTATGACAATTGTATAACAACTGCATAACAATTACTATGAATTACTGTACTAGCTTTAATACCGCCTTAATACATATTTCGTCGATATCGATAGATTTCTCGTATCTAATTGACATTAGTCTAACTGTAGGCCTAACTCTTGTTAAATGCGTGCTTTGGATCGAATCCATGAAACGTAATTCAAAACAGTCGTATAAACACCCGGTTTATTTCGTAGAGCGCACCCGTCCGGTTCAGTGCTGACGATCCCCTGAATCTCTCATCTGCTATTGAGAAAACACATCAGAGGGCCTCCACTGTCGCCCAGGCAGGCGTCTTTACCCCCTTCCTCATATCCGGCGCAAAGCATGTTTTCGGTGACCTCAACTTCCCCAATCTCATCGTATGTCTGTCTACACTCTTCGTATTCGATAACCGGCAATGAGACTTCCTGTAGTATTTCTGGAGGTTCTTTCGCAGAAGCTACAAATACGTGTTTAAAAATGCACTCGTCTTTAAGCTACTTAGTTATTACTTTTCTGTAACAATTTAATGTTTAATTTGTATACTACTGGTTTAGTCAATTTGGTTTTATATTATTAATTTGTTGAAATATATGAACATATTTTACTATACTTACAAAACAAGACAAAACTGTTGTGCGTAGAGGCCACACAGGAGGACAACACCACAGGGAAGCAAACCCTGAAAAGGCGCAATTAGATCAGAAGCCCTATGAAGATAAACGGCGATTTTAGTTTACATTTCTCTATTTGTAGACTCTTTAATGGCTAATCCGTAGTTTCTGTTATTCTGTTCGTTCATTATTTTTCATTTCTTGTTCTGTTTATACTGCCATGTATTTTGGTGAATAAAGATCATATTAAGGTGACAGATCCAACTGAATATAGTCATCAGACACGGCCACAAGAAGAAAGACCAAAGGAGCGTTAAACCATAGTGAATCTACTTCCACACCAAAACTAAACAACATGGAATCTCCATCAACATCAAAAGAAGACAACATTGAGTCTCCGTCCACATCAGAATAGGCGCTCCCTTGGAATAGGCATATCCTCCACTCCGAGCAAGGAAATCAACTAGGAAAATTGGCCAGCTCCGAGATACTACGGAGACGATTCTGATTGGCGATACTGGCATAAGAGGCCTACTAAACGTACCCCCGAAGCATAGAAGCACACGTATTCCTAGGGGTCAATCTCGACCACCCTGCTGCCATTGTGGAGAAAATGAAGAAGCTACCGACACAGAAGCTACCAAAGATCATAATATAAGTCGGCAGCAACAATAAATCGTGGCTTCATAGAAACAGTGTTACTTGCATTAACAGAATTATTAACGCAAGTAAGAAGCTGGATGTAAATGTAGTGTTTGTCTGGATACTGATAAACAAAGAATTTGGAGAGACGGAATGAATACACTACAATTCATATAATGTTACACTAAATAGCAAACTTTCACTTCAGCAGTTACTGCGATAAACGTAAGAAAGTACGCTTGACTTCTACATCAGGTCTCATTATACATGTATTTATTTACAAGACGTGAAGTATGAAAAGGTTGTAGCATTTCGCTGCTGCTGTTTAACAATTACGCTGAGACAATTATGGAGGAAGCCATGAAAGACATGGAAGAGGGATAAAAGTAGGAGCCTAGGAGGTAAACTGTAACATAACAAGAGATTTTCTGGTGATCAAGGAATGATAGCATGAAGTGAAAATAGACTGCAGAAAAGAAAATGAAGAGTCTGAGTGATACGACATTGAAATAATACTTAGTATCTTCATACTATGTAATATTTCAATGTCGTATCACTCAGACTCTTCATTTTCTTTTCTGCAGTCTATTTTCACTTTATGCAAGTGAAAATAGATTGATTAACAAAGTGGATTAACATCAGAAAGACAAAGTGATGAGATTGTCCCAGGAAGGAGATAAAGTCAAAATCAAAATCATTGGGACGAGCAGAATTGGAAGAAGCAGTTTCAAAATATCCAGGTCATGCCATAACAGACGGTGGGAAATGCGAGGCAGAAATTTGTAGAAGGATTGCACAAACAAAACAGGCCTTCAATTATTGGAAGGAACTTTTAGCAAAAAAGTCTAAACAAAACTACAAAGGTAGAGATAGTGAAAGCTTTGGTATGGACTATGCTATTATATGGATCTGAAACATGGACATTAAGGAAAGAAAATGTCAGAAAATTGTAAGTGCTGGAAATGTGAATATGGAGAAGAATGGAGTGGATTAGCTAGACTCAAAAGGTTACAAACGAGCAAGTTCTGCAGGAAGTTGGTACCGATAGACAGTTGATAAATACCATAAGAAATAGGAAGAAGAATTGGATAGGACACACTCTAAGGGGATATAGTTTACTGAAGGAGGTCATAGACGGTAGAATGGAAGGAAAGAGACTCAGAGACAGACCGAGATTAGGAATGTTAGATGATTTAAAGATCCAGTCGTGCGTGGCTATGAAAAGGAAAACGGATGACAGAGAGGAGTGGAGGCGTTATATACAATGGACCTGCCAGTAGGCAGAGCACTAAGAGAAAGAGAGAGAGAGAGAGTGAGAGAGGGAGAGAGAGATAGAGGGAGAGTGAGACACTGATGTAAAAATTTTACAATACCGATTTTTATCACGAATTTATAGTTAAACGTTTGCATAATATTTAACCTTGAAAAAATTTAATTTCTGACTAAAGTCAAAATTCTATACCCATGATAAATAACTAACAATATATTATCAGTAAGGCGATTGTTTTACCCGAAACCTAGAAATTATGACTTTTTGTTAACGTATCAATAATTAATCTCATTAAATGCATTATTTATTTGGTTATATTATAGGCGTATATACATGTAAAATATTAGTAGATAAAAATATTTATCAACGTATTGTTTAGCCTGCATTATTGTAGTCCTACATGTGTTGCATTTACTGATATCTTACTTGAAGCAATGAGCGGCAGATAGAACATATCTCGTACTGATCACACTTCCACCACAATGGAAATGCTCTATTCCATCGTCATCTTTTTTGAATATTGCCACTGGCCATGGCCAGGCGTTTGGACTGGATCTCTACCACCTACTATCAGATCCTCCATATAGCGCTCTTCAACTACCAATTTGTTTCCGCACCTCTATGGACTAGCTGTTAGGAATATAGTGTAACATAAGCATGCGGATCACAATGTCTTAATAGTGTAGTGGTAACGCCGTGAAATTTTAAGTGACAGATTCTGGGGTGGATTGAACTCTCGTGGATTCGAATCCCAGCCGCGCTGATCTGAGAATAAAATCTCGGACATTCACTGGACTGGATATACGGAAAATGGACTAAATTGCTTAACGGTTTAAACAAGTGGTATTAAAAGCGATAGATATAATGATCATTTCACTATAATGCGTGTTTAATTTTACTTTGGCATATGATAGTACCTATATTATTTAGTCTCACACAGTCTTAATCAGTCGATCTTCGCTTAATTTCTCATATCTGAAGAAGATTAGATTCCCCTTGTTGTGACCGGATTGCTTGAAGAATAGACCAACCGTGTAAATATGCACGTGTCGTAGAAGGCGACATAAAAACAAGATCCAAACCAACGTCAGAAAAGGCATTCGGTTGGTGAGCGCCTAGGCTCCAGAAATTGCTACAAAATTCGAAAGAATTAATAAGGGATTGGCTGATGATATCGTGTGGGACAGAGAGAATTGGAGAAGGTCCTTTCCCGAATCTAGTTAAACTAGGATTCAACGGAAGATGATGAATATGACAAATCCTTGCAAACATTTTGAAGTAAATAACAAAGACGGGTTACAACGTTCCTATTGAAAACCTGCATGTGGACTGGAAGACAGACTTGGTGCTCCCCATCTCGAGTGATGATGTCTTTAGTGTAATAGGCCATCAGAGAGAGAGAGAGAGAGAGAGAGAGAGAGAGAGAGATGAGAGAGAGAGAGAGAGGAGAGAGAGAGAGAGGAGAGGAGAGGAGAGGAGAGGAGAGGAGAGGAGAGGAGAGGAGAGGAGAGGAGAGGAGAGGAGAGAGATACAGTCATTTTAATTACTCTTATAATTCGTAATTATAATTTTCATCTTTATTAAAATCAACTTTTTAAAGATTCAAAATAGAAAAGTTTAAAAACATGAATAAAACTAATTATTATAATTATTATTTGAATTAAGATGATATTATTTAAGACGAAAATTTACTAACCAGATGCAGGCAGAGTTGCACATAATAGCACAATAGCCAATGCGGCGATATTCGGCAACATGCCATTTTTTCTACTCATATTTCCTTCAATGATTTATTACTATTTCTATTTTATAGCTGGCACTTCAATTAAAACCATGTTCAGTATAGGCTATAGATATTATGCATTAAAAATCATGCAACATTAACACCTAAGCAATTATATTTCTCTGCCTTTAAGTAGTCATACGTAATTATATCAGGTCTCCAAGTTATATTGATCAAAATATGGACAATAGTTAATATTGACAGGTCCAATAATGAATCTTGCGGCTAATTGATGGATGCTTCTGTTCTTAAATTGATAAAAATAATGTAATAGTAATAGTAATAATCTGCTGCAGTGTCATGTTTGGTTACCGGTCTGCGAGACTGCTTTATAGGCTCATGACAGGTTACTATAAATCCATTCCATCGTTAGTCATATATAAATATATAAATAAATATATAAATAAAGTAATATATAAATATTAGTAGTAGGCCACTGTAGTAGTCTAAACGAGCTCACACTATTACCGTGGACGAACCTAAGCATGGGCTCTTTTGTGTATAATAATTAAGAGGTCTATGTGACCGGACACCGGCCATGACATCACTATAAAAATTGTCGGAGGTGATTATTATTAGTATTATTATTATTATTATGTGCGTGTAGTGGCTAGAGTAGTCTCGTATTGTGGGGGGAGGCTAAAGGTGGGCTTAATTCAAGCTTGAATCCAGCTCCTCCTATTACCCATACAGATAGGACATTGAAGGAGAGGGGGGCATAAAACTCATAAAAATATTCATTTAATTGGGCAGAGCACCGACCGAAGTTTGGGGCGGGGTTTAACTCCTCTAGTCTAGTCACAGAGTGCCTGCATACTATAATTTTTCTCATTTTGATGATGCCTTCCCTGAACATAATCTAATTAGTTGATACACTTTAATTTGCTCTGAAGAAAACGACTCAAAGTGCCTTCTCAACAATTCATAGAATTTCTGCAAAGAAAAACAAAATTGACAAAAATGCTATTGGGAGTTTCACTAGTCTTCCTTGCTCAATCTTAATGCTGAGCATTTTAAGAAATATAAATATATGCGTGTTGGATTGTAAATTTGCGACCTATTGGACTGACAAAATTAACGAACGAAGAAGTGTTAGGCTACATGTATATAGGATTTACATAAATAGACAATGGAAAAAAGCAAAAGAAATAGAAATAAGGAATAAAAAGAAGAACTGAATGGGCATGTCCTGAGAAAAGTGGCTGGTTAAAAGAGATAATTGAAGAAAATAATGGAAAGAAATAAGGTCAGAGAAGACCTCGGAGACTTGAGATGCTGGATGATTTAATAACTATTTCGTACGTTGATATGTAGAAAAAAGCAAGTCTTAATTGTGTAGGGGTAACGTCATGGAGTTTTAAATGACAGATCCTAAGGTGAATTGAACCCTCATGGGTTCGAATCTCAGCCGCGCTGATCTGAGAGTAAAATCTCGGACATTCACGGACTGGTTACACGGAAAATTGAATAAATTGCCTAACGGTTTAAACATGCGATATTAAAAAGTGATATATATCAACATAGTTGAACATTTTTCTATAATGCGTGTTTACTTTGTGTGGAGGAGTTATACGCCATAGACCTGCCAACCAGCATTGCACTAAAACAGTATTTATAGTACTAAGCAGAAATTTTTAATTTACGGTATATATATACACATATTTGCAATGAAGGGCGGGAATTTCTGAAGATTATAATCTGCTGTATTTGAGCTAAAATGTGACTTTACCAGGGGGCAGGTTTAGCGCGCTTACAGTAGAGCCCTAACAGTACTAGGGCATTACAGTAACTTTCTAGAAATGTATTAAGAAATAGGAAGTAGAGGTGGATAGGACACATCCTAAGGGAGGAAGGTCTATTAGTAGAGGTCATAGAAGGTAGAATTGAAGGAAAAGAGGCAGGGGTAGGCCGATATTAGGCATGTTAGATGATTTAAAGACCCACCCATATGTGGAAATGAAGTGGAAAGCGGAAGAGAAGAGTGGAGGCGTTATATACCATGGACCTGCTAGTAGGCAGTGCACTAGGAGAGAGAGAGACGGTAGCGTACAAATGAAGTAAAGCTAGGTCGGGCTCGGTCAGTGCTTGGACTGGCGACCATCTTGACAAGCAGGTATAGCATAAAATAAGAACACAGGGTGGTGAAAATTGCTCCTATTCGGCGCTGATTGCAATGTGCTGCACTGCATTGTATCGTCTTCATGCGTGGATTACTAATAATCAGTGAAACGTAAAAATACAAACAATCAGCAACTTAAGTATGGATGCTCTGTAAAATATCCGTTTAGAAAACGGATATTTTACTACTCATAAGTGTAAAAACTACTTCATATAACGGTGGCCAAACCAGTTCTGCTTTAGAAATTCACAGTTTAAAATATAGTTTAATGAATTTAAAGTACAATTTATTATTTAGTCCCCCCCCCTTCTCTCATCCTTCCCCTTTTTTCAGCGATAGTAAAAGTACAATACCTCCCTCTCTTTTAGAGGCAGAGAGATAGGTATTTTTACTAGCTTATCCTATTTAACTACCAACTTGTTATCTAAACTGAAATCCATGCATATTAGAACCTCCTCAATATATACATGAACATACAAACATATGTATATTGTATATACAGTTAGACACACATGCATCTATAGTAATGTTATTAATAATGAAGTACAATTTTTCAAAGCGATATATTATGATAATGAATATTATTTCTATGTATGTTGTACATGTACTCGCATATGTCATATACAATTTACTTTCATTAGCATTCATAAGCTTGATGTTAATTACTGCAAAGTCTCTACATCTAACAATATTACTTGCATTTTCTTCTTATAGAAGAATGCAATGCCATCTCATTACACTGCTGGTATATTAACAACTAAATGAATACTCTTCATTGAATGATATTATATTAGCACATAGTTTATCAACCACTAACTTAAAAGAGTACTAATGCAAGTACCTTTAATCAAATATCGGTATTTTAACTAAAATTATATTAAACTTAATTTCTACTCATATGTGGAAATGAATAGGAAAGCGGAAGACAGAGAGGCGTGGAGGCGTTATATATCATGGACCTGCCAATAGGCAGTGCACTAAGAGAGAAACTAAAATTTCTTTTACGTTAACCAGCTGATCTTTGTAACATAATGCAAACTAGGATTAGTATGAAATAGTATAGCATCATATGAGGCGGCATTCTTTACCATAGTATTGAATAGAGTATAGCATAGTAGGCTACATGTATATGGCCGTCTCGTCTACTATACATGTAGCATGGCATAGTTCGCACCGATAAGGTTTTCCATAGTATAGCTTAGATTGCAGAGGGACGGTTTGCTATACTATAGCATATATGCCTATTGTATGCCACAATATAGAACAGAATGCGGCGTTAGGGTATGCCTTAGCATAGCTTAGTGCGTTTTGGTTTGTCATAGAAAAGATGGTTAATGTTAATTAAAGTTAACAGATTAATGGTTAAACCACGTTAATGTTAGTTAAATCTCTCTCGCAGGTGAACGGGAAGTGGCAAATCTATAGCATAATTTCCTAATTTCCTATTCTATGCCTTACATTTCACATCCATATGCGTTAGAAATCATCTAACGTTGTAGTTCGTGTTTTCCTCTATCACTTTATCCCTCTTCTACTACACCTGCGACACTGAAGCGTCAGAATAGCGTTTTACTCGTCAGAATAGTGCTTAGCGAGTACTAGTAGTGCGTAGCGTTTAGCGAGTCAGAAAAGAACCGTCTAGAAGCATTTCTAGGACGTGCAAAAAGGGCTGGTTTCCATAACAGAGAGCTAACTTTTGAGAATATCTGCTTGTCAGCTGATATTAAGCCATTTAGGGCAGTCTGTTATAATCCTGACCACTTGCAAGAAACGTTGCCAAAAGAAGCTACATGCCATACCTACTACATGTAAGCGTAGCTCCTTAAGTGCTAAAAATTCATAACCCGCATGATACTAAGTGATGCTATAAAATTATGGCAAATTTAATATTGGATTAAATTGCAGTTTGTATTTGCATTACTATGACTGTAACAATCTGACATCCTACGGTTTTCAGATTGTTTTGAAATAAACGAAGATATAGGCCCTATAAATATATATATATATATATATATATATATATATATAATTTATATTATATATATATATATATATATATATATATATATATATATACATAAACATCTATATATACATGTAATTTCTATATAATAGCGTTTAGCGCGTCAGAATAGCGTTTAGCTAGTCAGAATCAGTAATGAACTAAAAACGAAAATGTCCTGAACAATAGGCCTTAACCTCATTTTAAAAACTGTCATTTTTTACTGACAAGTGAATCTTTTTCCGTCAACTTTACCGAGTAGCTGCAGAATTTCCTCCTCAATAGACCTGAAAATTCTGAGAATATATTTTGAAATTCGAAGAAATTAATGAGATCTTGACAGACAGAGATGGGGGTGCATATTTGACTCCCGTCTTTGTATCTTTTATCGGCTATCGAACATCACATAAAGGAATAGGTGTATTAGAATATCGCGTGTGTATATTATTGTTCTAATGAATCTACAGAATTTTCACATCGATCATTTAGATGCTGTTTCAATTTTTAACATATTTATTTTTTGTTATTTGCCTATTCAATAAGCAGATAAATCACTCCCAAGGATCTGTTAAAAAGCAGAGAATTATTCATATTTAGCATCCGGTGAACGTAGTCAGATTCATAGAAAGAAGTATTTCAGCATATTATTATAATAATAATATAATATATATTATTATAATAATAATATAATATATATTATTATAATAATAATATAATATAAATAATAATAATATAATATATATCATAATAATATATATATTATTATAATAATAATATAATATATATTATTATAATAATAATATAATATATATTATTATAATAATATAATATATATTATTATAATAATAATATAATATATATTATTATAATAATAATATAATATATATTATTATAATAATAATATAATATATATTATTATAATAGTAATATAATATATATAGTATTATAATAATATTATTGGCATTTCATGTTTATACTTGCTTAGTTCGTTATAATGATCGTTTAGTAATATTTATAAAATAATTTATCTTCTTTATGTAATGTTGTAATAGACATGTGGTAAATGTTATCGAAAACAATTTTTAGTTTTATCTCTCTTATATCTAGCCTATAAACTCTTTATGCTATATCTGTAATTTGTTATGCTATGTCTGTTGGAATTTATGTGCTGTAACTTTCTACGGTTGTCAGATTGAACGAAAATAAACGAATATATTATTATTTTATTATATAAAAAGTTTAAATTTTTGGATGTTACTCCTATATTTTTTGGTATATAATCCTAATCATTGTAAGCGTTTCGCTTTTTACAATTTAGAAGACTCTAAAACAACACCGTATAAATATAGAATAAATGAAATTAAACTTCAACGATTATTATAGACAGTGTTAACATTCATGTTAATATCTGGAGCAATTAATAGCATGTCATATAATTATTGCCTTCCCTAAATTATTCATGCAAGCGTTACAGTAAATAATAAGACATATAGGCCTATTTATTATATCGCAAGACCAACGCCAAAAAAATATTTACATAGTTTTTTATCTACAAATTTTAGCACATAAAAATAATTGTCATTACGAAAATATGCCGTAAACTAAAAAGTATCTATCAGTTTAAAATGTCAATATTATTAGTATATTCAGTTGACAATATTATAATTGAGATAACAGTCGCAATTACGGAAGAGTTTTGCGGAAGGCATTAAATTGATACTAAGCGACTTTCTTAAATTCAACAGAATTATATAAAATAGTCTTAAATATACAGATTTTAATTAGAGAAACGTATTGAGAATAAAAGCGGAAGCAAAGTGGCGGACTAACGTTAAGGCATTTGCTGGCAGGTAATCGTATAACAACAGTAATTAATGAGTTGTAAATGCAAAAAACTAAATTACATACACAATGGATACTCACTATACAAGGTAAAAATACTACTATAAGAAATACGTAATCGACATAGCACGGATACCAGGAAAACTATCCATAATTGCTCGATTATGACATTGGAGACAGTAATACTAATGTACAACAAACAATTGCTGATTTCTCTTAAGTTATCTAATAGAGACTCCGCCCTTCTCGAGTAAAAAGAACTTAAAACGAATTAAAACTGCAACATTACTACCCAATTATGCTTCGTGAACTTTTGTAGTTATTTAAATACTCAACTTACAAAGTAGCGAAAGTCAGATATAGCACATTTTCACATAAAATTGTTTTTCTAATTGAAAATGTCAATAAAAATAAAGGTTTAACCGTTCTTGTCATTCGATCTAAATCGCCCAGTTTTCTCATCCAAATAAGATGAGAAAACTGTCAAGAACAACTTCGGCGCAAATCGGTTCGCTGAACGAGTTAATGGCAGGTTAGTCTGAAAGACCATCAGTTCGAGTCACAGCCATACCGGTTCTGACAGCAACCTTGTGGCAACACAACAGACGTTAAACTACGCTAAACTAAATTTAGATCAGTAGCTACGAAATGCAGAGCTTTTCAACTGCTAAATCAAATGGCAAGAGTAGGCTATTTGGGGTTTAGTAATGAGATACTTATTCACATTTTACTCAATGTCCAGCCTAATTGTAACATCTACATTGTTACATTTTCATATGCATTTGTAGATCGCGACACAATAAGACTTGACAACCTACAGACACTTAAAATTAAACAGCAATGTTAACCTGGCTTCATAACATTTCATGGAAGGTAAACATTAGAAATATAGGCCTTTTTAAACTTTATTATATTAAGCTGGAAAAGTCAATGTCTTTTTAACGAACTATCAACTCCCAAGTAACCTAGTCTCATTACTTGTTAGAATTCGAAACAGCTTTGAGCGAATTTCGTAGATACAAATTAAAAATTCACTGGGAGACCATAAATATCTACGTCTTAAGAGATTATGATATCTAGAAATAGGCCTTTAGTTCGATAATGTCCCTGACATTGCCCCTGTAAGAGGAAACAAACGCTAAATCATCAGTAGTTCTACGGTGTATTCAAAATATAAAACAACGCTTATCTAAATCGTATCGCTAGTACTTTACATTTCTATAGTCAACACTACATAAACTTGATAATATATAATAGATAAAAGTTAGAACAACTAAGTTTCAGCCTTCAGCAAGCCATTTGTACTCATACAGAACCAAGTCTCATGCTCTAATAGGTGACTAACTGGCTACTACTATTACAACTATGCTCAACTTAATCATATGTAATATACCAATTAGATTATTGCAACCTGAAAAACTTCAAACCTTCATACAAAAATAGTGCTAATACATTGCACTGATGTGTCAATACACGTGGATTACAGAAGTCAACAAATACATCACAGATAGAGGGCGCTATAGAGGGCGCTATAGAGGGCGCGATGGAGGGCGCTATAGAGGGCGCCATGGAGGGCGCTATAGAGGGCGCTATGGAGGGCGCTATAGAGGGCGCCATGGAGGGCGCTATAGAGCACATTTCACAATATTTTACACAAACAGGCGTTCAACAAAATGGCGCACAACTAGTTAAAATACAAGCACAATAAAACACACAAGCAGTACAATACAATCAAATAGCACACAGTACACTACGCAAACAATACCATACAGCACAAAACATACAAATCATCTGCAACATTAATGCAAGTACAAAAATGAATGCATTATTGTATTAAATAAAAGAATTCTTACAGTTGTAATACAGTCATCGCACAAATGTAACATAGCTAAGGGACTAATTAAAACAGACGTATAATGAACAAGCATTCAGAAAAGAACATAGCTTGTCTAAGCTTTGGAGATAATACTAGGTAAATATATAGACTAAGTCTGTCATGAATGGTAGATTTCGACATAGTATTTAAAATTATGCATCAACAATAAACCATCTCTTTAGGCTTGGCATTTGGAAAGAGTAATAAAAAATGCATTTTAGTAGCAGAAACGGTTTTCAATGAAACTTATATGGAAACTTTGCAGTAGAAATTAAATGTAATCACTGACGGTAAAGTAAACAACAGAAATGGTCGACATCTCCAGATCTACCACAACAACTAACTCGCAGCTTTCGCTACTATTGCTAATAATAAAAATTAAGTAATAATGAATAGTATATGAATATTTCTAATAACATTTTTCATCCTGGGGCCTCCATTTGGAGGACGAGGCAGTCAGAGTCGCTGCCGGTCTCCGTCTGGGCACTACCTTATGTGAGCCGCACAGCTGTATCTGTGGTGTCTCAGTCAATGTATTAGGCATTCACGGTCTGTCGTGCAAGCGAAGTGCCGGCAGAATCTGAAGCCATCAATTTCTGAATGATTTCGTTTGGCGCGCTCTGAGTCGAGCGAATATCTCAGCTATTAAAGAGCCCCTAGGGTTGATTTGCACTGATGGTAAGCGTCCGGACGGTGTCTCACAAATTCCCTGGGCAGAGGGCAAGTTTGTTAGCTGGGATGTCACTGTGACGGACACTTTCTCGGCAAGCAATCTCGGCCTATCTTACATGGCAGCTGGTTTTGCTGCAGAGGTCGCAGTTAATAGGAAAACTCTGAAGTACGCCGAAATCTCTAGCAATTATATCTTCATGCCTATTTCCTTTGAGACACTGGACCTCCATCAGCTCTGTCGCAGCAGACTTTATAAACAAATAAATAAATAAAGGTTTAACGTCCGTTTCCTCATCCAGGGATGATGTCAGGGACGTCCAAGGTCTGTCGTGCTTTAAATTAGGCAGGAGGACCAGCGCCGTTACTGGTGGTCAATGTGAGAAAGTTTTTCATTAGCAGCGACTATTTATTGCACTCCAGCGCTTCAATGCTGTCTATTTCCGTGGTACTTAGGCTAATGCGGCTTCCAGAATGTAGAGGATTTATTTTAACAGGTTCATTTTTTAACTTTTAATTAAATAAAGTCTCTTTTATCTTATTTTTATCTCAGGGGCCTATACAGCCCAGGGCATTAAAAATAATGAAGGTTCAACGTCCATTTCCTCATACAAGGATGATGTCAAGGAAGTCCACATGTCATTACAAATCATTAATCAATCAGTCACCGATTCAATATCAATCTATGAATCATTACGAATCAATCACCATCATAAAGTATCAATCGACGATTCATTAATAAGCCTGCATTCAAGTACAATACTAAATTAAAGCACTTAAACTTTCGCATTATATACTAAACATGGAGAAAATACCACAAACATGGATTAGAAATAGAATGCACAATACTCTTAGCATCGTAATATACAGCATCTCTCAGACAATCATAAACGAAGACTGCTAAAATGACTGCATCACAGTCTACATGCACAGCAGTCATTTTTATCACTATGTTGCTCAATAAGGCTGCCTCATTTCTCAAGCCGGCTTACGGCCTCTACCATAACTAACTAAACTTAAAATTTTATTCTTAAACTAAGGAATCCTAGATTTTAAGTAATCCATAAACTGAGCACGTCATCGTTTCTCAAAGTAAAAACTTGTATACCACGCCACTGTAACTATTTTCGTTTCTTCTTCCTTCGCTGTTTGCCGCCATCGCTCGCCGAGGAAGCTTGAGCGCTGGTTGAAGAGTTGAACCCAAACTGACTGAAATCAGGCGCCTTTCCTCTACTGCCGGCCCCAAACATCGAGTTAAGTAAGTCGTCAATGTGAGAGTTACTATGAAGAACAAATAGTAGAGATGACATTCAATTTATGTTAATTGAAATAAATTGAAAAAGTCCATAATCCATATATATATATATATATATATAAATAATATTATATATAAATATATAAAAGTTTATATGTATGTATACATATATATATATATATATATATTATATATATATATATATATAAATATATATATATATATAATATTATACATGTATATATATATATATATACACTGTGTATAACTACATGTATATAGTTAATGTTAACGTCAGTTTCCTCACTCGAAAGCGAAGTCAGTGACGGGCGAGCCCAGGATTTGAACCCCGCACATACTGATCCACGTCGAATATCTTACCGACATCGCCACTGGCTGCGATGTGTAGCTGCGATGTATAACAGTATAATATACAATATACAAATAATGTATATATATTATATTATATATATATATATATATATATATATAGAATTTAGGGTGCCACTCAGTGTAATGGCAAAAAAAAGAATTTAAGTTTTCCCAAGTGTCACCCCCTAATTTTGTTCCTTTTTGTGTTCCTTTTAGTAACTACACCAAGTGTCATTCAAATATAATAATAATTACTGGTAGCTCAATGGCCTCAAATATTTACATGAAAATGCCGATCTCGAAACACTGTGACTTAAATTTTTAAAAATTATCTAAGAATTCCTTCTGGCACAAAGAGAAAAAGGTAGGCGTGGTTGCATGGGTCCAGTCGACATGGTGTTAGCTCGGAAAGAAGAAAGATCTAAGAAATGGATCTTTGTAAAAGAAACACGCAAGGCAAAGGAGAGTGAGCGGCTGAAACAAGTGGCAACTAATATGCTGAGCAACATTAGTGAAGAATCTGGAGACGAGAGTAGCGATGAGAGTAGTGAGGACTCAGATCGGCATCAGATTCATAGGCAACCGAAGCAAATCAGACCCACCAATGTTGTCAGGCCATGCTTAGCTGCTGCATTAGACAGAAACAAAGTTAGTGACAGGAATGCAACATATATTATTGCAGCTGTAGCGGAATCGCTTGGACACAATCCGTCCACTGTCGCACTAAATAAAGAATCAATTCGAAGAGTCAGACACAGGCACCGCGCAATAGTAGCCAAAGAGATTCAGGAATCGTTTAATCCAAACTGTCCATTAACTGTGCATTGGGACGGAAAAATGTTGCCTGCACTACTTTCAAAGGAGCTCATTGATCGCCTTGCGGTCTTGGTGTCTGGAGATGGAACAATGAAGTTGTTAGGGGTGCCAAAATTGCCAAACGGCACTGGACAGGCACAGGCAACTGCAGTTTTCAATCTCCTTCAGGAATGGAATCTCGCTGATCGCATAAAATTCATGTGCTTTGATACCACAGCTAGCAGCACAGGAGTTCACGCGGGGGCCTGCGTACTTCTTGAAGAAAGACTGGGTAGGGATGTGATTGGCTTGATGTGTAAGCATCACATCATGGAACTAATCGTTGCTGAGGTATTTGATACACTAATGGGACCATCCAGTGGGCCAAATATCAAGTTGTTTCAGAGATTTGGTGAATATTGGGAATCAATGGACAGATCCAGCTATAACAATGGACTTGAGGTGGATTTCATTGCATTGACTCTCGGCTCAGTTCGAGATGATATCATTAGGTTTATTCGGCAACAACTTACCGAGTTTCAGCCCAGAGACGGTTACCGTGAACTATTGCAGCTATGGCTTTTATTTCTAGGAGCAGAATGTAGCACCGCCATACATATTCAAGCTCCCGGAGCTTACCACAGAGCGCGATGGATGGCGAAGCTGATTTACAGTTTCACGATTTTCCTTTTTCGCAATCAGTTCCAACTGACTGATCGTGAACTGTCTTCTCTCGGCCACTTCAATACTTTTATAATGAAAGTTCATCTGAATGTGCGGCTCAAATGTCCAAGTGCCTCATCAGCTGCGCAGAATGATCTGGAGCTAATCCGTGAGTTGGAAAGTTATAAGAAAGTTATATGAAGCAGCTGCCAAAGCTGCAATAAAGTCATTCTCTGGGCAGTTGTGGTACTTAAGTGAAATCCTGGTTGGTTTAGCATTCTTTGACTCTGCAGTGTCATCCGAAATAACGTCTGCCATGGTTACAGCTCTTGACAAAAAAAAGCCCATCCTCGAGGAATAACCTTCTACCCCATGTTACATGCCAAGCAGCTGCCTGATTTGTATCGCATCACACTAGGCAACTTTTCACTGCATTGGATATATCACAAATATTTCTCACCCACAATTCAGAGACATGGATCTTCAACAAGGATTACGTTGTTGGACAACAGAAGGTAAGGAGTTTGAAAGTAGTCAACGATGCAGCCAAGCGAGGTGTGGCCTTGATTCAAGAGTTTAATAGAATCCTCACAAATAAAGAGGATCAAAAGCAATTTTTGCTCCAAATTGTAGAGAAACACCGCCATAACTTTCCGAAGCCAATCAAGTCCTGCTTTACTAAAGTTAAAGCATCTGTCGCAGCAGCAACGACCACATCGGCAAACACACAAAATATGACTATAACATTTTCAGGTAGCTGTTTGAGTTAAATACTGTAAAACAGGTTATATTTACACTACAGCACACGTCTTTTGTATGAATATTGAATAATTAATACTTAGAAGATAATCTAAATTATGAAGTTAAAGGTAACAAAATACGATAATATACAGGATAAATGTTGATAATATACAGGATAAATGTTGATAATATACAGGATAAATGTTGATAATATACAGGATAAATGTTGATAATATACAGGATAAATGTTGATAATATACAGGATAAATGTTGATAATATATGGGATAAATGTTGCGTAAATTGCAAAACTTTGACGGTGTTGAGCTACCAGTAAATATTATTAGAATACGTTCAAATTTGGCAAAGCTTCTCTCTTTTTATATTATAAACAAATATGAGGGGTGAGAGGACGAAAATTGCATAATTTTTTTTGAGTGGCACCCTAATATATATATAATATATAATTTTGAAACTACTATATTGTTTAATCCATATGCAAAGTGTATATCCACTTCAGCGCAACGTTTAAATGTTTAAATCCACCAAAATAGAGCGGCCTTAAATCCAAGCAAAAGATGACGCTGCATTTAAATCATAGTTACATAACATCAATATTTCCAATCTAAAACAGACGTTATATTAAATACGAGTTGGACCTATATTCTATTTTCAAATTTTTATACTTAAATTTTAAAGCCTTACTCTTGATTTTCTACAGTTAATCAGACGGAATTAGAGTTTCAGCAGTTGAGGGTATGAGTAAATAAAAAGTAGAGGATCAATACATATCAAAACCTAGACTAGCACTTTTAGAGACATCCATTAGAGTAATTCTATACCGGCATTAATTTGTGCAGGTTTAAACTTCAAACCGATTTTCATCTACTCGATGTAGTATAGTTTTATTAAAATATGTCATAAGTTACAGTCAAAGTAGCTAAATTAATAGCTATCAGTGATTTAATTCTAACAATTAGTATTGCAAGACTTGATTAAGTAAATAATTTAAGTTAAATTACATTACGATTAAATTGCATTACGATTAAGTTTAGTACATATTTTAACTGATTAAAATTTCAGAATCAATGCCAATACATCGGTGACAGGATAAATGATGCCCGTCACTGACATCGCTTTCGAGTGAGGAAACTGACGTTTAGTTTTACCAGCTTTAAAATACATAAATGGTAAGGAAAACATAATTTACATAAAACTTTTAAAATGACATTTTATAGTATAACAGAGTGTTAATCAGTTTCATATATTTCAAATGAAATTAAACTCAAAGTCGTCAATAGATAAAACCGACAAAGGAAAATTATAAATATGTACCCAGTGTTAGGACGTTGTTGTCCAGAGTTCTTATTACCAGTAGAAATCTTCATCGTCACCGTATGAGAATTGGACTGTAACTGCCTAAAACTACCACCCTGCAGTGTCAATCAATTTATAAACAATACATAACATTCCCGTGACGTGTCTAGGATACTGTAGCCTAGAGTAACCGTAAACTGCAAAAGTCATAAGAGACGACTTAGCAAGAACAGAGGAAGGCAAAGGATATCCACCTCAGAAGCCAATATTAATAATATTCCCAAGTTATAGGCTCCATTAAGGTGTGGATAAAGCATAGCCTTTTGTATATGAATTACCTCGTTGATCGATAAAGTGTTCTTTATAGAAAGTGAAAAGCAGCAGGTGAGTAGGCGTATGTATATTGGACCTGCCACTAGGAATATAACTAGAGAGAGAGAAATAATATCTATCCATTATTTATTGAAAGTTGACGGTAAAGATAAAATAAAAGTTGAACTCTCTTTCTCTCTGTCTTCTTTCTCTCTCCTTCAGGAGACTCTCAAACTAGAAGTTTGTGGCACATATCTTTTCTTATTTTCTATCTTCCACATTTAATTTCATACACACTTTAAAATGTAACGAATTCAAATTAATAAATTTACATTCATTAACGAATTATTCACTTTACACTCTTCTCCAGTTACTGTATAACTTCTTCTTATTCAAACCTTCTCATCACAATATTTTTCGGTTCAAAGAATGCAGGCTAGCCTTAAGCAAAACGAAAAATTCCAGTTAGAATTAAGATTTAACAAAGACTTGATGATCTAACGACAAAACAGAGATTAACTTGAGAAAAATACACGTAAAAATATCTAGGTAGAAATAAATATAGTAGTAAAATAAAATCAATAGTTGAAATCTTTATTTCATACCATCCAAGAAGGCAATAGGAATAAATAAGAGTAAACTAAGAGCAAATAAAATAAGAGTGAAATAGGGCAAAGGCTATACCATTCTCTTCAGTCATTTACGTTCTGATAGCGTAGCACTGTTCATGTATTCCGTATGAAACGTCCCAGAAATGGTTCTCTGGTGAAGTACCGACGCTAAATCTTCATTGTAGATTAAATATAAGTAGATACTATTTCCCGTGCCGCGATCGGGACACTGAAGATATACCACTGTTAACTGCACGTGTCGAAGGAAGCAACAAAGCAAAATTTGAGAAAAGAAACGAAAAATCCACCTCAGAAGCTATATTTAGTTCTCACACTATAGGCCACATATGGCATGTGTAAGACATAGTATTTTGTGAAGGGGATAATTTATAGATATATGGAGCGTGAAAGCAGACTTTGAGAATAAATATGCACTTTGGGCCTGACACTTGGCAGAACACTAGAGAGAGAGAGAGAGAGAAAGAGAGAGAGAAAGAGAGAGAGATTATTAGCAGCACAATTTAAATGAAAGCAGACACCTGACAGGAGGCCCATGTCGTAATATTGTAGACTTGATTATCCATACAAGCGTAGTAATTCCAGAGAAATCCAAGAACTCTCGACTCTGCCCAAACATCTCCCTACAAGAGTGGCAATGATTACAACAATATTTTTATACGTTTCATATCGCTGAATATTTCATGGTTTTATTCCATGAAAATCAAATATTTTAATTCGAGCTAGTAGCTAACACTGTCAAATGATATATAACAATTACATGTAATTAATTTTAAAATAAATTACATGTAATTGTCCTCTCCAGGCTGTCGGCTGGAGCCAGTGGCGATGTCGGTATGATATTCGACAGCGGATCAGTATGTGCGGAGTTCAAATCCTAGGCTAGCCGTCACTGATATCGCTTTCGAGTGAGGAAAACCGACGTTAACATTAGCTTTACCAGCTTTTCAAAAGAAAGAATTAAAATGAACAGACGGCTAATTTGTTTTGAATTAGGATCATTAATTTTAATACTAATTTTAGAATGACATAGACTTGACCATAGTGGAGTGAAGCTTTCTATATGCAGATTGGCAACAAGATAGAGAAGGAAAAGATTCAAGATGGCAGTATAAAACAAGTTTAACCTCGCGCGCAGAGTGCATGGTGCGACACTCTGAGCAGTATCGAGCAGCGTCCAGTGTGCGCTCCATCAGCACACGCTTGTGCTTACCTCCACAGCCTTTACATGGTAGCATATCCATAGCCTGCCAATCAATCAATCAGTAGTGAATATCCATAGTCTGCCAATCAATCAATCATTAGCGAATGCTTTACCACCACAGCCTTTACATGACAGCATATCCACAGCCTGTCAATCAATCAATCATTAGTGAATATCCATAGCCTGCCAATCAATCAATCATTAGTGAATATCCATAGCCTGTCAATCAATCATTAATGAATATCCATAGCCTGTCAATCAATCAATCATTAGTGAATATCCATAGCCTGCCAATCAATCAATCATTAGTGAATATCCATAGCCTGCCAATCAATCAATCATTAGTGAATATCCATAGCCTGTCAATCAATCAATCAGTAGTGAATATCCATAGCCTGTCAATCAATCAATCAGTAGTGAATATCCTCGTTAGTGCTTTACCACCACAGTCTTTACATGGCAGAATGTTCATAAACTTACATCCACTCATCACGTCAGGCAATCAATCTATACCACATCTTTGATATACATACATGTATATATATAATGCAGCATATAAAAAGGGTTCGGCATTATGTCTAAAGCGTTAACACATAATGTAGCAACATTATTTCTATTTATTCTATTCTTACAGTTAAAAAATTCCTGAAATATCAAGTCAATCCGCAGTTTATTATAATAAGTAAACAGGTAAAAAAAGACTAATGATAAAAAATATAAAACGACTAATGGTCTGAGGGATTTTCAATACTCGTACACACTTAAAGAACTACGTGCTAAGTTAACCCGTGGTAAAGGTGGAATGACTTTATTGACTTTTATCAGATTGCGTAATAATTACATTCTATTGGTGGAACTTTGCAAAGGGAAATGATTTGATATTTGTTGCCTGCAAGACCCAGTTGCCATTTATTAGCCCACTGAATGGTACATTCAAGCGTCTTTTCATATTAGAGTGCCTTTTTGAGAGATTCGCAGTCAGAATTTGCCGCTAAAAAGTATTAACTGATTAGGTACTGATCAAATGATCATCATATTTTAAATTGCTATATTCCAGCAGTCTTCTTTTTATTCTCACAGCCTTCCCTAGTAGAGCACTCCAACAATAGTAAAATATATTTGGTAGAAAGAATCAGATTATATACATGCTTTTATATCTTAATCTTAACACAATGTATTGTAAATCTTAACACAGCAGCATTGTTACACCGCAAAATCAATAAGTCAAATTTGATATAAAAGTCGTTTATCGACGAAATAAAAAAACAAGCACACACATTAATCAATCAAGATTTACAGCTCTTCTCAAATTATCTGACTGGCGCTGGAATTTTTAAAAAAAGAAAGAATAAATACACGCAATATAACCAAAGTTTAGTTTTCTGTCATATTGTAACTCTGAGATACATATTCCAGCATACAGTCTTCTTTTTTCTTCTTCTACAGCCTTCCCTAGTAGCGCACTCTAACGATTAAAAAATTCGTTCTGTCACAAAGGTTGGGACTTGAAACATGCTTTTGTCAGCTAATATTTAGTTGCAAGAAGTGCATAATATTTATTCTTCTTTACACATACATGTACAGAATCGTGTGTATGTCTAGTATACACAATATATAGAATGGAGGGATATACCTCTTGCATTGCCGTTTTCAGCTTAGTCAGCATGTCCGTAAACATACCCTAACATACACAACAACGTATACATAAATAATCTTCAATGACCAACAGGCAATGGATTTTCAAGCAAGTAGCATGCTGATAAATAGCATCACTTTTATCGAACACCTAGCTAATAGAATTTATAAATATGGTAAAGTTATATGACAGACAAACTAGTGGATCTTCTAACAAATGTTATATGAACCTACGAAAGAACATGAAAAATGCTTAAGACATATTAACAAATTCATGGCTTAGATCTGGCTTAGATCTTGCTGTGTAGATATAACTATTGATTTCAAAAATCAATATTAGCTTGTTTAGCTTAATTGAAAACAGCTTAGCCCATTCTACATGTAGGCGATAAAGTATGTAAACCAACTTTAAGAGAAGTCTTAAGAAAAAACGTAGGATACAGACATTTGTATTTCAAGGAACATTTACACACAAAAATATTAAATTTAACCAACTCTCAAACATTTCATGAAAAGATTAATTTAAAAACAAAAGCCTACATTAAGGTTGCATGTATAAAAGAGAGTCCACATTAGATTACATTAGAGAATCTAATGGAGAGGTTACATTACTATGCTAAATTATAACGTTAAGTTTAAATCTTATAATTATATTTATGTCAAAACAGGTTCCATGCTAAAAGTTAGTAACTGAAGGAATTAGTTAATAACTTGTTACATAAATTAACAACTACTAATTAACTACCAACAAAACTAATCCCTATACTGAAAACAAATGGTTAATTAGAATACTAAGAAGCAGTTACAAAGAGCACGCAACAAATGAGAACATTAGGATAAGAACAAATCAACTAATGGTCAGTGAAATAATCAAGAAAAGAAGAATGAAATGGGCTGGACATGCTATGCGCATGGATGATAACAGAAACCCTCGAAAGTTATTTAACTATAAAGCAAAAGAACAGCGGGAAGACCCAAAATACGAGGAAGAACCGCCTCAAAGAAGACGTGAAGGCTGCTGGAATTAGCATTTATGGGTGAAGAGAAAGAAGAAAAAGAATGAACATCTAGGAAACGGCAAAGAATAGAGTTTTGTGGAGGAACATCATAGAGAAATCTTTGGCTGGAACCAGCCCCAGGATGATCACGACATGACATGACATTATGATTATTATTAACTATTAACAATTATTAGCAATTGTAAATATTAACTACTTATTAATTAAATCAACAGAGAACAACTACTACTTAAAATTATCAAATTAAGAGAAAATATCGACTAAAACTATAGCATATTGACTTTCATTATATTTAGGGCTATACTACTTTATTATAGAAGCTGTCAGTATACAAGGCAGGCTGGTTTCAAGCTCGAAAAAGTAGAAATCAAATAAGTAAGTGACTATTTCCATTAAGTACTTGCAAATTCTAACCATAGCCGCATCAGATTCTCGCATTTTTGATGACTTGGTGTCATATTCCATTCTTCTTTCCTTAAAACATCACACAATTAGGTTTCATAGAATTTAAGTTATATCAACTTTAACAACTAATGTTTATTAAAACTAGAACAATATCCTGTTGTGCAATATATAATGTTTTGTTATAAACTAATGAGGATCTTCAAATTTAATGTTTTATGAATCCCTGATTAATCACAATATCCAAAGAAATTCGCTAATATCAGGCTTTAGAAATATATGAAATTGATCAATTGGCGTACTTTTTTTAACGGATCACAATGTCCTTCAAATTTAAAAAAACTGATATAGCCACTTTAAAAAGAACTAAGAACAGATCTCCATCATTTTTTCAATCCTTAGGCAACAGGATAAGCATGCAATGGCTAAGCTTACAAGTATAGCACAGAACAGCGATTCAAAAAAAAAAAAAAAAAGGCAAGACTGAGCATATTTTAAATTAGAACAATGTGCCCTTTTAAGATTAACCATAACTAACAAAACTTCAATAAGTTAAATATTAAGTAATATAAAGTATAAATATAAATAAGTATAAATAATAAATAAATATATAGTATAACTTCGGGGTGTACCGGATTCCGGTTAGACGATTCCGGCACTTTTTTCAAATAAGGTTCAGGTAAATTTTGCCAAATCCGGCTTCTAATTTCACAATTTCTAACCGGATTTGTCAATCATTTTTAGTATAAAAAATAATTAATTGATATTTCAAACTTTGCTGCAAATTTACCTACAAAAAAGAAGAACATAAGACTTGATTAAGCCTACACTAAAAACCAATGCTTTGATAGAGATATATTGGTAGCTTAGTTAATGATTCAATGAGTATTTGATTGAGGCAGTTAATGACTTCACGACGATGACTTGATGCAGCATATACTGATATCTTAATTAATTAAATGACTTAATAATGATGACTGATTGAGCATATATTGATAACCTAGTTAATGCTTAAGATAATGAACTAAGATGATTAAGCATCTCTCTTAGTGCACTGCCTACTTGCAGGTCCATGGTATATAACGCCTCCACTCTTCTCTGTCTTCCGCCTTCCTCTTCATTTCCACATATGAATGGGTCTTTAAATCATCTAACATACCTAATCTCGGCCTGCCCCTGCCTCTTTTTTCTTCCATTCTACCTTCTATGACCTCTTTTAATAGGCCTTCCCCCCTTAGAATGTGTCCTATCCAACTCTTCTTCTTATTTCTTAATACATTTATCAACTGTCTATCTGTGCCAACTCTTTCTAGAACTTCCTCATTTGTAGCCTTTTGAGTCCATCTAATCCTCTCCATTCTTCTCCAAATCTACATTTCCAATGCTTCCAGTTTCCTAATATCTTCCTTCCTTAAGGTCCCTGTTTCACAACCACATAATAGCGTGGTCCAAACCAAAGTTTTCACTATCTTTATCTTTGTATCTTTCTTCAAACTTTTTGTTAATAGTTCTTTTCTATTACCAAAGGCCGCTTTTGGTTGTGCAATCCTACTGAGCATATAATGCCATATATAGATAACCTAGTTAATTATTCAACGATGATGACTTTATTGTGCCTTTTAATGACTACATGATGTCTGAACGACTTCATTGAACATACGCTTATAACTTAGTGAATGGTTAAAAAAGTAGGCCTATATGCGAATTCATACTACAAGAAAAAAATAATATAAGTAAATAAGGGATTGAAATTTTGACAAAGAAAGGCAAACAGTAACAAACAAAATATAAAACAGTCTAATGTATAAAATAGGTTGAAGTATCTTAAAATTGTCATTTTATTGGATTTATTGTTTCAGCATGATTTAGGAATTAATCAGATAATGAATAACAAATTTAACGAATCCCAAACTTAACAAAATCAAAATCAAGAAAAATTAACTTAAAATAAAATATCATTAAGAATTCTAACCGGATCTCCAAGTATTTCAAATGCCTGGTTTAGTATTTTGAATGCCTCATCTGCACCTGGTTCCTTGTTCTACAGAAATTAAATAAATAAAATTTAATTTCCACGTACTAAAAAAATTAAAATAAATAAAATTTAATTTCTCAGTACTGAAACAATTTATGCAATAAATTAGTTCCAATTCAATATTACGATATTAACAAGAAAAGCATCTTTTTAAAATTTAAATTCTATACATCATGCTTCAATGTACTCTGTATATGAAACCATAAGAAATGAAAGCAAACAATATATCTACACTATTCACCTCAATGAAAATCACCAAAGTTTAAGAAAGAAGTTTAACTTTAAAAAAGAGATATTCAAGTAGTGAAAAAGTACTGAACACAAAACCTAGTTCTATTAAAGTGCCGCTATCTAATATTTGTATGGTAATTTCCATAGCACCGTCCTAGTTATAACCTATCTCCAAGGCTACTGTACAGTATTTTATCGCTGTTTCGTCAGTAAAAAATGTGTATGGTGGCGCTGTTGGAGGATTAAACTTGATTTGCTTTGTACTATTACAATCTGCGGTTTGACAGACCGATTATAGAAATAAAGGAATATCCAATGCTCTAACCTATTTCTCACACTGCAGATCTGCTACGACCGCAGATTTATCATCAACCATGATCCAGGCTACAGTTCAATTTAGGTTGAGGACCCTTTCGGTCGATTGAACTGAAAATTTAACACCTTCTGCTTCAAACAAACACTTGCTGATGGGGTGAACATCCTAATCATTTGGCAGCACTCAATCGTTGTTAGATAACATAAAATACTCAATTACAAGTCTATAGAAATTAATGTTCATACTTTATCAGGATGTACCAGCACAGCCTGTTTTCTGAAGTATTTCTTTATCTCCTCATCAGTGCAGTCGGGCTTCAGTCCAAGTATGCTGCAGTAGAAACAATAACAAGACAGATTCAACGCAGACAAATAACTAATATCAATAGATGTAGCTGTAGCATAAAATGCTGCAGCAGCAGTTCGATGCAACAACTAATAACAATCTAGGTCTGCAGCAGTAGTATAAATAACAGCAGTAGTCCGATGAAAAAACAAATAATAATCCAAGTCTGCAGTAGTAGCATAAAAACAACAGTTGTTCAATGCAATGACTAAGATTTGCACTTTGGAAGTTCAGCTCAGTCAATAAAATTACCACAGGCTGAACAATCTTCATAAGAAAGTTCATCTTGCTATTACCCTATTTACAATGATTACTCCTCACCAGCAAGGACAAGATAATCTTGAAGATAAGACTAAATTAGAAAAAATCAATAAAACACATAATAAACAGGTAAATACCCGACAATAGCTTGTGGTATGGGATATATCAGGAATACATACCATATATGCAGTAAAAACCAGTTAGCAGAAACATACTACTTGTAATTGTATATACTACAATTTCTGTACAAAATCCAAAGAACAAAATTGCGCTAGCTAAATATTGTTCTAGTTCAGCACAAAAAGATGCCTAAGTCAGTCTAACAATTTTACAAGAACGCTTAAAGAAGCAACCAATAATGAATAAAAATACAAACTTTGAGAATTTCATTTATAAATAGATGAATGGTATGGTATATTACTTAGTTGAATCATTACTTTGATTATTTTAAGGCATCATTAATTATTTTATATGAATAGATTTTTGACTATTTGATTGGCAAATCATTACTTGAAGCATATCAGTATTAGTAAAATAAGTAACATAAAATGCAATATTACAAAATCGACATTCCTTGAGCAATACTATATATGGGTACAAGCAAACAGTTATAACAATTATTCAAAATGCCTCAATAAGACAACTTCAGATTTCTGCTCAAAAATTAAAAACTGATTTCTCTATAAGTTTCTGCTAAAACTACTGCTATTACTGCATTCAATATCACTTAATAACCACATGCACTGTTCTCTTTATTCATAATACTATTTCTTTTGAGCCAGTGGGATGTTGGCAAGGGGGTTAAGCCAATAGCTTGTTGGCAAGTTATTCGACCGCGGATCAGGAGGCATATAGTTCAAATCCATTGCTCTCCCTGTGACATGCTATCGAAGCAGGAAACTGAAATCAAATTTGGCTTTTAGGTTTAGCTTTCTAGTAACCAAAATCTAGACCTATAGGGATCTTTGCCATGACCATCCAATAGTCTCTTCATGGCTTCCTCTCCTGCAAAACCAACAATTGAATAAAACTGTGATATCTCTGAATCATATTAACTAGTATATAGTCATTCAAATTTAAATTGTTAAACAATTTTTATATTATTTAGAAAAAGGTAACTTGACAAATAAACAGCGCCATAAAATTATAAATCTTCCATATTAATAATTACACATTATTCTACTTAACTACTTAATACTTAGAATTAATTCTAATATGTAATCTCTTAAATTGAATGCTGGACGACCACAATGAGTTGTGCAATAGTTGCTCGAATAGTTAATATCAAGCCCTGAACATTTTACACCTGGTGTAGAAAATGATAGCAATAATAGTGATCATAATGATAAAAGCTTAACATACGCTTCTCTTTAACGCTTTCTCATCCAAGGATGATGTCAGGGATTTCCTTAATAACTCAATATTACATACAGATTCATCTAAAAAAACCAAAAAACTTCCTTTTAACGTGCCGTATATCCCTACTTGGGGTCGACATGGAGGGGACTAGACTAGATACCAATTCATCCAAAACAATTTGAAAAAATACTAGTGAAAAAATAAAGACATCATAAATTAGTACCGGTGTGACGATCAAAAGACTGGCTGATAAGTAACTCTAGGGTGGATATACACAGATGTACAGCTACAATTTCGCATTAAAAACACACATAATTGCAGATAAGTCACACCTGTTTCAGGCAGTTTTATGTTCTCTGAGAGATACGAATGATACAACGAGGAATTAAAATCCATTTCCTCTCCTCCATCATTTGATGCTCCACTGGAGTCCCGTTTCCACTTAGATTTACACCAACGAAAACAAGGAAAAAATATCGTAACGATCAGCTTCCACACCTGATTCAGTAGCCACTCAAATCTGCAGTTAAAGAAAGTGTAGCCTTCAAAAGATAATCTTGTAGCAAAATAATATTTAAATTTTATTTAAATAATATTTAAATTTTATTTAAATATAATTTAAAACTACTATAATACTGTAATGATAATATAACAATAACATTGAAATGCTATTTAAATATTATTTAATGCTGACAAAGTATTTAGAAATTTTAAGATGAACACAAAAGTCAACATCAAGTTTGATTTCTCAGTGCCTATATATGGAAATATCTGCATAACTTATTTAAATTCTCTACATACTTTTAGTTATTAGAGTATACAATACATCACTTAAATATATATGTATGGTTGATTCTAAACGCACAATTATAGTTAAAGACAATTGCTGTTAGATGATTCGGATAGTAATTCGTATAGAGAGATAAAAAGGAAAGCTGAGGATAAATTTATTTGCTGGAGTTATGTCATAGATCTGCTGTAAGCAATACACTGAAGGATAGTTTAAATTAGTCGATTCACAGTCATTCATAGTTAATTTGAAGTTCTTGTTTGTTCAATTCGTCAAATGTGAAGTAGCATCAATAAATATCTCCCTTAGTGCACTGCCTGCTGGCAGGTCCGTGGTATATAACGCCTCCACTCTTCTCTATTTTCCGTTCTCCTCTTCATGTCGACGAGTGGATCTTTAAGTAATCTATAACATTCCTTTGGATATACCATTATTCTTGGGGGATTCTGCTTATGAAGAGGTGGGCCCCCTATGCCTTCCTCAGCTTCGACTAACATTTACTGGGCAGGGCAGGGGCGTCATTCCCTGAGAAAACAATCCTGTTTATCCATTTACCCATACCCAAGAAATATATCTATGACTAATTCTGAAGTGCAGTAAACGTTTCTTCAATAAAGCAATTTCTTTTAAGAGGGCTAAATCTCAGACACATAAAACCAGTAAATATGTAGATAACTATTTTAATACACTGCTCAATGATTTAAAAATCTGCTCTTTATAAGAAAGATCACAAAGCTCAGTTCACTATATTGTACATACTAATCTCTTGAAGATTCAAAATTATTAAATAATTCATTGCTTTATTTTCAACTGAGTCCAATGCTGCATTAGTTAATTAAATAAAGTTTATTTAACTAATTTTTATATATTGTTCTGTACTCACTCAAGAAACAAGATCCCCAATGTAAGTTTCATCACATTCCACAGAATTATCCATATTTCAGCAACACTCTGACCTGAATCAATATTTAATAAACAATTGGGATCAAAAGGCACTTAATAATTTATACAAAATTCTGTCCAATTAGCATGATTGCCATTGCCTCCTAAATATAACGACTCAAATTCACTTTCAGAGGGACCAATAGTAACTACAGGATTTAATGCAGAAAGAGACACCTAATTTGTCATGTAGTAAATAAAGACCAGATAAATAGTATAATATGTTGTATGATAAAGTAAGCCCCTTATTTTAAAATAAGGATAATGCCCATTATCCCTATTATTCCAGAATAGAGATTGTAATAGTTTCATGTTAATTGCAATTTTATATATCAAAATTGATTCATTTTAGACAATTCAGTATTATTAAGTACTGAATATTAAAAAAGTATTTTAAAGTATTTTGTTATTTAAACTTTTTTTTTTTTTTTTAAATAATTAATTAAATACCATAAGCATCTGCTAAAATAAGTCACATTAGGCACAAACTGCCTCTAGCATACTGGCTGGAATAAGAAAGGAATATTCTTTGTGGAAACTGTCTGTGTTGTATTACATTAGGCCACTCACAATTCAATGTCAAAAAGCCAATACACCAGTTAATAGATGCATTGTATTTCAATACATGCCAATACATGCGCCAATACATAAGCCAATACATGCGTTGTATTTCATTAGGTCACTCACAATCCACTGTCAAAAAGCCAATACACCAGTTCGGGCCCATTGTCATTATATCAGAGAAGAACAGCAGGGCCCGACCACCAAATTCATTAGCTACCTTAGCATGCTCATCCAGCAGCTCATTAACCCCCCCCCCACTGCAGGCAGAAACCACCCTTATCACCTGCCGAACACAACCTCCTGTCCGCACTATATAGTGGTATATGCTAAATAAATAATCACTATAGCTTGATAAGTTACTCGTTGTTTTGTGCTTCATTCAGAGCGGCATTCTGCATAAAGTGCTCAGCACTTTGTATTTATTTATTAATCTTTAGAGTAATTCTTTACATTCATACGTCTTGAATCTTGCAAAATACAGCTTTCAAAACTAAATAAGAATATCACAAAATGGCAGAAGACACGAACCAACAAAAAGTTTACAAAAATGAGAACTAAATTTCTTACTGATAAAATCTTTAACTTTCTGACTCGTCTCCCAGTTGTCCAAGAAGTTGAGCAGACGTGTGGCAGTCGCTGCTGCTGGAACACTAGAAGACTCTGTAGGTCCTGGGTTCTTTGCAGATGCCTTGCTCCTATGTTGCTTAAATCTAGCATTCTTTTGCTTAGCATTGTTAGGCAAGGATTGCCTTGAAGAATCTGAAGTACACTTTTCCCCTGTTTTCTTGCTTGCGCTGGTTGAATTAAACCCACTACTTGATTTTGTGGAATTTCCATCGCTCGCCTCCTTAAAATTGTCAGTACTTTTACCACTCTTTGTGGTAGCTTTACTAGCCTTGGAAGATTCTCGTTTTTCTTTAGTTGTTTCAGTTTGTGACGCAAATGTTTTGCTACTGCTAACTTTATGACTGTCAGCATTACCATCTGATTTGAATGCAGTATTTTCACTTGGGCTACTGCTTGGTTTAGACAAGTGAGGGTAATGCTCAAATCCACAAGCACATTTAGATGTTTTATCACAAAATTGTCGATCGTTCGACTCGTCTGACCATCTCTCAGAGAAACAACTGCTCAAATTACATGAATGCCTCTCACTCGGATCAATACTGAGTTTAGTCAAATGGCTGTCAGCTTCCCCACTGGGTCTCACCGCACTAGTATCACTCTGTTTTCTCTCAGCTTGAGAATCATATCTCAAACTAGGATCACAGTTTGCTGAGAACGACTGACAGTAAGGCTTGGAGGAAGAATTCCAGTCATTTCTAGTATCATAGGTACCAATGCGATCCTCACCATGGCACTTATTAGTGTCAGCGACATCTTTCACCTGATTTAAATGATATAAACCACTACGAGGAGCAGCAATATTTTCATTAACAGGTTGCGTTTCCAAAATAGTGGAAGAACTTTTGTTAGGGCCCAATAGAGATGCATCATAGCCTCGAGAATTCAATCCATATTGATTTGAATGAGCAGCAATATTTTCATATCTTTTCCCTTCTCCAACAGAGTCTAGGCTAGATGTTCCAACATTTGGTTTATTACGGTTCCCCTGCTTTTGTTTGACCTCAGTTTCATCTCTTCGCTTAGTCGCAAATATTCTTTTCGGATCAAAAAATAACCTTGTAGGTTTCACTTCACTAAATCTATTAGCATTCAAGTTTTTTACATTGTTATCATTAGCTGAACTTGAGATATGATCTGAAACCCCAAAAGAACTTGCTTTACTCGTCTGTTTACCAAGATCTAAATTTATCTCAGTATTACTTATCTCATCCTTCAGTTCTGCACTCTTTCTTACATTAACCATAGTGTTCTGTGAAACTTGTTCTACATCTGAATTAGGCCTATCACAGCTAGACAAGATCGGTCCATCTTTATTTAAATTAGAAAATACTTCGGAATGATTATTTATACTCTCTGATACAACTACTGGTTGATCCCTTTGCCTGCAACTAAAGTTATTATTTTGTTTATTACGAGTACACATAAATGCTCTCTCGATACTGTCAATATCTGGATTTTCTGATGAAGAGTTCGAGCCATAAATCATTTCAGTTTTCCCATTCTTTATATCACTAAGCAGCTTCGGACTGTCTATAGAATCTGGCACACAAACTTGACTTGATTTAGCACTCTCATGAACAGAGTTAGTCAAATTAGCACTTATATTGTGGCTATCCACTTCACAGTTTTCTGTTAATTTTAGTCCTAAGTAGAAGATTTCGCTACCACATGGCCCAGTGTCTCCCTCACTAGTAATCAACTGAGGCAAGTCAACCTTTACTGAAGTATCTGAATACAGCAACTTCTGTGAATTGAAGGCAGTAAGATCTTGTTCAGTAGAGAGCTGTAAGTCATCACAAGCTGCTTCTTCCTCTGATCCTGCAATGCCCTCCATTCTATAATAACAACAAGAGTAATATTTGTAGTAGGTAGTATGGCGCATTTTAAATTGTGGCATTTAAATAAAGAAAAATTCTCTACAACTGTGGCACAACAAATGAGAAACCTCTTAAATGACAAAATTTGATCCCATCAGAGATGACTCAGCTGAGAATTAAATGATGGCTGACTGATTGTCAGGCAAGTGAGCTGCCTATATGATATAACCCCTACTTCTCTTCCCCCCCCCCCCCTCCTCTCTATCTCTCTTAAGCATGCTGCCAAGAGGGGAGCTCAAGATACATCCTCCGATTCAAATCATGCTGTCAGGCTCCATAAGGAGCACTCCATCGATTGTTAAACTTGTCACACATTTTGCATTTCGAAGGATTATTATTTACAATGTCTGCAAGTGTTTCAATTTAAGAAAAAATTTTTGATTAAGTGTTGCAGTGCAGATATAAAAAGGATGGTCAAAAAGAGTAGAGATCGAAAAGGGGGGAAATTCAGTAGTAAAAGCTGCTAGTCAAGGAAAGTCTAATGCCGCTGAAGAAAAGTAAGTCATATAAGTATGCCTAGATGCAGAAATCAGGAAGAAAACTGAACATTTATCCAATGTTGAATACTGACAACTTCTACATTTAGGTTATAGCACATCTCCATGACTTAATTACCCAAAGAAATTAAGCGGTATAATAGCAAATCAGTAAGCACCTAAATTACACAACTAGACGAATACAACTACCGGTATTCTACGTATTTAGGGGTTTCCGAAAGCTAGATGGGCAGCTTTGGACCAAAAAGACTTTTCATTTTGATTGACTCCATTTAGGTTCCACCAAGCTCGATGACGTTATGGACGACAGTAGCACTCAAAATCACAAATTGTTGCTGCAATTACACGTATCGGGTATGAATTTTACCACATCTTATAATAAACATGTCATACTATACAGTGCTATTGGCTAATAAGACAAAGTAGAATTTTTAATAATTATAAAAACCTAGATATATTTCTCCATACATTTCATGATGATTGCTACGCCACTAGACAACAGTTTTCGGCAATGTTAGACAACTGTTAATTAGGCAGAATAATCAATAAAACGTTAAAATAAATCCAAAGTAGGCCTAGAGATATTTTCTCGGGTTAACAATTATAACCAGCCTATTCTACCTATTAGATACCGATCTGATCTGATATCAATAACGATCTTCATCTTTTAATCCTAACTTCAAACCTAACCCTACCTCAAAAAATTAACCCTATCTAACTCTATCTAAACCTATAATAAGCCTACTAGGACAGGCCTACATTTGAATTTTTTCAAGTGAAAGAAATTTTAGAATAATGAAAAATGTAAAGTGACCATGGATGCAAGACAAGATTTAATGGCTTTTATACACATGTAAACAATAACCAAACACTACACACAGCATTACACGCAAATATTTATAGTTTTGTTTTATTTGTTAATTTGTTAAAGTTATGACCTTTTTAATTAAGAAATACTAGTAATAGTAGTAGTAATAGTAATAAAATAAGATTAGGAATAATAATAATCATATTCTCTTGAAACCCAATTTAACTAGGGACGAGATTCGAGTGGACCTTCAATCCTCTCTGTGGAACATCATATCACCAGTCAATCGCCCATTTATTTCCATTCGTTTAAATTTTTGTAGCAATCTCTGGAGCCTATAGGCGTATACCAATTGAATGCCCTTTCTGACTTTGGTTTGGATTTAGTGCTTTAGTGGGTTTCTACTACACGTGAAATTATCGGTTGGTCTATTCTTCAAACATTAACCCGGACACAACACGGGGGACCCGGACACAACACGGGGGACCCGGACACAACACGGGGGACCCGGACACAACACGGGGATTATTATTTTTTAATGCCCTGGGCTGTATAGGGCCCTGTGTTAAAATAAGATAAAAGAAGGACTTTATTTAATTAAAAGAAAGATGAAAAAGAAATATTTATAAAATATGTAAGGCTTCTTCGCGCTGATCGCCTGTAAATTATTATTATTATTTATTATTATTATTATATATTTATTTTATTTATATTTATTGCCCTGTGCTGTATATACATGTATATATATGGGGCCCTGGGCTAAATAATAAGATAAAATAAAGACTTTATTTAATTAAAAGAACGATGAAAAAGAATTATTTAAAATAATTCCACTACGCTCTGGGAGGTCGCATTGTCCAATGTGTCACGAACGCAGACAACTTTAAAGCTCTGGAGTGCAATAGACAGGAGCGCTGCCACGGAAGGGCTTTTTCGCGTTGGTCGCCTCTAATAGCGCTGGTTCTCCTTCTCCTGCCTAATTCGTTTATGAAGTCAGACGGGTCAGAGTTGATGGAGATTATTATACTGGGATTATTATTATTATTATTATTTATTAATTTTTTTATTGCTTTGGGCTGCAAAGGATCCTAGGCTAAAAAAGAAGATATTATTATTTTTTTTAAAAATTTCTCTGGGCTGTATAAGGCCCTGGGCTAAAATATAAGATAAAAAAGACTTTATTTAATTAAAAGAAAGATGAAGAAATATTTAAAATAGTTCCTCTACGCTCTGGGAGGCCGCATTCGCCAATGTGTCACGAACGCATACAGCATTAAAACGCTGGAGTGCGATAGATAGGCGCTGCCATAGAAAGGCTTTTTCACGCTGGTCGCCTGTAATAGCACTGGTTCTCCTGCCTAATTCGTTTTTGAAGTCAGACGTGCAGAGTTGATGGGGCCCAATGTCTCAAAAGCAATCGGCAGGAAGATGTAGCTGCTAGAGACTGCGGCATATTTAAGTGTCTTCCTATTGGCAGCGGCTTCCGCAGCTGAGCCAGCAGCAGCGCATGAAAGTCTGAGATTGCTTGCTGAGAATGTGTCTGTCACAGTGACATCCCAGCTGATACACTTGCCTTCTGCCCAATGAATTTGAGATACATCGTCCGGTTGTTTCCCATCCGAGCGGCTCAATCCCTGGGGCTCCTTTATGGCCGGGATATTTGCGCGAGTTAGAGCACGCCATACCAGATCATTCAGATATTGGTGTCTGCCGATTCTGCCAGCGCTCCGCATGCACGAAAGGCCGTGGGTGCCCAGAGCATTGACCGATGCTCCGCAGACACAGTTGTGTGGCTTACAAAGAGTAGAGCCCAGCCGAAGACCAACCGCTACTCTGACTGCCTCGTCATCCAGGCGGAGGCCACAGGAAGATAAAGGCAAGGCTTTCAACCAGTCACCACTATGAAGAGTTGAAACAGCAAGCAGCCGGGCCTTTTCTTTTGGGATTAACGCCTTCGCGAGGAGTTACGAGTGCGCAATGCCAGAGATTTTGGAGTCCCAAGCCTTCATGAACATAGACACCGTTCCAATAGGCGCTTCCGATAAGGATAGAGCCGACCAAATGCCTTGAACCCTGGCTACCTCTACATCGGTGAATTGAGGAGAGCATGAAAGGATTGAGTCCTGTAAAACGCTAGTCCCCGCGGCAGAAGCCAAAAAGGCAGAAGATGCCAGCGACGAGACAGAACGAATACCTATCCCTCCATAGCAAATGGGCAGACTTGCTTGGATCCACTGACTGTCGTTAATATTAACGTTAACGATGTCACTTAGGGACTTTCGCAGGATTAAATCGAAAAACTGCAACATTATTATTATTATTATTATTATTATTATTATATTATTATTATTATTATTATTATTATTACTACTACTACTACTACTACTACTACTACTACTACTACTACTATTATTATTACTACTACTACTATTATTATTATTTTATTTTAATTATTATATTATTATTAATATTATTATTATTATTATTATATAATTATCGTTATTATAGAGAAATGTTCATCCTTTGGCAGTGTATTAACTTCAAGCATTACAGCAACATGTCCTGGACTAACTGTAACTTCCGGTCTCGCCATGCCTTCTCTTTATCTAAGGAACCATCTGTGGGCCGCCTGTGATGTGGCAATTTCTGGAGCCTATAGGCGTACACTGTTATGCTGCAATATTAGTACTATGTTGTTGTTGTTCTATGTTTAAGGTGCTGACAAAAAGGCTTGTTTACGTCATTTTCTTTAATGACGTGCTAACGTCACTTCCGGTGGAGACGGATTATTGTTGATGACGTGGTTACGTGTTGTGTGCAGGAGAAGCACGTGTTTTTAAGAGATAGAAATAGTTTTATATGTCGCTTAGAGGATGATGAAACGTCAGAGCCTCCTGTGATCTCTGAGATATCCAATGTGGAACTAGAAGATAAGTTGAATACTTTTGATCGTGATTAGTAAAGGTTTTTAGAGTGCTTGATGGTTGAAATATTATTTCTGCGAACAGTGGTTTATTATGTGATAGTGCAGGTTTTATAGTAATATGTAATAAGCTGTAGAGGGCAGCGTAGTTCCTTATTAAGGTCTACTTGAAAGCTTTACCTTTTTAATTTCCTTAATCCTTAAATTAATGTTGATTTGCTCTAGTCTCTAAATATAGTTTTCAGCGGCCTACACTGGTTAAATGTAGAGTACTTGGTAGGTTGGCTCAGTAGAGACCAGGGTGACTTAATATTGTTTTTGGACCTTGTATTATTATCGTATTATTGTATGTGTCATTTCTGTATTCGTTATATTATGAAATTAATTTGAAAATATTAATTAATGGAGTTAGCGTTTGTATTGAATTAACTGATAGATTAAATACAGCATCACATTAGCATTAAAGAGTAATATTATAATAATTAATAAAAACATTAGATTATTAGACTATTATAACACCCACTGAATGCCCTTTTCTGACTTTGGTTTGGATTTAGTGCTTTAGTGGGTTTCTACTACACGAGAGTGGCACGTTGGAACTACTTCTGGTTCAGTGGACGCTACAAGCACTAATTGTTTTTATTTATATTTTTTACCCCGGGTGTAAAGAACCGGAGGTTTGATAAAAACGATTCGAGCAATACATGCTGAATCGACGCCCGGCTACTCGTGGTCATCTATAGCTGCTTAAAAGCATGTAGGACTGATCGATATTTGTGTGCTTCATGTTAACTTCGTCATTAGTCAACGTTTACAAAGCTCTATCATTAACAATAGCTGCTTGGTAAACAGCTAGATAGCGCAGATTCGAAACTAATCTTCCAATACTTGTGGATTACCTTCCGCTACGGCTGATTTGGAATTTGCTAAATATTCTCTTGCAATCTCTACATGTATACGTAAATGTAGTATCACATGTTCTATCAATACTTTCCCAATATATCGAGTTGGAGGAGCCGATGGCATGTTGGCAAGTTATTCAACAGCGAATCAGTAGGAGCAGGGTTCAGATACAGTGCTTTCCCCGTCACTCACATAATAACGAGATAAGAAACTGACGTTAACTTTGGCTGTAGACTATTAGTACCTCAAAGCCAAGATATTAATAGTCTATAAGCGTCGTCTATATACTCCGCAAGTATATAATGATTTCAATATAATTGAATTAAAATAGCGCAAGGCAGTCAATGAGATAAACTAGTTAGATACACTTTCATTTCAGCTAGAAGACAACCAAACAATCGTATTGTTGGCGCAATTTAACAAATAGCAACAAAACAGGAGACTGCTATTTAAAATCGTCGCTGGTGAACAAATTCAATAAATGATTTACAATTAAGAATCAAATACAACAAGCAAATTGTGACAGATATATGCAAAAAAGTCTTTCTGCTTCAGTGAATGGTATCAACAATTGTAATTAGATGCCTACTTTACAGAGTCCTGTTATAGGCTACATGTATACAGTATGTAGCGGAACATAGAGGCCTATCACGAAAAGTCGAGTATTAAATATAGACATTATTACTTACAACATAGCATAGCTCTATGGACATTATTACTTACAACATAGCATAGCTCTATCTGTGGATTATATGTAGCTTGGAGGAAGCCGAACGTTAGCCATAGAGTCCGCAATTGACTTCTTCTAGTGATAAGGTGTGCTCATATGCGACCAAAATAGTAGGTGTCCGAGGTGAAAATCATTAGTACATGAAGGGTATGTACGGAAGGCAAAAATAACTTTGTCGGAATCAGATTTTCCTTCATAAGTAACAAAATTAGATTAAATTGCGATTCTTTTTCGGTACTAACACTTGGCTACAATCAATAGTTTCATAAAGTTGGCTAAGGTATTTAGTAGCAAGTAAGAAAGATAAAAGCTCAAACTTCCTTTGAGTTTGATACAGTTGTAGAAATAAGACAGTGATGAGGCATCGTAACATCAATTAATTATCAGATTTATTACACTACGTTATAAAGTTCAGATAAATAATGAAGAGAGAATAATCTGACGACACTACAAAGCGTGTGTTTTTAATTTAATGAACAGAATAGCCCAATAATGACTAAGGCAACGACACACCTCCTCAGATGTAGTATTTTGTAAAGCTAAAGACTATATTTAAGCGTGGTAAAGGAATAGCCGTTATGGTGGATAAATATTTTATAGTAAGGAGTTCTTTAGTTCATTATCGGCATTAAAGAGCGATGTTGCATAGTTGCATAATTATAGAATAAAACCTTTTACCAAATGCAATATTTAGGCGACATACATGTAGCGCGTCTAATTAAATAAATACTTTTCAACAGTAGCATACATGTACATGTAGATGCTAGCACCGATTAAATATAATTAGACCCTTCTGTGTTTCTTTCTACATAAACGGCTGACTCGAGAACAAACGTTACGATCAACAGTTCTACAACTTATCAAAATAGTTCTTTTTAAGTAGGAAGCCTTGATATTGAAAGACTGTTTCGACAAACCAAGATTAGAAAGAAATTCAAAGAAGGCACTATAACGTGTACTATGCATTTTTATAAATCAATATAAACCTTGCATAACAATTTAATATCAGAAGATTTTAAATAAGTATCTAGCGAATTCGAAGTTGAATTGCTTCATAACTCAACATTAATCATGAACTTCCTTACTGATCTTTGATCTTCTTTCATTAACAGTTCATTCAATATAAACATTTAATTATTTCTTTAATCAATAGAAATTGAAAAATCTATTGAAAAATCTATTGAAAAGAAATTGAAAAATCTATTTTGAGATGCTCAGACGCAGTGACTTGTGCTCAATGAGTTAGCATATCCATGAGCGAAGAAACGCTCGCAAAATCTTAATAATTATGATATTAATGATTATAATATACGTGTTTATAATTCACAGATTAATTCAGATATATAATTTTAAGCTTAGTGCGAATATGATATATAATTTTAAGAATAAAAAAGCTGTGGTAAAGCTGAGGTTAACGTCAGTTTCCTCACTCGAAAGCGATGTTAGCGACGGGCTAGCCCAGGATTTGAACCCTGCACATACTGATCCGCGGTCGAGGGTCTAAATAATAATAATGATTTTATGACACTATTACTTGCTGATAAAAGAGTAACACCTGAAGATCTGCATCATCAAAAAATTCATATGAATAAAACATCCAATGCCAGATCTCAGTTCATCTCACAAATTCACTGCTATATATGCTCAAAGCATCACTGCAGTAATTTATTAAACATACTAAATTCCATAAAATTCCTCTTAAACATTAGCATACGATTTCAGCTACTAGACAGTCAGGAGAATAGAACTCAAGATGGTTTCTTCCTGCCAGACAGAACTCTGGGATCTTTTGATGAGGACACAATACTATCAGTCATCACATCTCCTGCCTTGGACCCGTTCAATTCGCTCGGAGTTTGACGCCGGGGATCGCCGGTAGAGGTGGCAGGCCGAGGAGTCTTGAGGGCCTGGCTGCTGCCTGCCCGTCTCAGCTCCTCCCACTGCCCGGGCAGGGTGGTGGGATCGACGCTCGGCCAGTCGTGTCGACGGCGTCGCTGCGAGACGGCGGCTGCGGTTTTTGAACGCCGATGTCGTCTACGTGAAGAACCAGAGGTCTTCTTAACGACTTCCTCTGCAGCTCTGTTCGATGTGAAAATTACAAGACAACCAACTATATTACTAGAAGTGTACTATAATTACAGGCCAACATACGTTTAAGACAATATTCTAAATTACACTAATTGTATGATGATAATTGAAGATATTAATTATTTTCTACATGTAATGTTGCATGATTTTATAAATAAATGATAAAAGGCAAAACTTCAAAAATGTAGCGTTCGCATAATTGTCACTCAAATCTACTGAAAGAGAGAACATTAATAAGGTTTAGTGGATACAGAGGAATTTGCATAAAATATCGAGTAGTCCATAATTCAACATCTTACCTGACAGCCAAGTTATCTGAACAAACAAAGATTTTATTAATGAGATGACCAAGTATAATAATTATATGATATGAAGATATGAAGATTAAAATATGCACAAGAAGCTGGGGTCTATTGAAAGAACATGAGGTCAGGAACTGATTATCGATAGAGTACTTAGCAGTCTTTTCCTTTTTCAAAGTTGACTTCAGCTGTTGTTTCAGTGCTGTTATTTATTTTGTTTGTTGTTTTACGACATGTATACAGTACGAATATCGTACCCGAGCTCTGGATATATCCTCATAGTATCTCTTTTTCTTCTCTATCAAGCTTAATATAAATGTAATAATATAACATAATAAAAATAAATTATTCAAACATTTCGAGCATTGGTCTTTCTAATTAGCTTCCCTTGCGAACTTCTCTAATTCACCTTTTTAGGAAAACTATAATCCATTAAAACATCTCGGATACAAGTGGCCTGGGTTCAAAGCCCAGTACAGTCAAGTAATGATGGATACCCCTTGGGCCCATGATAATGTTAATCTTGCATCGTAGCCTGCTACCAATTGACACTATCAATAGCAAAGATATGATTAACTATGGAAAGAATTAATAATAACTTGCCAGGAACCTGTAAAGCGGTCTCTAAGACCGGACACCGTTCATGATACCGCTATAGAAAGTGTGCGGAGGTTATTATTAATGTCATTATTATTATTATTATTTCATCTCAAGCCTCAAGTCTAATCTTAACATTGCATTTCGAATTAAGAAATCGTAGTTACTCAAAAATCTAATCGTTTCAAATATTAGTCTTCTTTGTTTTAATTTCTTAAATTCAATTGATTTCGGTGCATTTTTCTGTATAGATACATAGCTAACTAAAATCTGTAATAACAACGACAATCAAAATATTAATGTTAATAATCATAATCATCACCCCATCTCTTAAATCCCAGTTGAACCAGGGTCGGGATACGAAGAGACATTCTTTTGAAATTTAAAAAATAAAGTTATAATTAAAATTAAAGCACAAACGTTTAAAACATAGATAACAATGCTGATTAAGAAGAAGAAGAAGAAGATGATGATGATAATAATAATAATAATAAAATAATAATATCAATAATACAAATAAATCATTATTATAATAATAAGAATAATGATGATTAAAAGGAAATGTTTAATAATTCCTGTAGCGTAAATGATAATAATAATAAGAACAAAAATTATCGTAGTGTTTGCTGTATAGTGTGATATTGCATATTTTATATTTCATAGAATCTTACTCGGAAAGTTTTCTTGTCTGTGGTTCTGAGATGGAATCCAGTTCTCGACCTTTACTTTTATCGAAAGTTTTTCTGCTGTTTCTGGCACGCGTGGTCCTAGATGAAGCTCTAGGTGACGTCACTGAAGGACTGGGACTGCGTGACTCACTGTCGGATGACGTCGAAGATGACGTAGACCCAAGATTTCCAGCTCGATGACGTTTTATTACGGAATCTTTTGGAAGAGGAAGAGTTTCACGGAAAAGCGGGGAATCAGCTCGATTAAACGAGTCGTCGCGGGATAGGAGATTTCGCCTTCTATCGCTCGTAGTTTCACCCAACTCTCCAACACTCAGAGCACCTTTCTCCACAGAAGCTCTTTCCAAGGCTGGATCCACCTCCCTTCGAAATACATATACGTCGTCAGCATTAGCGTCATTCTGAGGTCCCATGTTGAGTCCATATTTCCGATTTATCTCGACAATTTTCTGCTCCAGTTTTCTTGATCCTTCACATAGCGGCAGAGCATCCATCGTCGTTTCCAGAGAGTTCTTCTTTTGCTCAGCTGCCCACTGCGAGTAAGCTCGATTCACCGAGGCTCTTGGCGGAACTGTCGGAGCAGTCGTTGAGGTAGACGTAGGTGTCTTGATGGGTACCGCAGAAGCGGTTGGAGTTGAATTGAGTTGTTGGTCTGCTTCCCTTACCACTGAACTCAGCATTGCTAGAGCATCATCTAAAGCAGACATCACCGTCGTCTCAGAGTGTTCTTCCTTCTTCTTACTTGCGCTGTTTCTTTCGTGTGAGTCTTTAATCTTGACTGACATTTTTTCAGACTCTGTCTCCAGGGTTGCGAGTTTTGTGGAAATCGGAGGAGAGGGCTCTTCCACGGTACTGACTCTGAGTTTTGTTGTTTGAATAACCTGACCTGAAGATGATTTGAGAGATTTGGACGTAGCTGGAGTGCACACTACGTAACTAGTGGAAGCAATTACAACTTCTCGCGACGTTATGGTCGAGGAAGCATCCTTTTCTGCATCTATTTCTGTTTTGGTTTTCGCAGATTTTGCTTCAAATATTTTACAATCGATTGCATTTTCTAAATTTTCCTGAAGTTTTTTATGATCTTTAGAATCAACGGATTCACTGCTATCGCTATTTATCGGTTTTCTATTAACTGTATTTTCTACAGACTGTTTATTACCTTCTTCATCCGATGAAGACGACGATGAAGAGCTTGCAGTCGAAAACGAAACTATAACATCATGCTGAGGATTCTTTTGAGCGTCACTTTTAACTTGTTTCTCTTCTGCCTCTTCGTTTATCTTTTCCCTCTCATTTGAATCTACTTTTTGATTTTTCTCAATCTCTTGCGAAGACTCTGTCTCAGACGTTGACGAACTCTCACTTTCAATCTTTTTTTTTTTTTTTTTTTCACTGGGTTTCTCTTCAGGGCTGCTTTTACTTTCCTCTGACTCTTCCCTATTATTGGTCTTTAAGTTATCCGATGAATCGCTGTCTGATTTTGAAGTGCTCCCTGCTTTTTCTTCTTTTACTGGCTGTCCATTTTCACCTTTGTCTGACAATATTGAAGATATTGAACTTGTAGAATCTGATGAATTGGAGGAATTTGACAATTTCTTTTCAATTTTGTTTTCTTTAGCCTTATAATTTAATTCTTGTTTCTCGCTTTCTTCTTTATCTCTAAGAACCGAAACTTCATTAGAGGGCGTGTTCAAAAGTTTAGTGGTGGTGACTTTATTATCACTGCTACTACTACTGCTATTATCGCTACTATCACTGCTACCGCTACTAGTGTCGCAAATTTTGTCTGCGGTTGGATGTTTTCCGGTGAGTTTTTCGTTCGGTTTTGTGTCTGAGGTGTCACTTGACGAACCTGCAATGAATGATACGTAATATAAACATGCAGTGTTGCCTTGCTTTAAGCTAAGTAAAACACATATACATGTATATAAACACTGTTTATATATATATATATATATATGTATATATATATATATATATATATATATATATATATACATATACATATATATGTATTAGAGTTACAAACTTATGTAAAAATAGAAATTTACAAAAAAGATCAATTAAGTTAGGAAGTCTTATAGCTACATTTTTTGTATCTTAGCACCGGAGCATTGAGCAGTGAAGAAACTAGGCAGTGGTCAATCATGGATCGGCCACATGTGATATAAAAAAAACTTCAGTAATGCGTGAAAGTTAATTAGTATCTGGCAATATAGGCAAGTTAAGAAGTAGTTCTCAATAACTATCTTTGACGTATTATAATTAATATTAATAATGTATCACTATTATATTGGATTAAATTAATGTCAAGTAGTATTATAGAATTGTTGTAGAAGTATCAGACATTTTAAATAAATATTTTGGATGCGTAGGCTATATGCCCAAAGAAATAAAATCAATGACCTAAACACTGTATTCATGATATATTTTATACTCGAAAGTAACGCTTACACAGATAGGCCTACACATTAACGCAAATATTTCTTTTTCAACATGTTAGTTTATTATATGTTAATATTTAATTTTCTAAATAAAATTATGATTTTATAGTTATATTTAAAAATATAATTATTTTATAATTTAAAAGTTTATTTCAATGACCAATTTAATGACTGTTTAATGGCCTATAGCTTTGTTTTCTTCGGTTCTGATGTAGTGTAGCGAATATTGGTGCAATCTATTATTCTGAAATTATTCAAAATTTAATTTTAAATCAGTCAATTATGTCGATATATTTTTATATAGCCTCAGGCTAGAGTATTGACATAACAGTAACGTTACTTTTCTGGAATCTGCAAACATGACGTTAACGTTGGGCTAATTATTTGATCGACTTTAATACATGTTTGAACCTACTATTAAAATGTACTATAATTATATATATTTCCATTCTGGTTATACAATCCTACTTTACAATGAATTTTTGTTCCCAAATTTTGCGAAATTATAATCAGTAGGCCTATTAATGAGTAACTCACAAATAAAATTGGACAATATAAAGTACATATAGGCTTATGATGGAGTCACTTAATAAACTATCTTTATTCACAAATGTTACAGTGTAAACTCAATAAAACACTATATTACTGACTAGCTTTATTAATCAGTTTTTATATTAATATTTTGGAGACTATAGAGATAACTTTTATGGTAAAGGTAATAAGCCAATCTTAACGTCTGTTTCCTCACACGAAAGCGATGTCAGTGACGGGCGAGCCCAGGATTTGAACCCCGTACATACTGTTCCGCGGTCTAATATCTTACCGGTAAGATATTCTTACTGTAATGAGTTAACCTTTGTTGCTAGAGTGTAATAAAAGAGGTTAGCATGTAGAAAACAGCAACAAAATAAGTGTCTGGATAAAACTAGGCTACATAGATCGACTAGAATGAAGGCTAAATTTGTAAAATAAGATCACTCCATCGATCATCGAATAGTCTGGAGCACAGGACATGCACCTAATAAATGTTTATAGAAACTTTAAATTGAGAATTTATAGATTATGTGGTAGTTTCCATAGCCACTTAATATATTGTACGTTCGCTATAAAATTTGGCCTATTCTCAAATATCTTAGACACTGTTCGGACAGTAGGCCTATATGGTCAATACGGTATACATAAATAATAAATTACTAATTAACGTCATCTAATACTGTTATGCAATGACATCTCATATAACCTATACTGGGTGTTTTATACAACTCCATCTGCTTTGTTAGTCATTGGAATGTCATTAAACACAAAAGCATTACTGATTCCTGCAACTCACGTCATATTTTTCTATACTTTTAGGATGATGCCGTAGTTTAACAGTGAATAATAATTAGATGGAAAGCTGATTCTAGTAATATTTCAAGTATTTTTATTTGTGTGTCTGTCTCCACTGGACTAGAAACAACTTTTGGATGACAACCGTGGAAGAACGACTGTTGGCAGCTTTGAATGAAGTACTCCCGATGGTGTTGGAAGGTTATTCTAAATCGGCGCCGGCTGCAACTGATGCGCCATCAAAAAGCAACGATTACTAACTATGAAAAAGAAGGAGGAAATAGGCCTTTCACAAGAATCTCTGCTTACTGAGTGTTCATTAAAAATGTAAAAAAATTAAGAGACATTTGCAAATAAACTAGATAAATCAATTTGAGCATGTCATTGAGCGACAGGTTAGAAACCAGTCAAAATCTGTACATCCATAGCAGATCATTTAATATGCCTTCACTATTTAATTCCATTTCCCAACTCTAGATTCGGGATAGAGCAATATTAGCACGATTATCTCAATGAATCACAACATGATATGGGCTCGAACAATTGTATCACAGCCTGGTGATCAGAACGTTTAGCACAAAGTAAGCTTACTTCAATGGGATTAGTTCATACTGATCTAATGCCTTACAGAAAGGTTGATCTAATGCTTTACAAAGAGGTTTAAATAATGCCAAGTTCTATACAGAAAGGTTGATATAATGTTAACTCTATACAGAGTAGTTGGTCTAATGCTAAACTCTTTTGATCTAGTGCTTAGCTCACACAGAGTAGCTGTTCTAATGCTTAGTTCATACAGATAGGCATCGTAGGCTAATAAAATGCCTAATTTGTACAATGAAGTTATCTACATGTAGTGCTTAGTTCATACAGATCTATTCCGGTACTACTGTATCTGCTTAACTTAATGTTGGGACCTGCTTCATTGAGAACAAAGCTTTTGTTTTACAGTTAGTCATTTAGTACTGCAAATGATAGATTTTGGCGTGCGTTAATTAGTTAATATGAGACACAAGCAGCTTTGTCACATAGCAGAAAGCAGGTCCAGAAGTGTGACTGTTAAAACAATCAGGCCTTTGTATACGGGCAATACTAACTAACTGTATAGCTGTCATAGCAAAGATCAAGTCTATGTAAGCTCCAATAAACACTAGTGCGGACTATGTCTGCTGCAAACAGTTATATCGTGGTTATAAAAAGTAAAGTCTACAGAGAAAGATATAAAACTCAAAAAGAACTACCATGGTGCCAGTCAAAAACAATGTTAAAAGCTTTTTGCAACCAACTGATTGCGGTGACACAAATGAGTGGCTATTTTTCAAGCTGTTATTAAGTATTAGTGTTAAACTACAGCTGTAAAGCTTTATGTATTAAATCTCCAAGTATTATTTTAAGCTGATTTGAAAATACAATATCAAATGTGCTACTAATTTAAGCATTAAGAACACATTTGATTAATGGCGTTAACACTATAGAACATTAAATATGACAAACGGGATAGGCCTATATTAGAATTTCAGCTTTTACGGACTGTGTTGGATTGCGCATTCTGAATCAACCCTTTCGTTACTGGCTGAAACATAAAGAAATGTTTTTACTGAGCTACGCATATATACGTAAATAAGTATTACGAATTTAAATGCGTTTAAATATATTTCCTAATAATTTAAAGTAACTCTATAAATCTAACTGAAATGTTTCATTTATTGAAACGAAAGGCTGTATAATTTGAGACCATTTAGAAAAGAGATCATCAATGACTTACAAAAATGATTGACGATTATAATAATGATCGGTGAGCGGCAGCTATGATCTACACCACTTTCTGATGGGACTACAAAAACGCCGTTAACATAAATTAAAATCGCCATTTTGGCGGTTTAGAATAAGTCTAAACCATAATTAAACTTAGAAACATTCGAAAGATTATATGTCTTTAACGAGTAAAATTTACAAGTAAAATACAATAAAATTGCTGCTGAATCACTCAAGTATACTTTCAGTATTCGAATCAAGACAGCATGTCAATAACTAAGCCTATTATAATGTTAGCAGCGAAAGTTTATCTGTCTAAAATTAAATCCTTCAATCGAAAAAGTCGAAGTTAAACTGAACCAGGTGTACAGCTAGACAGTACGTAGGTCTACTGGATTAAACTTATAAGCTTGGCCTTCAATGACATAGCTTCCACATATTAAACTGGCGCTGAACATGGCCTTTGAATTACCGAAACTTCTTATATGGTGCGCTATATAGAATATGACGAACACACTCAAAAGAAACGATATTTACACTTCTGGTGATATTTCATAAAGAAAGAGTAGGAATATTCATTTGGCAGTATTTTGGATTTTTGAGTATCTGCTATTAATTTGAAAACATTATGAGACTTACCGCGTGATGGTTCGTGTCTCAGATGTTCCTTTTCTGCTGCTGTGGATTTGTTTTTTATTGCTTCCGGTTTAGTTTGATCAACCTTTAACGCCTCTGTCTTTACCGTGCCTGCATCGGCTTTGCTTAACCTCGTACTCTCCGGCAAATTTTCATCTTTTTCTACTTTCTTTGAAGCGTTCTCAGATTCAACAGCTTTCATGATAGATTTCACAATTTCTTCCGTTATTTTTTTCGATTCTGAAACAGGTTCAGAACTGCCAGCCATGTGGACATCTGGTTTAGGTGTAGGATCTTCTTTCTTGTCTTCTTTTGAGGATATCGTCTTCGCTGTAGAGGCAGGTTCACTTCTATTGGTAGCAACTTTAATTTCCACAGCACTTTCTTCACTTGTTGCCTTCACAACAGCTTTAGCATCATTCGATTGACTGTTATCTGCTGAAACTTTCGACTCTGGCTTTTCAGCCGTCGCCTCATTTGCCAGATTTTTCTGTGACTGTGATAAAATATCTGAAATACCTAAATTCTTCGCTAGACCGGCTACTCTAGGATGAAAGCCTTCGGAAGCCTGCATATTTACTTTAAATTTGGGTTTAGCTTTAGATTCATTTGAGATTTCAGAAGATTTTTTCTGAAGTCTCATGATATTTTCAGCAACTTTCGTATCGGCTAAAGAAGTTAGCGCTTTCTTATCGGAGATGACATGTTTTCCTGCTTCTGAATCAACAGATTCAGTGAGTTTCTTTTGTTTATTATCTGAAGAATCCTTAGAATTTACACTACTGGAAGCGGAAGGTTTCCTCGCTGGAGATTTCTCGGTTACTCTTACGGAACCCACAGATGTTTTTCGAACTGATGAAGGCTGATCTTTCTGCTGCGATTCGTTTTTGCTTGGAGAAATTTTCTGTTTTATAGGTGCATTAGCAGACTTCGCATTAGCAGACGACGCATTTGCAGTTGATGCATTTGTAGTTGATACATTAGAAGTTGATGCATTAGCATTTGATGCATTAGCAGAAGACACATTAACTGCAGTATTAACGCTGTCCCCGCTATCTATCGGTTCACGTTTAGGCGCACTGTCTTCCTTTTTCTTCTTTACAATATCCTCCGTGGACGAATTATCTTTTCTGCTGGCGCATCCCATGAGTAGACTCTTTTTTATTGGAGAAACTTCAGGCTTAGGAGCTGCTACTGACGTAATGCTATTTTCTGCCTCTCGTTTTGCTGGACTCTCAGCCGATTTAGAAGTTGTCTTATTCACAGCTGACTCTTTCACATCCGCTAATGACTGATTATGCTTTGGTTTAATTCCACCTAAGGGTTGCTTGTTTTGAGCTAAATTAGTAGATGGTAAGTGAGTAGTTACGCGATTGGACGAAATTATATTACTTACCCTTAAAGATCCAGAAGATGAGTTTGAACGTCTAATAACCGAATCCGAAGCGTCCTTCTTTGATTCTACAAGTGATACTCTAGCCTGAACCGTTGATCCCAACGGCTTATTGCGAACTGGAGACGGTCTTCCTACCCGATCCACAGTCTTAATTGGAGTAACATTGACGCCTCTTCTTTTGGGCGAATCTTTTCCGGCCGGCGATTCCTTTCGCTTAGGTGAACTTGAATTCTTACGGACATTAGACTGTCCTCCATCTTTACGTCTTGGAGAGCAACCTGTAGTTTTACGACTGGGTGATTGTGGAGATTGCTTCCTAACTGAAGAATTACCAGTCTTCTTTCTACCCGGTGAGCTGCTGCCTGCCGTATTTTTAACATCGGTAATGCTACGCCTACTAGGCGATTGGTAGACCCTTGCAAATGATATAATTCCTGAAGGTCCTCTCGGAGGACTTGTGCTAGATTTGCCACTACTGTCGTATTTTGCTTTATCCGATGATGCTTTTGTGCACGCATTCACATTTCCTGCTGCTGTGTTGCTTATAACCGCTGCCACAGAGGTTGTGCCGCTTCCACTAGATGACGTGGTAGTAACAGCAGCAGCCAAAGGAAGTCCTCCACCTGTGGTGGAAGGAGTTGTGCTTGACGTACAGCCTGTTGAAGTGGCAGAATTCTGTGAGACCGGTGCAGCTGAGAGATTAAGTTTGGCAAGAAATTCCACAGACGACATAGCAGATGATATAGGGTATCCGAGTGTGCTGGCAAGTTTCGATGTATGTTCAGTTAGAGCGTCCGCCTGAGTTTTATTTGAAACTGAAGCCGTAGACTTCGAACCGGCATTAACTTTCTTTCCCTCAATTTGAATAATGCTACGAGTTCCTTTCGATTCCAAATCTTTAGCATTATCCACAGTATCAGTTGTTTTAGTTTTAAATTTTTCAGAGTTACCAGAATCCTTTACGTCTACTTTTGCGACTTTATCGGCTGATTTACTGCTAGTCTGATTAGAAATATTTTCTTTGATTTTTAACTCCATTTTTGCCGTTGAAATAACTTCTACAAATGTTTTGACCTTGGCCGGTGGACTTGTTGGAGATTTAGTGGATTCAGATAGCTGGGACGCAGAGTCTGCTGAGGGAACGTTTGATGCGTTGCTACTGTTCCTCCTCCGAGAGTGACTCGCTTCTGAGGAATTTGAATCAGTGGCCTTTGTCGGAGATACACTATTAACGGCTTTATTGTCATTGGTAGATTCCGAAATGCCACTGGATATAGTTAGTCGAAGATTCTTCTTAGATGGATCAATCAGGTCATGACTTTGAGTAGTCGATTGTTGATCGTGTTGTAACAAACTCTTATCGTCTCCTGCAGCTGAAGTTTTCCCTCTACTCTGAGCTGAGCTCTGAGCTTTACCTAAGGTGTCTTCTAGCAAATCCGATGACTTGCTTGATCGTCTACTTCTTGAATTACTTTCATTTGATATCTGCCTTTTTATGGGATCAGATTTTTCAGAGTCAATTGAACTACGTTCTGCCCTCTTTCCACTGGTCAATTCACCTACTTGAGCAATATCGTGAGCATTATTTACCCGATCCGAACTTAAATTCTGAGATTTCTCTGAGGGCTTTGATGAGTCGATCTTAGCGTCTGGAATAAAAGAATCGCTCTGTAACTTTTCTTTTGTCCGATCCTTATCAGCTATTACTGAAAACTCTTCTCTTTCTTCTATGGCTGGGCTAATATGCGCAGCAGCAACTGGGGAAACCTTAAGAGCATAGCTGGTCGAGGCTATGGTGTTTATATCCTCTACTGAAGTATTTTTAACATCAACCGCTCGACGTGATCTATGCTGTTTGACGCTGGGTGTGTGATGCGTAATCGTTGTCTCAACTATTGGCGACTTTCTTCTGCCAGACTCTCCACCTCTCTTCATCGCATGCTCATCACGACGAGAGGTTCTAGATGTTGAGAAAGATGTTACAGATGAAGAAGCTCCACTTGTAGATTTAGCAGAACTACCACTCTCGGCGTTTCCCGTTGTAGACGGTAGGACTGGATAATGCACAACAGCGCGGTTTTCATTATGATGCTGCTGTAATGTTATTGACTGATGACTAGGCAACACAATATTTTGCTCAAGCAACTGCGGTTGTATGGTAGTTGAGGATGTTTGTAAAGGATAAACCTTTGTTCGAGCACCAGCAGGTCTCTGAGACGACGAGCGATAGTGTCTGGGATCAAATCCCGGCGCTCCGATTGAATTTAGAAACGCCTCTACATTACCCGTTTTGTTTGTCGACCTGTGAAGTCTTATTCCTCCATGATCTTGCCGAGAATCATTTTCAAAATACACTCCAACGTCATTCGAATGTCGGTTTGCTCTCGATCGTGCCTTTCTTTGATCGTATTCTCTCCGGATAACATCTGCATTTCCTTCCTTGGATTCTTGTGAAGTGCTAAACTGTCCATAGTTTCCAAAACCTCCTGAATTTGGCGAAGTTACCTGAAAATTTGCCGAAGATAATTTGGAAGTATCTGGAGCCGAAGCTTTTGAAGGACCTTTGTTTAAACCTAAAATTGGTTTCAAAGATTCATTTTCTTCCCTCTGAGCCCAGAGTTGAGAAATAGTCGCTACAGAGCGGAGTGGTGGATCAAATAAATCAGCCGATCTTACTCTGGATTGCTTGGGACTAGTCTGACCGTCCCAGATCTCCGCTACGCTTTGTTCCGGCTGCCACACTAACTGCGATCCTTTAGTCTCTCGTCTTTCAATTTTCTTAGCTAAAGTCGAAACAGACTGCATAGAAGTACTAGTTGGAGATATAACATTCTTTTGCCTAACTGCTATGGAAGGAGCAGTGGGAACGACGTTTGAACGTAATTTTTCAGGATCGAAAACTCCCACTAGATGAGGAGGAATGACCTGGATGTGTTGACTATCAGTTGGACGTCTCCAGACTCCCTCTACGGATCCGTGCCTCAGAGGTTCACCTCCGTCGTTTGAACTCCTCCAACCATCCAGCCTTGACCTTTGATTGTTCTCACGTGACAGCTGCATAGCCCATCTGTCTTCTTCAGGATTTGCTATTGCTAATCTTGCACGTTGCGGCGTTGGATTCCAGCTAGAATTATTTCCCGCGCTTACATTTGCATGAAATAATGTCTGCATAACAGGTGCGTTCATTTGAATTGGAACCGCTTCGATTTCGCGAAACGAAACATTATCATAACCCGCAGCAGCTGCTTTCCTAGCTGCAGCCGCAGCAGATTCTTTACGAGATTCTCTCTTTGATCTTCTCTTTGATTTTGTGGGTGAAGCTTCTTGACCAACCTTTTCCAGGTTATCATAACTGGATGCGCTTCCAGCAGATGAAAGATTAGTTCTGGAACTTCCGGCGGCGTCATAGTAGGACCAAGGACGCACCTTACCACCACCACCCGACTTTCCTCCTGATCCTCCTTGAAGATTCATGTCCAGTAAAGATCCTGCGATTGATTCCTTAGACTGGGATACCTGTTTGACCGGAGGCCTGGAAATGATTGAGCTGGCGGTGTTGCGGACTGAAGAATTCTGGATGGTGGATGTGTCGGTATCAGCTACACTGGTAGTATGTGAAGATGACTCACTTCCATCACTGTCACGACGTATTGGTCGAAACCTATACAACATTATATTACCACTACTATAAATATCTAGTGTATAGTTTTAACAGGTTATATATTTTCTTCTTCTTCAGTGCACTGTCAAGTGGCAGGTTCAAGGTACATATTCATACTCAAAGTCTGCTTTCTCACTCCACAAGAGCACTCCTTAGATCAATAAGTTAATCCCTTCACAATGTTTATGCCTTATCCATACCTTATGTAGCCTACAGCTTGGGAAAGATATGGCTTCTGAGGTAGTTTCCGGTTGCCTTCCCCAGTTAGGTGTATTAATTACCATTTAATCCTGGGGGAAATATTTCATGGTGAGGTGGGTCCCCTCTTGCCATCTTGAGCTCCTGCCTTATATTAAATATTTTAGTTACAGAATATTGTAATTTTATTATGCATACATTTTAACAATGGAATTTCTCTACCGAGTGTTCTACCAATTGGCAGGTTCTAGTGCACATTTATACTCACATTCTACTTTAGAAATCCATAAAGTGTATTTTATCGATTAGCAAATAAATTTCTTCAAAATCGACGACGCCATGCCAACATCTTTATGATGATATAGCTTGAGAAAATTATAACTTTTGACGGAGTGATTTGCTTTGCCTTCCTCCGTTCTTACTCAGTCGCCGCTCACGAGGCCTAGAGCTCAGGGTTCGTTTGTTCTGCAGTGGTTTGGGCAAAACACGGACAATATTACAAAGGAATATTACAAAGTACATTTACACTATTAAGCACAAGCATTTTTGCTCTTCATGTAAAAGATATAATTTGTTTACTTGCATAAAATAAAATAATATGAATGCAAAATGAAAACAAATAAAAGTACTAATTAATAGTTAACAATTTATTTTGCAATAAATTTAGTATTATAGGTTTATAACTCCATAGTCCACAGGGGTCAATTTTTATACGGGAATAATAAAAAGTCAACAGTATTTTAGAAGTTGGTTATTGCTATACGTTTCATAATTTTCGTAACAGCCCTTTACACTCTATGCCATGAGGGTATAATTCCTTGTATTTTTATGTCTGCATTAATATAGCTATTACCCACTTCACAACTAATCGAAGTTATTTTCAAATAGCCTAGACGGTAATTCCTTTTGAACGAAGCAAACAATTTAAACAAATCCCTTAGATATGTCAAAGAGGCTAAGACAAGTTTCAATGTCAGCTTTCTGTCTAGATTTGCCAGTGATGGAATGCCTCAGGATTTGAACTCAGCACTTAGTGATCCGCAACAACAACAACGCCAGTAATTATAGAGCTACTGTCCTTAATGATAACATCGAGCACTATAACATTGAACCAAATCTAAACCGATGAGGAAAAAGCTACAAAATCCAAATTGGTGCACTATATAAAATTCAGAATATCATTAAATTTACATCGGTCAGATCTATGAAAGTAACCTTATAAGTCAATATTGAACTGATAGGAGCGGTATCTTAGAATCTATAAATCTAAATCAACTCTTTCGTATGCCTGCCATGAATAAAAGGGGGTGCTAGAAGATTATTCTTAAATATGTACTAGCAGCAGGTCGCAAATTGCAAAAGGGACTTTTTGTAAAAAATCATTATAGGAAAGACACTGGAAAAAGTATAATATTAATAATAATAATAAATGTTTAACGTCCGTTTCCTCATAAAAGGATGATGTCAGGAACGTTATAAAGAATAGATTAAACAAGAAGTTCTTCATTTTACATGTAATAAACTCTGAAACTCTAACGCGTTTAACTTTACAAATAGAAGTCTTTAACTGATAAATTAATTAATTGGATACAAGAGTTTTAAGAAGTTTCTAGAACAATACCCAATGAAAGACACTGTATCACGTTGGTCCGATGAGCGAAGGGGAGATACCGGAAGTACGAGTGGAGTATAAACAATAGGCTTAGGCCTAGCGTCCGTCAGTGTCCTTCCTGGACTCCTATCACCGTTGATATCATTCGGCGCTGATCCACCTCTGATGGCTCCAGCCGGATCACCCGGCAGTAGACTATCGGACTTCGGACTCTGAATGACTGGCAGAGGAGATTTGTGATCCGAGGATGACGCTATGTTGGCAGTGCTTGATGGAGAGGAAATCCCGGAAGTGGATGCGGACGGGTCGTCCGGAACTTTGAATGGGGCAGTTGAATGATCTGGAATGCTGATGGGTTGCTGTGGACGGACTTTGGGCTTCACTCGAACGAAGGCAGAGGCTGAAAATAACAGATCAAAAGTATTTAGAATTAATACCAATCAGTCATCAACGAGTTACTTGAACCCAGCAATTAGAATTATCAGAAAGTCAAGCAAGTGAGGCTTACTCTACACTCTCTTTTTTTCTCGTCAGACACGTTATCAGCTTCAAATCGGTCAGCTCATGTCGACAAAAAATAATTATCTGAAATTCTAATCAAATTAAACAATATTAAAATAGAAACAAATCAAACTAAGCATAATTACTTCTCAAAACTACTTTCTCCAGATTATTTATATTCATTTATATTTTCATATTATCTCGTTGAATGATTTGATTGAGAGTTCAGATCAAACCACGGACTGCTAATAGTCGTAAAAAGATACCTAAAAGATAAAGGAGGCGTCAGTGTAAGTGATGTGGAATCGTCTTCTCAGCGTACATTTTGCTCTATCAGCCATCATTTAGCAACCTCATCAACTTTGCGTATAGCCGAGGCAACCACCACCTAACTTTTACATATTGCACTCCTCCACTATGTGAAACAGTTTACAACAAAGCACCACACGGACACCCAGCATTACTTCTCAGATCCCACTTATGCTTGCACGCTGCACATCGACCTTGACTAATGAGAAACTTGTTCAGGAGAGCCCAGTTACAATGCTGAATTTCGAAGCAAGCTAGTTTAGCGCAGGATCGGAAGCAAAATGATGATTACATATCGGCATTTAGTGTATCCGCGAAGGGGTGAATATCAGTATCACTGACTCTCATTAGAATGTCTGACGGATCTGGTGGGATTCAGGACTGAGAACAACTTCTGTGGGTCGAGACTGGGGATATGGGATGAATAGTGGAAAATTTATACATCTCCTTAGGTAATCTCTATTTCATCCGAGTTATTACAGAAAGGTGAATGAATGGTTATCTGAAAAATCAGACAGCCGTTTCTCACTCACGAATACGTTCTACTGAGAAATATCTCTTGAGAAAAACGGAAACGCAGCAAATAATTAGAGAAAACTGAGAAATTGAACTACTTGTTAAAGTTTTCCGATGAACGCAGATAATTCTGTCACGATTAATCTCTCTCTCTCAACACTCCAAAGATCGAAAATAAAAAAGTTAATCCCATAACAAGAGGCTATGCCTTATAGACACTTTAATATAGCCTACAGTATGATAATAATAGCTTTTGTAGCCATATTCCGCTGCCTTGCTCAATTCTTATTAGTCGTCTCTTACGATAAGTGCAGTTTACAGTTGGTATATTCTTCAATGGCGGACACAATATTAAAAACTAATAATAATGTCTTTATTTATACTACCTATATCTTATTGTAATTATTATACATGTAGATTTTATGAATAACTATAGTATTTAAATTACAAGCTGATTGAAAGATAAAAATATTAAATATTCAAGAATAGCAACGAAACTTTTATTTACGCGCTTGACCTTATTTGACAATCACACGTTTTCGCATTTGCTTTTAAAATTATTTTTTTAATAATTATATCAGACATGAAGATAATTGTGTTACATTGTGTTAAGCTCCGCTAACCATACGTTTATAATAAATTTTATAATGTAATTGAGTGTCTATTTTGTAATGTTGATAATTAAATATCAGATTATATGCATCAGATTTTAATAGCTATTTTGGTCGATAATAAATAATAGAATATTGGAATGAATAAAATAACTTGTCTGTCTCAGAAACTCATTGATCGCCAGTTATAGGACTAAGTAACTACAAACCAGCTTTTACATTAGACTAATCTTTGGCATAGCTGCATCTAGCTTCTTGCGAATATAGCTAACTGAAATTAATTAAATAAATAAATATTAAAATTAGTCAAGCGTTTTCATTTAATCATTTGAAATAGCTTTAAAATTCTACTTCAGTTTCTAGAACTGTGTAAATTAAAAGTTGAAAATGGAAAAGAGGAATTTACTCTCAGCTTACGGTTGCCCGCTTCACAGTCATTTGACGTATACTGAGGATTATAACAATAATGAAGATGATGATGATCATGATGACTACGATGAAGATGATGATGTTGATGATGCTGAAGATGATGCTATCTCAGACATGGCGTACACCAGAGAGGAGTCAAACTAGAAATACACATTTCTTTGTTTTCTGAAACTTGGATGTTGATCTCAAGAAGCAGTACTATCAAAAATATGTTTAGAATTTTAGTCTGCGAATTTCTTGGATATATTAAATAACCTCAACAGATTAATTTTGATGATAATATAAATAAAATTTAAATTTAAATATGCATTTCGTAAAGCATTTTGAATTCACATTGAAGAGCATAAAGTTAGCGTGGCAAGGAGTCGGTGATGTAAGTGAAGTTTGCAGAGAAACAGCTGCAAACATAAACCCGTAGCATCTGACTCAGGATTGCCTGGCTGGAGATGGGAGAATCCTTGTTCTGACGATATGCTGGAGTAACTATAAGTCATATTTGAAGCTCAAAGTGTAAATTAGAATTAGCGTTTATGTTTCTACGGTCCTTTTGCAGAATGTCGCCGATATAATGTGATGACGGTTTGATTTATGAGATGATTTTAGTTTGATATACATGTATAAACAAACTAGCAACTATTCGCATTCTAAAACGAGGTAAATATGTTAAGGAAGGTAAGGGAGGTACTTTTTTTAAATAAAGGAACTTGAAAATCTGTAGGCGATTGTTAACAGCTAAGTAACTTCTTTACTGAGAATGCAGATAAGACCCTGTCAGAAACTGAAGTTAATTTAATTTTTGAAAATTAAAGTTTTAATGATGACGATGATAGTTTACAAATTCACCAGATTCCATGGATATAGGATTTATTCGATTGATCCACCGGTAGTGTGCTTGCTAGTGAGCGACTCATCCGTTAGCTTTAGTGTATTTGTGCCTAGGACCGTCTCTCTAACAGAGCAGTAATAGATGATCATAATTTCGTATAAACATATATCAGTATTAGCAGTGCTGTGTCCGGGCTGCTGAAGAATAGACCAACCATGGACTACACGCGTCGTAAGAGGTGACCAAGAACTAATATTCAAACCAACGTCAGAATGGGTATAAGGTTGGTGCTACAAAATGTTCTAAAATGAGTAGAAAAGCGACGGTCTATTCTTCTAAACTGGAAACTAAGAGATGATGACGATGATGATTATGATTATGATGATGATATATATATATATATCCATGAAGAAATATGTATATATATATATATATAAATATATATATATCTTATTCTACATAACAAAGCTTATGCGATTAACGATTTGTACGAACGATGATATCGAGTACAAAGTAAATAGATAACGTATGGAATTAAGCCATATCCTGAAGTGATTTAGAGCAGGTACACATCTTCCGGAAAATCCTATATCCATGGAATCTGGTGAATTTGTAAGCTTACTGTATTGGCTCACCGCGCAACGTTAGTGGCGTGTTGGTAATACAGAATAAGCCAAGCAACCGCATGGGTTGCGGAGAATAGCCGCTTTCGTTCATTGAAGCTGATTAAGAGTAATATTTGTATGTAAACACGTCCGAGTGCTACACTTAAATTCTACCCACGCCGAATTCGATAAAAGCTGCCATGTTTTCTTCTTTATAGCCCTTAGTACCTGACATAACAATTATAATTATATAATAATGTTAATAATGTTAATAATTATATTTAACAATATCTGGAATGACAGAGGTTAGGCGTAAAGGAATACAATTCTTTACCGAATATGGAGCTCTTACTGACAGTATGTGAATGACCTTCTATGGGGCTCTCAACGTGGGGCTCTTAACATTGATTTCTTAACTTCTAGTGCAGTGCCTAACGTCAGGTTTATGGCATATAAATTTTCCAACCAATTTCTATCCTCAGCTTTCCTTTTCAGCTCAATATAAGAATTAGTTATAAAATCATCCAACATCTCATGTCTTGGCTCTTAACACAGGGCCTATTGTTTACATATGGCGTTGTACGTATAGCTAAAGCCGAGTTTCAAGCCACTGCCTGCCCCACTAGCCTGCCAGTGATCAGGTGTGCTCTGGATTTGATTCCTTCACCATCTGATCTGAAGTTAGACATCGAACAGATCTGGCTGAAATCTCAACACGTCAATTTATCTATACTGTCAATTTAACATTAACATGGATAGATCTAAATAGAAATGTGGTGAATCGTTTCGCTAGAGAATGAGTCATTCAGGCTGTTGTGCTGTAGAATATACTGTAGTATTAACGAACGCTTCAGTAGCGTGCCACAACATGGAATCATACGATTTTACGTTAGGTGTTTTTAAATGAGTCCATCAAATCTATTGAGCCTAAATGATTCCTGTTGCTAAAACTGTATGCAAATTCCGCACAATGGCTGAGGTCCCTTCAGTGGTGGATAGGTAAGTTTTATAGCGTTTAACATCAAGATCAGAAGCTTGCCTTAGAGAGACTCCGCACACTTTAATTTGGCTACATCACAAAGATTAGTTTAAGTTAATTAAAACTTTCGTTATATAAAGCACGTAGGTGAATCTTACTAAGTACCAGTCTCTATCTCTCTCTCTCAGTTTACTGCCTACTGGCAGGTCCAACGCCTCCACTCGTCTCTGTCTTCTGCTTTCCTATTCATGTCCACATATGAGTAGGTCTTTAAATCGTCTAACATTGCTAATCTCGGCCTGCCTATACCTCTATTTTTTCCATCCTGCCTTCTATGACCTCTTTTTAGACTTTTCCCCTTAGAATGTGCCCTATCAAACTCATCTTTCTATTTCTTAACGCGTTCATCAACTGACTATCTGTACTAACTCTCTCTAGAACAAAGGCCTACTGATCTCTTTTATTTTGATATTAGAGAACTTGTAGAACAGTTGCAAGGTTGAAAAGAAGATAACTTTTTGGAGAGTATTATGAATTGAATTTAAACCCAAAAAGGTTTTTAACTTGCACTATATCAGTAAAAATACGCCATCGGCAAACTACTTTCGGGAGGGGATATGGCGTAACGGTTAGAGTGTTCGCCTCGGATAAACGTGCCCTGGGTTCAAAGCCCAGGTCAGTCAACAAATGATGGATAACCCCTTGGGCCCATAGAAGGTTAATCTTGTAACGGAGCTTGCTGCCAATTGGCGCTATCAGTAGAAAAGATATGATTAACCACAGAAAGGATTAATAATAACCTGCCAGGAACCTGTAAAGCGGTCTCGAAGACCGGTCACCGGTCATGACACCGCGTTAGAAATTGTCGGAGGTTATTATTATGATTACTCGGCACAGATACTTACTTCTCAACCACATTTACAAAAATTTTAAGACAAAACATCAACAATTTGGTTCGGCTGCGAAATATTAGGCCTACACATTATTTAGCACACTTTTAGAATTTTTTAAACTAGAATTACAACGAAAAATATGCAAAAACCAAAGGATTAGAGTATCGGAATTTCATAAGAATATTTTAAAATAATTGTTACTTTTTGTACCATTTTAATCTTGGTAGACTTAGTTTAAACTTACGAGCATCATGTCCGAACAGCTGACTGGAGGCCACTGTGCGATGATCCGGAGAGAGATTGTGAAATAAAGAATCGAGTTGATTGAGGGGGACGAGAGGCTGATTGTCCCCCCTACTGCCCACTCTCGCTCTCCCCGCCCTACTGGCCATTTCCTCCTCGCTCAATTTTGAGCTCGGCCCCGAATCCCGGGTGATATAGCGTCGCTTTGCTAAAACATACAAATAAAATCATCATCACATCATCTTCCCTTGAATCCCAGTTTAACTAGAGAAAATACAAAATGGAAAATACAAATTGAAAATAAACTAAACAAAATAATATAATAATATCCCCCGTGTTGTGCTCGGGTGTGGTTGGACCACTGCAGATACGGCAACCGCAAACAATCTGCCTCGTGCACGTAAGAGGCGACTAAAGGCAGGAGCTGAGGATGGCAAGAGGTGACCCACCTCACCATGAAATATTTTCCCTAGGAATAATTGGTAACTAATTCTACTAATTGAGGAAGGCAACGGGAAACCACCTCAGAAGCCATACTTTTCCCAAGCTATAGGCTACATAAGGTATGGATAAGCATAGACGTTGTTAAGGGATTAACTTGTTGATCTAAGGAGAGCTCTTATGGAGCGAGAAAGCATCCTTTGAGTGTGAGTATGTACCTTGAACCTGAAACTTGGCAGTGCACTGAGGAGAGAGAGAATATAATATTTAAATATGCAATAAAACATCAAAGATAAACAAATACAACTTCAATCGCCTGTGACTACTAAACAAATGTCGTACAGAACAATGTAAGAGTTTGAGGTCCAGTAAAATATTTAGTTAGCCACATGTCTATAATGCGAAGGACAGTTCATCACAAGCTAATTGCATTATTCATGATGTTGCTCATAAATAATGGAAGCTCCATATATAACCATATTCAGCCATGTTAATATTTCTTTTGCAGGGAATATAACCATGCTGCAACGTCTGGAAAAACATGACCTAGAAAATAATTATATGACCTAGAAAATATACGTTAACGGGAACGAATTCATCACGTCGTTTCTGTAAATCTGGCAATTGTCAGCGGCGGCTTCCAAGAGGTATGAAATGGTCCTATTTTATTTTCTCTACAAGTTTGAGATTAACTACCAAAATAAACAATGCCAAACTGATGGGAAATAATCATCAAACGGTCTCCTTTATTCGTTATAGGACCTAGCTGAAGCTTAAATTATACATCTCCTCTAAGAAACGTTTTCCCCATTCAATCATGCTTTGGCTCAAAAATTAATCTTACTCAGACTGAAATAAAAAGAAGAAAGGAAGTGGTAAAGGAGGCGTATTGCAACAACTCAAAATAAAAACATTTAATTTAAAACATGGCATATTTTTAAAACATTAAGTGTAAGGATGGGGAGGGAGACAAAAAATTAAGGAAGGCTTAACTATTAGACGACTAACTAAAATTACATTAAAATATTTCACTTCCAAATACATCCGTTTGATTGTATTGTGTTGCATTATTTGTTCTTTTTGGCAAATTCTAAAGTCAAGGAGCTAATATCAAAGAGTGAATGAGACCCAGCTTTTGAAAGCCACATGATAAAAACTGTATAGCCCAGTTATTAGAGTCACATTCGTATTTGGAGGTTGGCTCCAACTAACGTTCCCATAAGAATTTCCTGTAAGAACGTGAAGCAGGATGTTAAAGACTATACGAGGAAACGAGAAGCCTAACTTTAAATTTATTAATAGAGAAGAAAGTTATAGATTGCTGGGAAATTAGTAATTACTACAATTAGTAATTATTGGTAATTATTAATTATTAGTAATTACTATTATTTAGTAATTACTACTCCACAGTACGATGCAAGAAATATCTAAGAGCCATGGACAATATTGACATTTGAAAAATACGCTAAGAAATAGACATTGCAAATTCTGTTCTATAACTTTGGATTGCTTGCAATAATGTAAAAGTGTGAGAATTGAAGGAAAAATTTTGCCCACATTCTATATTAGTAGGAGTTCAATTATTGCAAATCACATCTTGCTCCCTTTGACAATACACTGGTGACACGAAGGAATGCAGACGCACCTTAAAACATCAAGTTACACTTTGTTCGTAGTATTTTCTAGTATTGGATTAAATCATACGGTATATGTTGCTTTTTTCAACATTCATGTAGACTTGACTGCCAATGTGATTAAAAACCAGTGTTTGAATGACCTGAAAAATTACAATCCTTAGAATTTTCTAGCAAATTAATTATCTTTCAGATGCCTTATATTACCAGTTGATTCATACATCTTGATGTAGAACTGCCCGTTGAAGAAAATTATTCGAGCGATATCAAACAGATGAATTGGTTTGGGAAACATTGCGAAATGCTGCTGAATAAACGGACTCTTTTCGCCTATAAAATTATACAATACGTTTAAATTCTGCTTTGGTATCACACGGGATACTATCAGAAATGATCAGGCTGGGATCCTAACCAAGGGCCTCTTGCTTCTCAGGCAATCGTGCTATCCATTCGACCACCTAACCGGTACATCCTGTACGTGCTATTTATACATATGATACGACGCACGCGTCTGCAGAGTTTTCTTGATGCTTTACTGTTTTTGCCATTTTCTATAGTTTTCCTTCCTCTTTATCATTATAATTAGAAATCGTTGGCTTGTGATATCGACATTTCAGATTAATTTTCGCGGATTTAAGAATAAATAAGAATAACCATCTAACATTCTGAGGATTATAGTTCAATGCTGCCAACACTCAATCTTCCAAGACGGAAGCTGTTTTATTATAATAAAAGTTATGTTTAGACATTTACACGCCAAGCTGTAAGCTGTAGTGTCTATATTCCATCTGCAGAAATAACGGAGAATGTTTTAATAAGGAGTTTGTTTTAATAACGTTATAAGAATAACGGAGTCTTAAATTACAATTATTATAAATGGCCAAATTATTAGTAGCCGTATGCAGATAATTGCGCATACGTAAAACACATCAGTTACTAGACCTTAATTATTCTGTTCCCATACTTATAATACGTACAAGTAATGTTTAAGTCTGAAGTTAAATTTAAAATTTTAACACAGGTTTAGTGGACAACATCGAAGACTGTTTGAGATCATCACGCTGAGATTCGAACCGATTTTCTCCTTATCATGCACGTGCTCTACCAACTAAGGCAATCGCAATCCACTAGCGCTTTCAAGTGCAACCTGATTGCCATTAGTCAAGTAAACAAATGAGTAATTACAATAAGACTTCACATACCTCAAAGCCTTATACCTAAACCGCTAACAAATTTGAGTATCCATTGAGCATTGAGTATTTCTAACACGTGCTTTAGCCATTAAGTCTAGATTTAATCATTTATATCGTAATTTGTTAACACGCATATTACTGTATTGTGACGTACATCGTCGAGAAAGTTTTCACTTTGGCTGAAGCATATCCGGTGTACGGAACGGGTGCTGAAAATGTCTGTCCGTAGCCTTACGGGTTGTTGCTACGCTCTGAGCTTCGAATATTTAGTCCAGAAAGGCCAACACAAAACTCAGTTTTAAAGTATACTTCAATGCATGTGAAAATTAGTATTATTTCATTAAATGTCTAATATTCATAAATAATTAGGTCGGTGTGAGATCAAATGTAAAGTGAATTTGCTAATAACTAATTGATTGACTATTATGTTAAGTTCTGAGTTCTAACCCTCATAAATGGGTAAATTTGTAAACGGTGCAGGTCTATACACATTTTGTAGGATGCGATGATAGGGAGAGGGAGAAAGAGAGAGAGAGAGAGAGGGAAAAAAAGAGAGAAAAAGAGGAACAATAATATAAAGTCTAGCTGAAATGAGAGAGAAACATAAAGAAAATTAATAGGAACGAGCACAATGATGTCAGCCTGAATGCTGTCGTTACGTATAGTCCGCCTTTCTCAGCCTTGGATGATATCAAAGACGAGAATTTGTCTCAACGATGTCCTATTAGTTATATTAGTACTCAACTCTATTAATAATATTAATACTCAATTATTAGTATATTATTATATTAGTACTCAACTCTATTAATAATATTAATACTCAATTATTAGTATATTATTATATTAGTACTCAACTCTATTAATAATATTAATACTCAATTATTAGTATATTATTATATTAGTACTCAATTAATATTCTTTGATTCAGAAATGTTGAAAGCCAATTACACCCTTTTCTTATAAGTGTTTCCGATTTTAAATTTTAATTTTGTAGTATTCATTATCAATAATATAATTAATTATCTAATCAATATAATAAAAACAGAAGAGTGAACATTAAACAACAACAAAATCAATACGATTTGAATGCTACTGCTGTCCATTACAACATTGATTACTATGGAATCAAAGCAATGCCGATGAACGAAATGTGGGTGATTAAAAACGTTGCGAGGCAAATCCTGGTAATCAGTCAAAGGAAGGGTACTAGCAAAAGGGATGTTTACGCGTGGGTCTCAGTTCTTGGACATTAGGTGGATAGTATAGATCAGAGAGAAATTTTTTTAACCGCCTATGAAACTGTTCGTATATTAGGAAAGGCTGATCAGGAGTAGATGAGGGGGTGCACAGAGTGGAAGGAAGATAATTCCAGATCTGTGGGGCAGCATGCTGAAAGGAGCGCCTAGACAGCTTACTGCGAGAAGAAATGTTCGATCTCTCTAGAGTAACTAACTTAGAGGACCAGGTAGTCGACTGCTTGGAGGTAAACTGTCTCACTTGTAGTAAGTGAGACATGAAACTATTTAGCCATGAATGGATAAGAATCTTAATTTCTGCTGCAGAAATATAAATAGTTGAATACATGTATATCATAATTATGGTTATAGTATAGAATTAATTTCGATCTCGTAAGCTTATAAGCGATAAAGTCATCAGTGGAATTAAATATGCTACCCACTATAGATGTTCAACCTTCATCTCAAGCTTAATCGGTTTAGAACTTCAGACCACAACAAGATTTTAAAATTAAGGACAAATTACGATGTCGAACGAAAATTAGACGGCATTCCATTCCACTCGAAAGCTTCCATAGAGAAATAAACGAAAAGGAGAGGGAAATCTTGAAGCTATAGGCCAAGACGAAATAAATGTGAAATCTGAACTACGGTCGCATACCATTTTCCACTGCTTGTATTTGCACAATTTTCTACCGAGCAATGGCAGCTGTCGAGTCCAATATTTAACAAAGTCTATTCACTATCGGCATTAACTATAGAGTTCGTAATCTAAGAAAATTTCTTAAGTTAAACGCTGGTCGTAATGTAATGTGACATGTACATTTAATGACACAGTAGCTACAATTGATATGTTTAGTATGAAATATAACTATATTTATTTGAAAAGTCCTTCATGTCATGTTTAATCTTAAGCATTTATACAAAAAATCTAGATGTAGAAATTTCTGATTAACGTGTAAATGTTATATTTGGGGCTCTCATAAAAGTCAATTAACTTATAAAAAAGAAATTAAAGGGCAAATAAGTGTAATGAAATCCAGTCTTATTAAGAAGTAAATGCACACTAATCAAAGAATACACATCACTAATCGAAGTCATGCACACTAATCTCATTATCGCAAAATTAAAGTTTATGTTTATCGTGTAAAATTATTCATTTATTATTATTTTTATGATGGAGCAAAATGTTAAATATATTTTACTTAGCCTTAGAATAATGCTACAATTTATTATTACTTCTTTCTTGACTTCATTACGCAAGTGTTTTAAGATGCTTACAAAAATGTGCATTTTGATATACGTTTTTGCGCCTATCCATCCTTCTTAATGCCGAACTTAATTAGGAAGCCTATTAAATGATCCGTTAAATTATGAACTGTTTGGTGCTTAGTTGCTCAAGTTGCTTATTTATCTTTTCTTAATGTTCACGTTTGAACTTAGTCACATTTTAGATGCGCATGCTGTTAAATAATAGTACAGGTAATCAGCTAGATAGAGTGTATTTCGCTCTTACTGATGACCGTTTATTTGTATCTTGACTGATTTACTTACCTATGCTTGTGTGTTGATTCATGATACAAATGAATAAACACAGTTCTCTCCCAAGCAGTCAAACCAAAGCTAATAAATATCTGCAAACAATTAATTGACTAATTGATGGATCGATTAATTTATTGATTAATTCATTGCTTGATTGACTGATTTATTTATTGATTGCTTGCTTTTTTGATTGATTGATTAATGTGATAGATAGATTAAGTTAATAACTGATTAACAGAAATTCGTGTAAATTATTTGCGCATCACATAATACCGTCAGCATACACAAGGCTAAAAAGATATCAATTTTTATTTAATTGATTCAAAAATACTGAGATCAAAAGTATAACGTGCAATAGCGTAAAACTCAGTTCTACAGAACTATTTTAAGCCTTGATGATATTTCTAAAAGATGAACTAAACTACAAAGTTTAGTTTAAGTTATCTTTAATTATCATAAGAATATTCTAGAGTACGAAATATTTTGGCTGAATAGCGACCTACGATCTTCATCAAGTAAGCATCCTACTGTCTGAACCATCAACCGGTAAGAATGTAGCAAATCTGCATTTACTAACATAGATTGATGGATGAGTAACAAAACATAACTGAAAGCGATGGATGGTTAGTAGCCAATAATTATACTTGTTTCTCTCAAGTGTTTGTTCAGTCTAGCGCAGCCTAAGCAACGCAACGCACATTTCTCATTAATGTAGACTCATCGCTGTTAAATCCACTCAATAGCATCACTCCCTACCTCAACTCACGAAGCCGTTTGCAAGCGAGCGAATTAATTATAAATTATATGTATAAATTATTCTTAATTCTCTAAATTAATCACATTTTCTCCATGTCCGAACGGCTAGCGTCTTCTCTACTTAGACCTGGGATCAGTTATAAAGTATCTAGCGGACCCGATGAGATTTGCTTTAAATCTTATTAATTATAGTAGAGAAAAGATATAGAATTGTGGTTTTGTTAATTGTATTTACAATTGTCCTACAGGCATTCACTGACTCTGATAAGAGTCAGTGAATGCCTGTAGGACTTGGGTAACTCAAGGGTTTCCAGTTCTTTAAAGCGACTTCCTTTATGCGCAAACCCTTAAAATTTGGAAAAGTATAATTGACATTGACGCTATTTTCTGTTTTTATTCCAGTGACTATAGCTACATAATAATTTTTGACTATACGCCTGGCGTGTGCACGTATAAATCTGAAGGTTTTTATTTAGCTGATCACATTGAGTTCCTGAGGGTGACGCTCTAGCAATGTGGCAAGCTGTATATTATCATCTTTGGTTTTCACCCTTCCTAGCTTCAGGAGTGTTTATGCTCTTTATTGTACCAAATTTATTTGTTTAATTCCATTTTTATTCGATCATTAAAGTTATTTAAATTTTTTATTAGAGTCTCTCGGTGTCTTAGATCCCGTCCTATCTAAGATATCGATGTGGTTCATAGCCTACGTCCCCCCTTAATAATTTATCAGTCAAATTATTAACGACTCGGTCAGTGACCCAATTATTTTAAGATGGGATGAATTATTTAGACATAAGCCCCTAAACTTTTACAAATTTAAAATTTTCAAATAACTGATCTGAAGTTCAAAGTGAAAATGCGTCAATTTATTGAAGTTGAAAATTTGAGAAATAAATTTAGCTGTAATATTGATTTGAGGCCGATATTCAAATTTTGCCAAATATTTAGCGGGTATATAATCAGTAGGGTATGTAATCAATAACTTCCCGAAGTTTCATGCAAAAGGATGAATGGTATTGCAGGTCAATGCACACAGAAAACAGAGACCTTCATTCATTTTTATATATTATAATTTAAAACTACAACATTTAACGCACCTTATTAACTACATGCACAAATCTTCAACAGTCTTTAAATCCATTCCTTCTCTTAACTAGAAAACAAACCTAATGATTCTGATGAAAAAGATAAATAAAAGGGTCACGCTCCCTTTCTACACAATGGTGCCATGAGAAGTTTAGAAATGTTACGTACCAAGAATTTGCATTTGGAACGTTTGTACACAGAATCTTCTGCTCAGTCTCAATTTGTCCGAAGATTATGTTCAAATGTGGTTTGGTAATGGTTCCAAGTCAGTATTATTATGCATGCAAGCACTTGGCATCAAAGTGCACCGATAGATACACCTGTTATCATACCATTGCAGTGTGCACATCGTTTAACTCAAAATTGTATTTGGCACCTTTGTGCTCTAAGCCATCGGTTACTTAAATTCTATATAATATATATAGTAGAAAAATTTGAAATGGACAAAACAATTTACTCTAAATATCTTAGGCGACTACCATGACCACTAATGCGTACGTTCCTAGGCCATGCTGTAAAATGACAGTTTTTCACCCCATTCTTTGCGCAGTAGCATCATTAAACGAAAGTTAGTAAAATAAAATATTTAGCATATAGCTGAATTCTAGCATTCCAGCCTACAGGAGAGCAAGCAATACACGCTCACAACGTGTATCATCTTATATAAAAGCTTATATACACGCTCAATACGAAGCTTTCAAGCCTGCTGTTGCAGGTTTGAAAGCTTCGATTGAAATGCACCGGCGCAAGTACTGCATATGTAGAATATAAAAGCTACTTTTTCTCCGACAGATGTCCGAAGTTATTTAACAATTCTATCCGCGGATGGGGAAAGAGATTCTGAATCGCGTAGAGCAACCAGTAACAAGAACCAAGCAAGATCTTAGGATACAACGAGAAACCATCCCAGAAACCTTTTTTGGCATTTTGGGAAGATATTAACTTGTTGATCCACAGAGTGTTCGTTATGGCACGTGAAAGCAAGCATACACTGAGTATGAATATGTACCTTAGACTTGCAACTTGGTAGAATATTTAAGAGAGAGAGAGAGAGAGAAAGAGAAAAAGAGAGAGTAGCATGGCCTACAAGTTTTCCTACAGCGGATCAATTGGTACAGCGTTCAAAGGCAGTGTTCGATCTGTCTTTGCCGCCCTTTCGAGACCGCAAAAAATTCCCTGCTTCAAAAGCATAAACTTCAAAAAAGAGATAAAGTTGACTTTAACACTTAGACTGATTTAGTTATTATTATGCCGGCATCAGCAGAATCGTATCTCAACCAGACACGTTAAAATTAATTCTAGGTATTTTATATCGTTGCATAAAAGGTATCTTAAGAGTTCATGCAGCCCATGAGTTCTTAAAACTACTTTTCATTCAATAATAAAAATTTTACCCAAGCTATTATCTTATTGCAATTGTAAGAGAAGTAGGCTAACGGAAACGGGATACGCCGAAGCTAACACAGTACACATGTTGTTAGATCAATAAGCTGAAACAAAGGCATAGAATGATGATACATGTTGTAAGCGTGAACTATTTGTAATTCTTTAATGCTAAACTTATTGTTATTGCTACACAACGGTATCGTTGTGCGAATATCTCCCTGACCACAAGCTGCCCTTAGATATATGATAACGTTGATGTAATGGTGAGGTATTAGCCGAGCTCGTATCGTTTCACAGATGCATTTGTAGCTGATTGATTCCAACCTCACTGTTTAGTTCTCCAGCCATTATGCAAACCGTCTAAGATATGTGTAAATGGCAGATTTCAACAATATTCAAGTGAGAATTGGGTCAGCGATATTATGAGCAACAACGTAAAAGCTTATATATGCGAGAACGTATAGAACTAAATTAAGTTTATTTTGTATCACAAGGGATACCGTCGATTTTTTGTTTCTTAAGCAAGCGTGCTGTCAGTTCATCCATCCAATCGATACAGAAATTATAGACTGTTAACTACTGTCATCCGTTAGGTTTTTACGAAACTAGACTTAGGACGCCATAATAGTAATAAGCGCCATTAGAGCTAGGTATATATCAGTTATACTGTATATTTATCTTTATTCGCCACTTGGACAACCAAAACACACACACAGAACAGAAACAGAAAAAAAGCAAATGTGCAACAAAGAAAGAAAATAAAACATAAAGTAAATAATAGACTGCATTTCGAGAAGTATGCAATAAGCACATCAATATAATCAATATTGAAACCGCATAGGTTACACTTGACAAAATTCCACAACAATATTTATTGGCATGATGTGCCAATTTTTTCTTTAAAAACTGTTGAAAGTTGAGATTTGTTACATCTCTCTAGTTATTTTTAAAAATAGCTGCATAGCTATGATTTTTAAACGTTGTACTTAGTTTCTAGAATGATCTAATAAGCCGTCAGTCCAATTCTACTTCAGCAGCTACTTCATCGCCGTTATTTTGGACGATAGTGTTTCCGGTTTAGTGCTAATAAGGTGAAGTAGAATTTAGCGCAGAGAATTTAATCTAATCAGCATTGAAGATGTTCCATATGCCAGATAGGGATGACCCTGGTCGGTGGTCGTGAACATAATCAGGTAGAGACGATGATAGGAAGCCAAGAGGGTAGGGAAGCAAAGGAAGTAAAGGAGTTGAAACAACATAGAAGAAAGAGAGAGCGATCGAGAGAGAGACAAAGAGAGAGAGAGAGAAAGAAAGAACTAAAACAGCGTTAATTAATCTGTTTTCTAGACAAACAAATTAATCCAACAACTCTAATTAAATAGTGAAAACACTAGGGTAGAAAACACACACACACACACACAGAAGAAGTAAACTATTAAAGTTAACAATAAAGCAGGAGATACACAGTTTATAACGGTGTTCAAAAACTAGGACCACATTCATATTTGATTTTATCAGCACATTTAACTGGTCGCATTTGTAGCTAGAATCTAAATTTCGTAAAAAAAGAGACAATACCTATAATTATTGAATTAAAATTATTAGAATGAATTTTAAAATTATACATTAATGTTTAGGCTCAAAATAATTTGACATATAATTTGTATTATATATTACATTCTTCACTTATCCGTGTTATGCTGAAGAATAGAGCAACCGTGGACTCCACGTATTGTAAAAGACGACAAAGCACTAAGATCTAAGTCAAATTAGAAAGGCACTCGGTTGGTGAGTGCCTAGGCTCCAGAGATTCGGCCTACTGCAACATTTGCTAAACGAATGGAAAATTTATAATCTATTGACTGAGAATACGGTGTGGGACAGATAGGAATGTGTAAGATTTATTAGTATCCCCACCCTATTTAAACTGCGATTCAAGGGAAGATGATAATGATGTTGATGATTATGATGATGATGATAATTATGATGATGATGATGACCCTGCTACAGTCGCAACTTACAATCGCAGGCCGTAGATTTATAATAATAATAATGATGATGATGATAATAATAATAATAATAATAACAATAATAATAAAAATAATAATACTAATAATAATAATTCATATTAATTTAATACAAAATTAAAATAACGATAGTAATTGCAATAATAAATTGTTTAATTTATATGATAATAATGATAATAATATTATTATTATTATTATTATTATTAATACCAATAGCAATAATAATAATAATAATAATAATTATTATTATTATTAAATAATTTAATAATAATAATAATAATTGCTCTCCAGCGATTCAATGCAGTCTGCTTCAGTGGCACTTTGGCTAAAGCGGCTTCCCAGAGTTCCGAGGAATTATTTTAATCGCTTTTTTAAAAACTTTTAATTAAATAAAGTCTCTTTTATCTTATTTTTTAGCCCAGGGCCCTTTACAGCCCAGGGCATTTAATAAAAAAAATAAAAAATAATAATAATAGTAATAATAATAAATATCACGCATATAAAATGTACAACAGCGATAAACTAACGAATTAAGATTGAGAGATAGAGATACACGAAGAAAAGTAGATGCTAGAAAGCGGGAGTGTACGATAGACAGAGAAAATTTTTGAGAGTTCGGTAAATAAAGTAGCACAACGTTTACAATGCTTTCATGCAGTCTTTAGCAGTCTGCACTTGCTTTCACCCTGTATAGGATGGATGTGCTCAAAACTCGAATGGTTATGCTTAAATCAAGAATAAATATAAGAATGTTTTGTTATCTCATCTCTTTCACAGAGTTAAGCTATCAGAGCCTGCCGGGCATGAAAGTAGAAAAGTGGAAAATAGAAGAAACTGTTAGAATATAGCACAAATTGATACAAATTGAGAAGCACAAGGAACCAGGTTAAGTCCATGATACTTCCAAGATGAAAAAAGTGCTTTTAGCTATGCATATATGCTTAGATACAAATATATACATTAAGATACAATAGAAAAAAGAGCACGAAAGACTGAAGCAAATTACTTAAGAGCAAGAGAAAATCAATTTAATTTTTTTCAATACGTAACTTTTATGATTTACTGTGCGTTTGGTTTAGAAGTATTCGTTGTAATGAAATTAAAAGTTAAAAGCACGATCAGAAAGAACCTGTGAATTCTAGAAATTCAATTTAGATAAAATGATAAGCAGCTTAAATCTGCTGATTGGGGAGTGGGGATGGAGGGGGGTGTGCTTTCAGCTTAATTTCCGAGTGTTAGATAGCAGAATTTTGCAAATGGAACAATATTGCAAATAATCTAAAGCAGGTATCTAATTTTCACTAAATATACATGTGCATCGAGGGCCGGTGTTTCGTAGGAGATCTTTAACGCAGATATTGAGTACATAGATGCAATTGCATTTATCTAAATAACTGTTTCCTTCCACAAATCTGACGCTGCGTACCGTGTGTGGAAATCTGACATCTAATATACAGAATCAATTCGTTGATCACGGCCTTTAAGTAATGGCCATGAAAGAAGACTGCGTCGATGAATCTTACTTTTGGACCTGCTATTTATGAGATTATGAACGCGAGCAGAGTAATTAAAAAGTCTATATACAAAGTTATATATAAGAATTTTCTATATTAGAAGCTTTCTAATAGAACATAATTATAGTTATTTACAGATTCTGAGACGCAGATAATTTCAATACATCTCTTTAATTCTACCTTCCAGGCGTGGGCTTAACTACGCATTTCTTAACGGCCGATATACTGCACGGAGATCTGGAGATGGTTAGTGCAAGAAGGTTTAGTGTTAAACTGAATGTGGTAGAAAATTATAAACAAAGAAATAAATATCGTTAAATATGTTACATCACAAACAGACGTGCAGTTACGTATTATGAAAAGGTAAGCAATGTATAACGTTACTAATTCATATAATTCAATTATAATATAATAGCCACAATTCGAATGCTACTGTCGTGATGACAACATCAAGCACTATTGAGACAAATCAAAGCCGGTGAGCAAAAAGAAGGTTAAAAACGGTGCAAAATCCAAAATTCTAAAAAATCAGTCCAAATATTTTAATGAATATAAAAATATATTACTTCTTATAATTATATATATATATATATATATAATCTCATTTTGTTTCTCTTTCTATAATTTTCTACCACATTATTTATAATTTCAAAGCATTATTCTTAAACAAATAGACATCTTAAGGTTTTGTTGTTATAGAAGACTCTTGTGCTAATACAGGGAGCCATTGTGATAAATGTATTAACATCCGATTGAATTTGCTTTCTATTTTAGAGGTATTTTGATAGGTAGTTAGGCAGATAGTCAGCGAAAAAAATATGGATACAGGTGTAAAGAGAGAAAGAAAAGAGAGGGAGAGAGAGAGAGGGAGAGAGAGATGAGAGAAAAAAAAGGACTCTTGACCTGAACACTTACGATTAATTCACAAATTAAGAATTTATACAACAACAAAACAACAACAACAATAATAATAATAATAATAATAACATAGCATAACGGCACACTGGGTCAGCAAGTACAGATGCTTGTTTAAGACCCATTTCCTCCTTCCTCTCCATGGTTATTATTAATCGTTGCCTTTTTGATGGCGCATCAATTACAGCCGGTGCGGATTTAATAATAACCTTCCATCACCCTGGGATTTATTCCTTCCTAAACTTTTACCAACACACGGTCTTTCAAGGTGGTCACCCACAAAGTACTAACCGAAGTCGATGCAACTAAACTTCGATAATTGGACTTAATGAAGGTTTAACGTTAGTATTCTCATTCAAGGATGTGCTGCATGAGATATAACTGTCGATAAATTCATCCAAATCGATCTGCAATTAGAAAAATCATCATTAAAACTGTACTAATATCTCTAAGGTATCTGCCTATAAAACAACAATATCGATGCCTCATCAAACCACATCAAAATAGAAATTGACTTAGTTGTGCAATGTTCGTATTTTTTGACAACAATATGTAGCCTAATGTAAGACATCGTCACGTGAGTTGTCAGGAATTTTGAGACTATTTAACAAAACAAACTGATACTGCATAGAAGCAACGAAGCAATGTTAGAATCATAAGCTCAACATGGTGCCTCTCCGAGGGTTTTTTCATATTTGGAAGCAAAACTTTCAAATAGGTGTAGAGATTAGTCTATGCTGGTAAGTCAAATGCTGGAACGCGAAACTAGAAATGTAAATGTCACTGGAATACGCATCCATCGTTGCTACTATTATCCATGCTATCACATAGCTAGACCAAAAACGTCAGCTTTTCGAAAATTATGTATTAATAAGCAGAAGAAATTTCTGCAAGATGATTCAAGCAGTGATTATACAATCACTTGAAAATAAAAATAAAAGTTACATTTGTAACAAGATTTAATGATGAAGATAATGTATACAAAAATATTATAGATATATTCTCAAAACTAAATTGCTGCGAAAGAGTTTAATCCACATTGGATAAATAAATTCGTTTTAACCGGATGCGATACTCGCCCCCTTCTGTCTCAAACGAAACTGGATCAACTTTGAATAATTCACAATCTCTATCATACATGAGTGTCTACAAGCTCAGTCTGACTTTGTCTCTTAGCATCCATTTACCAACCGAACGGGACTTTAATAAGTTTAGGTTTAAGTTTGCACAGCATAGACTACTACAGTATATGATAAAAACATGAACCGCCAGTAACTTTAATTAAAGATAGAAATAAAGGTTTAAATATATGCCACGAACGTTAATAAATATTCATTGTAATTTTCCTTAACATCAAGTGTAGAATTCAGGTTGCGGACGAAATGTCATATTTGCAAAGCACGATTATGCTTGTAGGCCTATCTATCAATGCTTAGAGAATGTCTGCAAACACTTCTTGGAACAACTTAAAGTATAATAGAATTGGATATTCTATATAAATTTCACATTTTTTATTTTTATTATAGATATTCTATATAATTTTTCGAAAGTGCACTAAATTCAAAATAAATGAATTGTAAGTAGTAGAGCTGAGATTAAACATCCTTACCCAACAGGCAAAACAGCAAGGCAACTTAAGTAGGCATAGAATAAAATATATACACGCGGGAAAAGGAATACATACCGTGTGAAAACCATTGTAAATATGAATATTCAATAATTATTAAGTACTACATCTCTCTTAGTGCACTGCCTACTGGCAGGTCCATGGAATATAACGCCTCCACAATCTTACCACCCCCTCCCCATTTAAGGGGTGCACGGGACTAGGGGCGTTCATTTTTGTCGTGATAAGCCATTATTTTCTTGAGCGATATGCTTTTTGTCGAGGTGGGAGCCCTATGCCTTCCTCAGCTTTGACTGACATTTACAGGGCAGGGGCATCGTTCCCTGAGAAATCTATCCTGTTTACCCTAAGAAATCTATCCTGTTTACCCTAAGAAAACTATCCTGGTTATCTTAATACATATGAATATATATGTTTACCCTAATATATAAGTAATACATATGAATTGCAATATTATGGGTTTCAACGTGTTACATGCACCATATCACTTTATAGTTGTTTGTAAATGCAAGACTTTATACGGGCTACTCATGCGCTTCTAGAAGAGCTTCAATAATAATAAGAGAAAAGGTAGCATAGCAAAATGCTATAACCGATACGGAGGGATTTAGGAAAAGTGTGGTATTTAAGATTTCAAGTGATCAAACTTTTTAAAATCCTACATTGATTTGAAAGCAAACGAAAATAACCACAAAGAGGCCAAACTTGCAACGAGGGTCAGAATGACGTTTAGTTATTTTGAAAATAGTAAAAGTAGTATAATTAGCACAAACCTGATACTGCCATTGATGTTGCTGCAGCTGTCGCCATGTCTGAAAACTCTTATGAACTTTATAAATATTGACATCAAATTGCTTTTAATAAATTTAAATAAGTGTAAAACAAAACTGTTAACTTGATATTCCTTTGTTGGTATGTTACCGTAATCTAACCAGGTAATCTAGAGCTGTTCTTCTATAAAAACCTCATTCTCTGTTAGCCGATATACTTGAAATTAACTTCAAATTGATTGATATTGGTTGAAACAATAAAAAGTTTGCTTCCATTATTGTAAAAGCACCTATTGTCGAAAGTGTCAAGCCTGTATAATAAGGAATATTATTACTATCTTTTATAAAAAATAATTTTGGAAAACTAAATAGGATTTAGCCTAATTCTACCTAGCTACCACGCTGCGAAGTTTCCTTTGGAACCCTGGAACTAAATCCACCATAATTCTACATGTATATACAGCTCCGTATTTCCTATATGCGCATCAAACAGCTGAACACTATTCATAGAAAACTATGCAGCCAACAGTTGACGGCTGAATTGTGACCTATATTTCCTACGACCGTTTCTATGTTTACGGATCCGGAACGTTGTATGTTTATTCCTCATACATACGCAGATATTCTCTGTTTTTCTGCACTGGGGCTGGAGCGCCTAGCGGCCCATTGTATGGCTAGGCTAGTGTAGAGTCCGGTTTAACTACAAGTCCGATATGGACAGGCGAAGGAATTTCGCCTTCATTCTGAGCTACCAATCCTGAGCGAAAACACTCGAGCGCTGATGAAGTATGAGTCAGCGACCAATAGCTAGGCACATTTTCATTTGGTTGAACAGTATTGTCAATTCTAAATTTTAAAAGGATTTTCATACACACAAATTAGTTTATAAGACCTATAATAGTGTTAGTCATGAGTTGTAATGATATTTGCCTGATTCTGAGTAATATTTTAAGTTTGTTGTTTTAAGAAATCAATTAGATAAATTGATCTACCATGTTTAATGTAGGCTGCAGGTTATTTAACTAGAATAATTATATTCTTACAGGCCGGAAAGTTATTAAATGAAAAGAAAAGTGAAAGTTACTAAAACAGTCGTAAAATTTATTATTAACAGGTGTCAATACAAATATAATTATTACGAACATAGACTGAATCTACTTCCTGCCGAATGGAAATAATATGCAAAAATCTTATTCGTTTTTCTATCGATCTATGTACGCTATGCATTTATTTACCATTTCTATCGAATTTCGTTTTCGTCTGACCAATTATTTTCAACTGCTTTATCTATTTTGTGCAATTACCTTTACTTTATTTCTAGGTATGTCCTTTTACATATCACTCTCTCTTTCTCTTTCTCTTTCTCTTTCTCTCTCTTTCTCTTTCTCTCTCTCTCTCTCTCTCTTTCTCTCTCTCTCTCTCCTCTCTCTCTCTCTCTCTCTCTCTCTGTATATTTTTGCACTCTTTTATTCTAAATTTTACTTTTCCATCTGTATATCCATCCATCATTAAAGTGATTGAACCGGAATTCCAGGAATATGTACGAGCGATGCCAATTACTAGAAATCCAGCCTCCGCTCTTGACGATCTCTGATTCAGCTTAGTCTCACCCGATAGAAGTGGCTTTTAATTAACTTCATTCAGATGATGAATCGACAAATCTGCCTGAAGACAACTCAGCCTTTCAAAGCCAAGCTTAATACAGATGTAAAATACTTATGTAGATATCAAGTACTGAATTCTAAGCCTCTGGAACATCTATTGTAGCTAATTCGTAATTTGCTTGAATAAAATTTAGAAGGGTAATGTGATAAAAAAATCAATAAAACCAAAGAAAATTAGATTTCGACCTTCCAATGGTACATTGACCAATTATTATTGTTTTAAGGAAAATGTTTTTTATTTAGGTAGTTGAATTACTGCCTTATATTGCTCTACTCTCACACTGCCTATCGCTGTCTACTTTTTGTAATTTCACTAATATCTCATCCAAAATCATAGTCTAAACTATATGATTTTGATTTTGCTTTTATAGCTGTGCAGAAATTATTGCAAAAATTGTAACAAATTTCATTCATATTCAATATCAGTAATGCGCGGTCATTTCTTTAATAAAAGAGTTTATTTGCAATAAATAGAAAGAATTTCTAACTCTATCACGGTATCCCTAGCAAGCGAATTGTATTCAAACTGATGCCTCTTGGTTATTTACTAAAATACGATATGATTATGCTCACTTTCGATCTCAAACAGAGTTTGGGAGTGAATAGCCTTCATTGGCTTGCAATGATCAATTTTAATGCAATTAATTAATTAACTACTATCTTAGAGGACTATTAAAACATATTATCTATAAAAATGAATATCCTAGACGTCCCATTAGGCAAATCACTAAATATAAAAACATCCGATATAAACATTAGATAAAAAAGCATTTGAGATATTTATTACAATAATATCGAAAGTTGGAAAGGTGCCATTCAACATTTTGAAAAAGGTTGGAAACGTTTCGCTATGGTAGGCAACACGATGGATGCAAACATTATGCCAGTAATAGGAATGCTCGCAATGTTGATGAACAAAGAGTGTAGACTTGTAACGTCGATAGATCAGCTTAGGAGGGCCTATATAAAATCTGCATTTAAAATCGCAATTGACTGGTAAATTGCTGAGTTTCTTCAAGAAACTGCTCTAAATAGAATTTTTTAAAATATGTATAAGAAATACTTTGAAAACTAGTTCAATATGTCATCAATTCCAACATCTTCGCCTCTAAGTTTAAAGGTTCACGGTAAAAGTAGGTCTATCCAGTATTAAAAATCTTTGTTTTGCGTTTTTGTACATATTCCTTAAAATAAGCTGCAAAACTGAGTTTTATGGCTGTTTCCTTTTTTTTTTGTTTGTTTCCTTATATAAGGGATTCTCTTAGGGACGGTAAAGCTAAGGTTCTCCGTCCTCTCAAATAAGTCTGCGTACGCAAAAAGTATATATAATAGAGTTCTGATTTTGTTTCATGTATATTTCAAATTTCTTTTTTAGTATAGAGGCAACAGAATTTCTGCAAAGCATAACGATTATTAAACTAGGCCTATAAATATAGGCCTAAATATAGTCATATAGTTGTTTAGCTAAATGTAGATCATATTTAACAAATGAGTATACGAAACCCCTTCACGCATCTCTAACTATCGAATTGATATTATCCGTTATGTTTGTTGTTTCATATGGAATATATCATATTTTTTAAAGACAATTTATGTACTACACCTGTATAAACTATAAATTATCCCTAAATATTACCAGAGTCATAAAAAGTAAAACTACAGTTTATTTCAATAAACTATAGATTTAAGGTGCAGGCAATTTATAAAATAAACATTTACAAGAAACTCGTAAAAAGTGTAAGGAAAAACTTCAACCTGTCTTATGCGATCGAAGTTTTATGGTAATTTGGTCTCATCCAAGATAATTTAATGACTTTTCTTATAAGTGTTTAAATATTTTTATTTTCAATTTATTTTAAGAATCATATACATGTACATATGGTTTACGGACAAGTTTTTTTCTTTACTCAAGACTTTCCGGAATCAAAGTATTCTATATAGATCTAATATGTATGAAATTAATGAACATATCTATGTGAAATGTCCATTAATTACATATAAATAGAATGCTGTGGCCAAATAAAAAAAGAGATTAGTTTAGGTAACGCTATCAGTACTATTTTGGATTCTACATTAGAATGTTGCTAGAGGCGACTAATGAAAGTAAGGAAGTAAGGCAGACGATTGTTTTGACTCGCTTATGCTAACGACTCTAAATATCATTAGTGTGGTAAACTGGTAAAGCTAATATTGACGCCAGTTTCCTCACTAGAAAACGATGTCAGTGACAAAGTTAGGTAAAATTAACTCAAATTTTATCGTTTATTATTTTTTGAGAGTCGATCTTATATATATTTAGTAATTATATCTAATATTCAGTACATGCAAATAAATACATACATATATATATATATATATATATACTGTATATAGATACTATACAGATACGTATACATATATATATATATATATGATCAAGTTTAACGTTAGTTTCCTGCTCGAATAGTATGTCAGCGACGGGGAGGAGCATTGGATTTGAACCTTGTAATTACTGATCCGCTGTCGAACAACTTGCATATATATAAATTTATAATTACATAAATGTATGTAAGTATGCATAACTCATAGCTTTGATTGTCATATCGAAGCAAATTAGGACCATGGCAAAGATTTATAAATGTAAAAAAAACTTAATAGCTTTAACAATTTCGTAGCGATCTTTCTCAAATTGCCTGAATATATTGCAACAAAATGGATATCTAGTTAAACATAGAATATGTATTTACATAGGCATATAGGAAAAGGATTTACTTTATTTGCCTGTTTGTCAAGCGCAGCATATATTATACAGAACATGTTCCTTGTCTATGGTAGGTCTCCCTTTTCCCTTACCTCAGCCCAGCAAAATATGCACCCGGTTCTCGTAAATTAAATTAATTAATAAGATTAATTATGAATAGAATACTATGGATGTTAACTAAGAAGTAAGTAATAGACTAATAGTTGAGTATTGAAAATGTGCGATTGCAATTAAAAGAGAACTTCCCAATCACTAAAAATCGTTCTGTTTTGCTTTTCTCGAAGCCATTCGAGTAAAATTTAATGTAGGCCAATACTGTACACTTGAGATCTTATTATTTTAATATTTTGCCCATAAATTTGCTTTGAAAATAACCTTACTACATCTGAAACCTTTCAGATGTAGTAAGGTTTCAGATGTAGTAAGGTTATTTTCTGATTAGTGAAGCATAATTGATAAATTATAAAATTCAAATTACAAATACCAGCGTCTGAATTTTGTTTTTGAAAGGTCATATTTGACTCTTTCAGATTTTTCTATTTCTTGTTGAGAGTTGAAAACATGACCTAACAAAATCAGCCTGGTTGCAACTGAGCATGTGAAACTGATTGACTTCTTATGTCTGCACACTAACAGATGCTGATTGATCAAGGGCATGACCAGTTTCATTACGTAAGAATATCTCTTCAACTCGTGTATTTAATTAAATTTATTTTTGTCACCCTCAGAAATGAGCGTTAAACTTGGGAGCTTGTCTCAAAGTAAACCATATAACATCCAGGTAGCAATTTGAAATATTCTAACCATGATATTGCCGTTCTTAATAGAGAAGAAAGAACGATGTGGCATAGAAATGCTTTTATAATTACACAACTTCATCAATAGTGGCCCATATGTAAATTTGCTAGATGATCTCAATTACTAACATTTCACTGAAAGTATAATAATGCACTGTTAAGGGTTTTTAAATTAATGCTGCCGGAGAATTTGTCAGAATCTCTAGATTACGTGCATATAGATGGGACGTTCTTGAATAAATTAGTATTGAGAGCGGTAATTTGACGTTGTTATTTCGATATTTTAAAAAAAATTAGGATCCGATCCTTCAAGCTACAGTGAATCAACCTTAATAATGACCAAGCATCCTTATTATAAAGTGCTTACATGAATCAAAGAGCAGTAATCAAAATTGGAAATGTGGATTTGGAGAAGAATGGAGAGGATTAGTTGAACTCAAAAGGTTACAAATGAGAGAGTCCTGGAGAGAGTTGGCACAGATAGACAGTTGATAAATGTATTAAGAAATAGGAAGAAGAGATGGAGAAAGGAAGGAAAAAGAGGCAGGGGCAGGCCGATATTAGGTATGTTAGAAGATATAAAGACCCACTCATATGTGGAAATGAAGAGGAAGGCGGAAGACAGAGAAGAGTGGAGGCGTTATGTACCATGGACCTGCCAGTAGGCAGTGCACTAAGAGACAATTCATTATCGTCATCTTCATTTGAATCCCAGTTTAACTTGCATCGGGATAAACTTTTCCATTCGTCTGAGAAAAATGTGTAACAATTTCTGGAGCCCAGGCGCTAACCAACCGAATGCCCTTTCGGACCTTCATTTGAAACTTAGTGCTCTGTCGCCTTAAACGACATGTGCAGTCCACGGTTGGTCTATTCTTCAGAGACTCGGACACTGCACGGCAAATCTTATTCTGTACTTTGGACTGAATTTCTGGATTTTGGAATTTGCATCGTTTTTGGACCTTCTTTTTTTTGCTCGCCGGCTTGATTTTGTCTCAATAGTGCTCGATGTTGTCATTGATGACTGTAGCACTCTAATTGTTGTTATTATTATTCTGAAATTAGTATAGGCCTAATTATATTATAGTACTATTAAGGCAGAAAAATTAAGCCATAGAGTTATTTTGTAATATCATTTGTTCTAGAGATTAATAATTTTATATTTTTATAAAGCATGATCATTTCAATATTTACGCCGTACGGTTCCAGATAATAAACACTTAAAATAGCAACACGCCGGATATTCCACGTCGGCCATGAGGTGTGCAGTGTAGAGCAACGAGTAACCTTTTAACAGAGTTTTACGTAAAGAAGAACAATTATATTTATAAAGTCGTTTGATTAACATCGTAGGTATTCGATCGATTACAGTACAGTATTGTGTAGGATTGTTCACTTAGGCTCTACTTTTATTTATACTGAGTAGAACTCTGTTGGTACAAAGATGAGACGGTGGCATATTGAAAGTTGTTCGACAGTGAAACAGTAGGTGCAGGGTCCAAATCCAGTGAATTCCAGTCACTGGGATGCTATCAAGCGGGAATCTGCCGTTAGCGTGTCTTTAGCCTTTTAATAGCAAAAAGTTAAAGCTAAGGTTAACGTCAGTTTCCTCACTCGAAAGCGATGTCAGTGACGGGCGAGCCCAGGATTTGAATACTGATCTGCGGTCGAGTATCTTACCGACTTCGCCACTGGCTCCAGCCTGTGGCGAAGTCGGTAAGATACTCGACCGCGGATCAGTATTCATCCCAACTGAAATCTGAGCTTATTTTTGTAAGAGTCAATTAATGCAAATAGTGCGTTAAGGAAAGCTTTCTGATATTATAATTTGCTAGAGAGACTACCACTAAATAGAGTTAACAATGGCTCGGCTTGTTGCTGAATTTAATGCTTTGGTCAACAATCCGACGACAATTTTGGGTCATTCTGAACATTAGAAGTTACAGAATACTGTTTTCATGCATGTTGTTGCCGTAGCATGTTTTTGATATAGCATGTTGCTGTTAAAGAATGCTGTTGTCATAACATAATGTTGTCGTAGCATGCTGTTTTCATAGCATACTATTGCCGTGACATTGTTGTCATAGCATGTTGCTGTCATAACATGCTGTTGACATAATATGTTGTTATCATAGCATGCTGTTGTCATAATATGCTGTTGACATAACATGCTGTTGTCATAGCATGCTGTTGGCATAACATGCTGTTGTCATAGCATGCTGTTGACATAACATGCTGTTGACATAACATGCTGTTGTCATAGCATGCTGTTGTCATAGCATGCTGTTGACATAACATGTTGTTGTCGTAACATGTTGTTGATATACATGTATCATGTTGTTGTCATAACATGTTGTCGATATAGCATGGTTTTGACATAGTACGTTGTTGTCATAGTATGCTGTTGTCGTAGCATGCTGTTGACATAACATGTTGTTGTCATAGCATGCTGTTGTCATAGCATGCTGTTGACATAACATGTTGTTGTCGTAACATGTTGTTGAAATACATGTATCATGTTGTTGTCATAACATGTTGTCGATGTAGCATGGTTTTGACATAGTACGTTGTTGTCATAGTATGCTGTTGTCGTAGCATGCTGTTACCATGAGATGCTGTTGACATAGCATGCTATAGGTTGTTGATACTGAATCATAAGATCCAAGCAATGCCCATGTATCGATAATTAATTCAGTGGCGAATTGGTGATCTTTGCTTGAAATTTCACTCTAAACCACTAACACCACCATTCCAATTCGATTAGTCCACCAAGTCATGTAAGGCTATAATTCTGCGTATAAGAGGCAACATACAATACAGAATGAGACTATTAAATTATTTACGACTTGAAATTGCAATTATTTAGCAGCAATTACTGCAATAATTAAATAATATAATAACAAAATATTAAATTATCAACATAATAGACTCGCAATTATTTCACTTAGGACTATAGCAGTTGCAGCGTGACAATTGTTACAAGTAGCAGACTATATATCAGAACAGAATAAATAATTGAACTGGGTGAAGCAGAGGAAGTAAAGCTTTGATGCTCCGCTCCACTCTTGCTCCATGGACTGCTCCTTTCACTCAGATATGGACGAACCCTGGACGGTTCTGAAACAATATAGATACACATCATCATCATCATCTTTGAATGACAGTTTAACTAGGGTCGGGATACGATTAGACTGAATACACTTTAAACAATATAGATACACGTAATAGACTTATATCAGGAAACTAGGTGCATTGGAAATACGGATATGGAGAAGAATAGAAAGGATTAGCAGGACTCAAAAGGTTACAAATGAGAAAGTTCTTGACAGAGTTGGTAGAGGTAGACAGTTGATAAATGTATTTCGAAATAAGAAGAAACGTTGGATAGGACACATTCTAAGATTGGGATTGGTCATAGAAGGCAGAATGAAAGGAAATATATAGGCAGAGGCAGGCCGAAATTTGGAATGTTAGATGACTCAAAGAGCCACTCATATATGGACATGAATAGGAAAGCGGAAGTTAAAGAAGAGTGGAGGCTGTATAAAACACGGACCTGCCAGAAGGCAGTGGACTAAGAGAGAAAATACACTTAAATAGAAGTAGATTAAAATAGTAATAAATATTAGTTTGAAATCACCAATGTTATAAAATATTATTAATGTAAAAGTTTCTAGTGATTATTAATATTTACATTTAATAATATATGAAATATATCAATACATACTAAAATAAAACAACGAAAATTACGAAATATTGGTTGCATGCACACGTAAAACTGAAAATGATCAATGGTCATTTCATGGGCTGATTTCATGTAGCAATGCGTAATTAAAAATCTCCATAATTTTCCTTGTTAAATGTGTATCAACGACAAAGGATTACACGATGTTGACAGCAACAACTTCTTGGTCAGCTTGATGTCACTACTGAACGTGAAAGCAAGCTTCGATTAGAAATATATTCTTTAAGCTTACCAATTTAGCAGAATAATTGAGAGAGGAAGAAAGAAAGAAAAGAAAGAGAGAGAGAGAGAGAGAGAGAGAGAGAGAGAGCGATAGAAAGAAAGAAAAAAAAAAAAGAAAGAAAGAGAGATAGGCAATTTCAAATAAGAGTGAGAAATACTGCAGCTATTAACAAACTTTCTGTGAGTAGGGCCGTAGCCTGTCTCCTGGCCACGCGATTCTCCACAAACAACGTGTATTTTCTGAAACTCTCCATCGTCACTACTTTCATAAATAAATTGATTTCGTACATTCCGTTCGTCAAATCCTGAAAAAATAAAAGCAAAAATAAGGATAACCACAAAGGTTAATTTAATCCCTAATTTCTGAGGCTAACGCCGCTTCAGGTGGCAATTGTTATTGGTGTTGAGATTGACGTCCAATTTTGATCTCTAAGACAACAGTCAGAAATGGTCTGAGTCAGTCACTCAGGATTTACTAGTTTTGTCTTAGTTAAATTTAAGGGATAAAGTAGAAGTCGAAGTTTAGTGTTCGAGATTATATAAAGAAAATTACCCCTCTCGAATTTTGATGCAAATAATTGCATTTGGAATAAATAAAATCAAAACAGATCAATGATTGCTCAGATTTAGGAAGATTGTGAATATGAATTAGTATCTTGAACAAGCCAATCATTCGCTCAGTAAAAGGAGAGCCTTAGTAGAAACAAAAGGATTATTTCTGAGATAATGTAGCCAAAAGTATTACATTTCTGATAGCCCCAATTTAGAAAAGGCATTTCGACCCCCGACCTCACTCAGACTGTATTCATTGAAGCCGAAGCACGTGCGCCTTATTATTCTACATAATGGAGATTTGAGATTAACTTAGCTGTAAAAATAGAGATTGAAGAATTTAATTAGGCAGAGAGAAAGGCGACGATATATTCCGCCTTCAGCTAAGAAAGTATGTGACAATTTTAACAAGTGAAATTCTGCAATCATTCATGCCTTCAAATAAACGTCTAGATGTAATTAACAGGCTCGAAGCGTTGCTACATGTTTCATCTAGTTATAGGTCAATATGCTATAAAACCGAGTGAAAAATACTTCAGTAGCTTGCTAGTGCATAAAAGAGAAAGACATTATATTGAGATGGAGAACGTCATATTAAGCTCTATTAATTTAGAAGAGTTCGCCAATATATATATATATATATATATATATATATATATATATATACACATGTATATATATATAAATATATATATATATATATATATATATATATATGTAATTATATATGGGCTAGTAGAGACCAAAATATATAATTATATATATATATATATATATATATATATATATATATATATATATTTATGCATACTCGTATATATATATATATATATATATATATATATATATATATATATACAGTATACATATATAGAACATGCAGAAATATATACGTATATGCCGATTTACAGCTCTGATTTAGGTGTTCATTTCTCCATTAAAATTATGGAGTTTTGGCTCTTAAGTCGGTTTTCCGTCGTCAACCTCAATATAGCTTAGAATGGCAAAATAAAATATGCATCCTATCTCCCTCTTTAATGCCCTGCAAATGGCAAGTCCAAGGTATATATTCCTATTCTTAGTCTTCTGTGACGCTTCATAGAAAGCCTTCCACTCAGTTGATCAACAAGTTCATCTCAACACAAAATGCTATGCCTTATCCAGAACTCATATAACCTACAGCTTGGTAAATTAATTCTGATGTGGCTTTCCGTTGCCTTCCTCATTTTTTGCTTAGTTATCTCTTACGACACATACAGTTTACGGTTGGTATATTCTTCATTGGCCACGACACAACATGGGAATTGTATACATTATCGTGTCTAAGTATTATCCAAATGATTGAGTCATTTATTGATTCATTAAATCTTTTACTGATTGATTGATTACCATGATTAATATCCAGTGCTCCTTGATAACCTCTTCTTCTGAGACAGTGGTACCATTGTTGTCGATTAACCAGAAGACTTTTGTAAAGCGTGGCCTCACTTGAACCGTACATCGGAGGTTCACGTTTCGTTCTCCCACAGACGCCTCCGTTGTATCACAATTAATGATAGCTCCATCTATACATTTCGTTGAAAATTAATTTTCTAATATATGCAAAATAAATCAGCTGCTAAGAAGATTATTTAATACTTAAAAGTTCCGAAATAATAACAAACGGGGTTATCTCATTAACTTTGTAAAGCGACAAAGCTAAATGAAATAATGTACAAGTAAAAAAGAGGGACATATCGGTAGTAGTAAAGCGTCTGCTGATATCCGTCAGAGGCAAGACGTTTAATCAGTAAATCAATAATGAGTTAGCTCGATTACTATACAGATGAACTGTGTTTGCACTTAGCTGCACACGTGACATACTGCACGCAGTGAAGAGTTTCCTTGCTTGTTCTCTGTTTTTGTAGTTTTCGTTATTTCCACCTTCTCTGCATGATTGTCGGCAGTCTTTTAAATTTTGATGGCGTAAAGTGCAACCCATGCTGATTTAAGAACCATCCAACAGCCCGCTTTATAGTCTTTGGTAGAACCTGGTACCTCTCAGTTTAGCAAATGATCCTCATTCAAGTACTAACCGAGCCCGACTTTGCTTAACTTCGTTGATGACGTTCATGCTATACCAAGTGCGCTAAACCCAGGCTCTGGCAGAGATACATGTACATCTATGTTTTTTTATCAATCGACATATATTTATTTAGCTCATGCTTTAGTTCAGGCATCGGCCTCACTTGTTAGACAGCATATCGCAGACATAGACAATCCAGCAGTCATTTATATCCTTTAGTGAGTGTCAAACTCTTCTGACCCCAAAGATAAAAATTGCACTTTTACTAATCACTACAGCTTCCAAATAATTCAAAATTGTTCTAAGCAAACATCGTACTGAAAAAAATAAACTGAAACATCGTGCAAGAGACTGATTGCAAGTAACATTTCATACACTGAACAATGATGGAGGTTTTTGTGTGAAGCGCAGTGAGTCCGGGCACTGATGCTATACATCTGATCTCAGTGCCATCGTCCTGGGCTGAGGCGAGGTACTGGGTGTTGATTCTCTCCGTCGTGTACTTGATTGTCCTCAGACCTTTCCTACCGGTCAAGGTCAGGCGCCGGTTTATTCCAAACTGGGCAGCATGACGCTCACTTCCGGTCCCATTGCCTTCAAACATCGAAAAACTGTAAATTAATATAGAGTTAAAAAAAGCTAGGTTTAATTTATTTATTCAATTACATATGTATCACGATTGACATTTATCATTGATTTATATATATATATATATATATATATATATATATATATATATATATATGTACATATATATATACATGTATATATATATATACATGTATATATATATATATATATATATATATATATATAGAGAGAGAGAGAGAGAGAGAGAGAGAATTTATATTCGTTATATATATATCTCAATATTATCGATATGTTCTTTTTGTAAGTAAAAATGTACATTATTGTATATGTAATTTTACCATCTATTTTGATTTGATTCACTTCTTTGCCCTGTTTCTTATTTGCTCTTAACATTTAATAAATATTTACTTCGGACACCAAGAATTTCTGTTACATATTGTTCAGTGTTGTTTTGTACTATGCGCTTTTATGCTGATTCTTAACGGGTTGCAAAATCCTTCTAGTGTGCCTAATAAACAGATAAATTTCTAAATTATCATCTATTTTCCCGTACAAGGGGCAATGTTAGAAAAAAATCGGATTGGATTTGAACGGGTGGTCTACTGCTAATCAGAAAAATATGCTATCCAGTCAATCCAATCATCATAAATCGTTATTACGATTTATCAAGCTATCCAATCGTCAAATATTGCATCAACAATGCGGGTCAATTTCCTTAAAGATCACCAAAAAAGTTGAGAACTTCCATTAATTGATACTCGAGACGGCATATGCGGAACAAGCAAACAATGCAAAGTAAAAATTAGCAATTGTTTAAATTATTAATTTTTTTATTAGATCGTATTACTTTGCTCCTATTAGAAGCGTAGGAATAGACATTGTTAAAATACAGTAATTATAATAATTAGCAAAGTAAATTTATTTATGCAAACTGAAATGCCGCTTGGTCAAAGCTGCACCACAGAATATTAAAGTAAAGCGTTGCAACGATTTAGAGAAATTGTTGAAGATGCAGAGGTGCATAACAAAACACATTGTCATATTCAATTCTATGATTACCTACCTTTTAAATTTTGATTAATGCAAACTGTAAAAACTGATAGAAGTGGCAATCCCCGATTAACTGTATTTTTCAAACAAGTGATTAGTGATTATACGAAAATTAATTTAAATTTGCCCTAAATAGATTCGAGTTAACGTCAGCTGAATTCAGCAGCTGCTCGGGCATTGCATGCAGTAGTGTCTGCAAGCAAGTATCGCAATTCTCTGCATTCGGAGCGAGGATTGAGCTAAACTCAGAACAGAGTTTCTTATTGAATACGACTAACGTTTCTCTGAAAGTATTTCCAGGAGGCGGATTAATTCATTTTCAGACGCATTGATTTCGCTATTTTGTGCCGAGATTTAAAAAATAGCTTTCAGCAACTCCCCGAATGCTTTAAGCGTTGCTTTGAAGAACGCAGCACCGGCTGAGTGCAGTGCTCACTAGATACTGTGAAGTCTAAATAAGCTTTTTCTATTACAATACGAGTGAATTAAAGCATATGACAACAGGAGGTGTAAAGAATGATTGCATTTATTCAACGTGCAATAATTGCATTATGTGCAATAGATATGACGTTCTTTAATCATATTTAAGTTATTATAATTTATTCGCATTTACTCTTTGCCTTTTTGATGGCCTTTTTCATTAGTTCCGGCCTAGTGAAAAAAATTAAAGAATTGCACTTGCTAAGACTGTAAGATTAACTAAGCGAAATACATTTATAACTGATTTTGAATTAAATATTACCTTCTAGAATTACGTCAATCATTTGATTCTTTAGTGGAACATTAAACAACTTTAGGACATTAAACAACTTTAGGACATTAAACAACTTTAGGACATTAAACAACTTTAGGACATTAAACAATCAAATGAAGAGACACTTGAAAAGCTATACCAGGGGATGCCAGAGGTTGAGCTAAGCGTATTCTCAACCTCGAGTCTTAGCATTAATTAATGGGCGAGACTAAAGTGCTTTTGATATTGCTTTTCACCGTTTGATATATATTTGTAATTACTCCTTCGTTTGAATTCACATCGCCATTTTGTAATAGCATATAGTAGTACTGCAATTGTTTGTTTACGTGTTATTATTATAATTATTGATCCTGAAAAAAACATAATGGGCCATGTCAATCGTTAATGACACTTCATATTGCTCATGCCTCAAACTTTCAAAATTTTCTACTGTCTGTGTCGTAAGAGCGACCACAGAGGAACTGGAAAGACAATAAGAAGGCATATCTAATATATTTTGTATTACGTTAAATATTACATTAAAAAGGTTTTTTTTATGGGATCAACTTGCTGATTAATATAAAGGTTTATATATAGCCTGAAAGAAAAGCCATTGATTGGGTGTACATCTGTAACCTACTATTCGGCAAATAACTAGAGATAAACAATTATAGTTGACGTCATGTACTTTAACGCTTGAGCGCTAAAACATTTCCTACATGTCTTTAAACTAACACTCACTCAGCCGTTTAAAGATAAGAAGCTAAGTTGTCGTCATCCCTGAGCTGTGTCTAATCTCTCCTTCTTCTCAATTTCCTACATTTCTAGTGGCAACCGAGTTGAATTATACATTGTTTGTATAGTTGAACAACGATTGATATAAATTTTCCTGTATACTATGTAAAAATAAACTAATTACGAATCAAATGTTATATGGCATGATTAGAGGTATGGCATGAAGATAATATAAAGAGGACAAAGGATATGAGAGTGTGGAGGGATCACAGGGATGTAAGTATTACATTGCATAATTCTCGAGCGTAATGGATACGAAGCTTCAAGTATTTGGGCACACCCTCACGGATGATGGGAAGTGTGAAACGGAAATAAAAAGTTAAATTGCACAGGTAAAAGAGGCTTTCGGAAAGTGAGAACTACTCACAAACGGCATTGGGAAAACACAAAGATAAAGATTGTGAAAGCATTAGTGTGGTCGATATTTCTTTACGGAATTGAAAGGTGGACTTTAAAGTAAAAGATATGAAACTTGTGGCATTGGAAATGTGGTTATGGAGACGGATGGAAAAGATTAATTGGTCTAACAAAATTACAAATGAAGAAGTTCTTGAAAAGTCAGTACAGATAAACAGATAATAAATGAATAAGAAATAGAAAGAAAAGGTGAAATGGACATATTATATTGGGAGATGGTTTGTTAGAGAATGCAAAAGAAGAAACAATGAAAGGAAAAGAGTTAGAATAACCAAGACTTGAGCCGTCGGATATATGATAAAAATTAACATATAGAGATGAAAAGGAAGGCTGAAGAATAGAATTGGTAGGAAAAGTTACGTGCCATGGACCTGCCGTTTAGGCAGTGCACTAAAAGAAGACACAAATATTGCATTACACATGATGTACTCTATTAATGAGGCATCGAAATAAATTCAAAAGACTATGGAAATAGTCTTTATAAACAACAAGAACGCAATAACTGAATATTCAAAAAGATAAATATATATCTGTTTAAGTTAAATATTAATTAATTAATTATTTAGTTATTTATTTTTTGACTTATTTATTTATTTAAATAATTTTTAACTATTTTTATTTATTTAAAGACCCAGTCCTTACCCAGGTAGATGGAGACGTCGGGAGGGGGGAACCCACCCGTGACCCTGCAGGTGATGGAGCTCAGATGAGCCTCGACGAATAGGAGGTGCCCCGAGCTGGTCGTGAGGTCTGTGCTGTTGTCACTGTACAGCTTGATGCTCTCCACGTGAGCTGAAGAAGAGAGCAACAAATGGCAACGCTGTTCATCTATCAAATAGGCCTAATACTATTATTTTATATATATATTATATTTGTAAATAATAATAAAATTTACTAATACATGTATAATACTGATTACTGAACATATGGATATATATTTCTATATTGGGTAAAGAGAATTGTTTGGGTAAACAGGACTGTTTTCTTAAGGAATGACGCCCCAGCCCAGTAAATGTTAGTCGAAACTTAGGAAGGCAAAGGAGGCCCATCTCACCATAAGCAGCATCCCCGAAGAATAATGGTATATCAAAAGGAATGTTATTGACGATTTAAAGATCCACTCATATGTGGACGTGAAGAGGAAAACGAAAGCTAGAGATATAGAGGCATTATGTACCATAGACCTGCCAGTAGGCAGTGCACTAAGAGAGAGAGAGAGAGAGAGAGATTTCTATATATTTAGGGTTTTCCTATTTTATCATAATTTTTGTGGTATATTTAGGATATTTTTTGTTTACTATATGTTTTTTAATATATTTAAAATGTATTTATATATTTGTATTTAATACTTTTATTATAATAATTTGTGTTAATATCATATGACAATACGTATTTCCTAGCACTTGGGATCTAAGCCGGACACTCTGTAAGCGATTTTTAAAACGACATTTAACAAGGGTATCTTTTATTATTTCTTACGTGGATTGCATAATTGTCATTATTTTCTCAATTGTAAACCGCAAAAATTGGCTAAAACGTTCAAATACTCGGAGTTAAAAGATTAAAAGAAATATTAACAATAATTTTATTGCACGCCACGGTTGCCCATTATATATCCGATTTCTATAATTCTATCACTTGCGGGGCAGTTCTATGAGCACATTATTTTCCACAGCTAATGTCTCGTTAATTTGATAGGAATGAAGGCAGTCAACAGGTTTTTTAATCAATACTAAATTTTAGAAGGATCTTATTTACTCATCGGGTTGACAAGGAATCTATAGTACCCGATGTTATCACGGACTGCGGTATCACAATAATTGTCAGTTGTTTTTGTCGTTGCTGAAGGATAAGCAAAAGATAACTATCAAATGGCTTAGTTCTCTCATGTTGTGTGGGACAATGAACGGGTATGAATTAAAAACGAATTAAAAATATCTATTGACGTGAATTAACAAAAGCTGGTAAAGCTTACGTTAACGTCAGTTTCCTCACTCGAAAGCGATATAAATGACGGACGAGTCCAGGATTTGAACCCGCGATCATACTAATCCGCGGTCGAATATCTTACCGACAAAGATTCAGTTCAATATTTATTTATTTGGTAATTTCTTTTAACAGACACAGTTAACTTTCTTGCTAATTTAATTTTAAGATTTAAAGTGAATATATGTAAACTGACAAACTAAAGATTATATACGGGCCTAATACAGTTTAAAAGAGATGTGCATTGTGCAATAATGTGTATACATATTTAGATTTTATTACTCTAAGAACAAACTTACATCGAACAAGAACTTGATGCGTTAGTGACGTCACGACAGAATTTTGTGGCCCACTGACCTCGCACGAGTAGTTACCACTGTCTTCAAGACACATATCTACAACATAAAATTTAATATTATATAGTATAATGGATAATAAGAGTAATAATAATGTAATAATAAAATTATTGTAACAATATTAATGATATAGTAGTAATTAGTAATAATAATAGTAATAAAAATAGTAATATATGTAATAATATTATTACAATTTTAATTATAATTATGAAAACTATAATAACAATATTAGAAGTATAATAATCATGAAAGTTTAACGTCCATTTCCTCATACAAGGATAATGTCAGAGACGCCCACATCACGCGTTACAACAAATTGATTCATCCAAACTATTTCAAGACATGTGGTGAAGAGAGAGAAAAGATATCCTAATCGGTGCCGGTTCGGTGTTACAAATCAGTCAGGCAAGATGATATAAATCTATGGGGGAAGAGATATTTGTTCAGCCTACTCGGCCTACACAAAGTGGAGATAGTAGAACTTAATTAAGCGAAGAACTGAGCTCAGATGAGCTAAAAGAAGAATTGGATTCAGTTAATGACGTTCATTTTAAACTTAAATTTAGATTAAAATTAATTATAAATTCATTCAAATGTATGTCTTGTGAATATCAAATCACTCCGGCTCATTCTAATCTCAGAAAATTGCTTTTAGATACACATTTTCATTCAAAATATCATTTTGTATTTTACAATTATGAACATGATGCCCATTAATATTTAAAACGTTTTGTTAGAAAACTACGTTTTTTCGCTGACAAAAGTTTCATGATCGACGTTCAATAAGTCTCCTGGGAGAATCATTGAGCCGTGGTCTCTCTTTGATCCTTGAACTCTCTGATCTCTGTCCTGAGGTCCAGCGTATCCCACTGCTCGTCTTTACTATCATTTCACTTCCGCCTCTTACTCTCTTTTTCATTCCTTCGACTATCCCCCATTTCCTTTCTTCTTATTTTTACATTTTGTTATCAATGTTTTGTTTTGTTCTCATCTTATTTTGACATATTGTCATTTTCTTATTAAGAAAGCTAAATAAATGATGTTTAAACAAACCTTCATTAACTAAATTTAGTTTTAATAAATTAAGGAATTTTGAGTTTTAGGTAAAAATTGTTTAATGAGTAGGCCTAGTAAAACTATTGATTTATTGATCTTAATTTTTTAAAGCGTTTACGTTATATTAGTGATTGTGTAGGTGCTTTGCTAAATTACTATTTATTTGATTGACTGAATAGACATAAATAGATTGATTCAATGATTGAGTGTTTGGTAAACATAATTTTTGCTAATGAATTTACTTTCACCACTCTTCTCATCTTTTGAGTGACTTCTAAACCCAATGTGGTCGGATGTTTCACACAAAATATTGTAAGGACATCATGCTACTACCGTGTCGCTGCATCTGGCTTACATTTGAGAAATTTTTATTTCTTTGGACGCCAAAAGTTACTCAACTATTAGAGTTCGTTATAGGTATTTCTAATTCGCGCGTGATTATAGAAATAATCTTATTGAGCGACTAATTGGTTGGCTAATAGTAATTTACAATATATTCTTTTTCTTTAGCAATATATACAGCACGTCTCTAATATAAATTTCATTTAATGTAGGTAAAACAAAAGTATATTTATGTTAAATCAATGAAATGTCAATGTCATCACGTAATTATAATTTCAAATATCTCTTTCGCGTCGTCATAGGCGTACATGTTAATGACCTTCAATATAATTCTTAACAACCGTAATCACTGTCTTTTATTAATAAGTAAAATTTCGTAAGCATGTCATAACAAATTATTTCGACAAACATATTTAAAATTTTAATTAACATTAACATTTCTTTGATCAATTTAATGATATAGCTATCGCCTATAGCATTGTTTATTATGCGTATCCTTAAATTGATTTCGCATTTATGAGGTTCTTTCTTTTTTTTCTTTGTGCTTCATTTTCGATTCGTAACCTGATAGGATATTATATTGTTAATCATTGTTTCATTTTATACATGTAGATAACCTAATGAATGACAACCTTTATTTCACAGTATAGATAAGCTAATTAATGAAAATCTTTGTTTCATAGAATACAAGTAGATAAGCTAATGAATGTCGATCTTTGTTTCATAGTATAGATATGCTAATTAATAACAAGCTGGGGGGATATAGCGCACTCAGTTAAGCTGCGCGTCAGTAGAACGATGTAAAGCCACGTTGCACGCGGTTAGTAAATTTGTGGGCGACCACTTTGGAAGACCGCGTGTAGACAGCTTTGAAAGTAAACAATCCCCAGGGTGTTGGAGGTTATTCTTAAATCAGCTGCTATTGGAGCGCCAACAAAAGGCAACGATTACTAATAACCGTGGAGAGGAATGGAGGAAATAACGAAAACTACAAAAACAGAAACTTAAGAAAGGAATCATTGTAAACACATGCGGTATGTCGTGTGTGTAACTATATGGAATAATAAAAAAAGCTTTGTTTCATAGTATAGATATGCTAATTAATGACAAGCTTTGCAGTGCCGCTAATTGCATGAGTGCTTTTGCTACTACTCGCTGTCCTTCGATTAAATGACATACATTAAGAAAGTACTCTTTGGCAATTTGTACTAATTCATTGTTTCATGCAATATTTGAAAATTACCTATCGTATTAAATTGTTTTTATAAATGCATATCTTGAAAACGTCTAATATATGCAAATTATCGCACTGGTAAGTGTTACGGTAAAGACCTGAGACTCAGTAAGATCTTCATTTCAAAAGTTTTGCTGATTACATTTGAAGTAGAAAGTCAAAAGAATTTTTTGTGCATCAGATTATATTGCATTTAGTATCCATCGCGGTAGCTAATGGATTCTTGAGAAACTTGAAGTTTTGTTTAGATGAAATAATTGCACTCCTTCCTTGTTCAACGCAATCGCAATCAAAAATATACGAAAAATGGAAGAACTGAATCTAAGATATCATATATACTCGCACACACACACACACATATATATATATATATACATGTATATATATATATATAATATAATTATATATAATATTTATATATGTATATACATAATTTTATATATATATGCATGCACACGTATATATATATATATATATGTATATATATATATATATATAAACGTATATATATATATATATATACATATATATACATGTATATACATATATATGTACATACATTTACTTATATACCTATGTATATCCATATTATAGATAATAGGCTTACGAATACTGTATGTATCAACTACTGTACGTAGAGCAAGTACTACTTATAGACTATATATTTTTTATATACTTTACAAATATATTCTATATTTGCAAGATTAGACAATGCTTGCTTTGGTTCAGCTTACGAGCCTGCAGCATATTTACCTTCAAATAAATTTTTATTCACTTCTCTTTGTTTTTTCTTAGCCGCCTTTTACTATTATTGAACACTTCAAATTCGTATCCTGCTATAGTTATAATTTAAGCTTTTTGAGAAAATTTGTGATTTGCAAGTACGATCGAAGAAAGAGGAAAGAGATAATCGTCACTATTCATCCGCAATACTCAGCATGACCGCAGTAAACTTCCCTATTATTCTCGAAATTAAAGCCTTCCTGTACATGCTCGAGAAGAAGGTTAGCTTAATTGCTGTTTAGTTTTCTCGTCCATTGATGGAGTAAATAAGTATCGCATGTGGAAGACCTCTGCTTTTCGTCTCAACGTCAGAAATCAATGAGTTTTTTGAAGCTTCACTCATCACCCGTGTTACAGATGGAGAATAGAAGGATCATGAGACAACAAAATCGATTACAGCTAACCGAATTCAACAGTGCCTTCGTCCCATGCTACGCCTAAAGGATATAATTCGATCCCTACTTGGCATTGGCGTATTCACTAGACTGATTTCGTTATTTGAGTTTTGCCGAATATGCTTTGAAGATGTAACTTGCTTATTGACAACTAAATTTATATCTTTGTCTTGTTCCAGAGCTGAAAGATTTAATACTTAAATAAAGATATTAATCAACATTGAACTTGAATGTATTACAGATAATGTCTTTCTTATTAGCTCTTACTGTATCTGAAAATATAATGATAAGATTAATAATCACGATTATGTCAGGCGACAAAGATAAATTTGAAATTCATTTCAATAATGTTACTACGCGTTCTAAAAATAGTTACAGAGACACAAAGCCTCAACATTAAACAAACGTAAGAGAAACAAGTGTAAAGTAAACAAATTTAAGAGAGAGCTATCATGCGTATCAAGTTCTGATTTGTAATTTTTGTCAAAAGTAACCTGTGTGGTTTAATACTCCTGATATTGATGTTGTTATTGCGCTTTTTTCAAATTGCAGGCTACTGTAGTACTGTTTCACTTTTTCTTCAGTTGTGACAAATTTGGAAATTTATTATGTCCTGTGATTGGGTTGCACATGATATTACGTAATTAAGTAAATTTGAACTTGATATCGGTTTAAGTGACCAGAGCTTACATGTAAATTTAGCTATTGCGTTATATATGTATAAATGTAACTAAGCGATTGACTACACAAACCATTCTGATGCCGTCAACACTGCTATGAAACGGGATATTCATTAGTTTAAATAATCGTTGATAGTTGGGTTCAACATCAACTTTCTCTCTACATTCTGTCATAAATACAAACATTACTTACTTAATAACTGGCAATCTTCCATTTCCAGCCAAACTCTTGTACATTTTATGATGATTTAGAAAGCTTAATGTAGATATTTTAAATTTTATTAATCTATAAAAATGGTTGTGTATAATTACTTGTAAACGATTTTGGCTCTCTCAGAGTCCTTTGCCGAAAAACTATACTGGAATGAAAACTAGGTGTTCAGCCGGATAGGACGCCTTGCGTCCTCCTTAATGGCCTAGTTTTTTAGTTATTTCTTATGCAAATTTGTTGCTATTGTTTTATTTTGCACTTACAGGACGTATTGCACTTATGACTACGATTCTGGTAAAGCTTATTTAATTTTATTTGTCACACGTTCATTGTTGTGGTTGCTCTGTGAATTTTGTGAAACTTTGCGTAATAAAACACATTTTCTTAGTTGTATTAACTTAAGGCAAAACTATTAAAGCCTAGTTAATAAACAGTAACGTTTTATCTCTAGAAATTGCGCATACTGGTGGTATCTGAATTTGAGTCATATTTTAATTTTTCATATTGTAATTAGTGACAATTGCAGCTATTGATTCGCAATATAGCATAAAACAGTAATTCCTCAGTCTCTGCAAGTTAATTCTTAGAATCGTTTACGTGATTCTTTTCGTCGCGCGATCAGTCGCAATTGACATGCAATTGACATATCTGATATTAACCTTGTGTCAGGAAGCGGACGTTAAACTTTTACTATTTATTATTAATCCCTCTCTACTACTACAACATGTATATTTCATTACTATTGTTATCTTATTAACGTTACAATGTCGTACCTTGAGGCTGAGAGTTCCTAACCTTAAATAAAGTTTTCAAAAGAGCAAGCTTATATAAAGAGATAATTCGAATAAATAGCCACGTAAAAATTATTTATGTGCAGAATTAGATCATACAATCGCTATGTGAATAAGATTGATGCAAGTAGCATAGTTATAAAAGGCCAGACCTCTGAATATCTTGTATACTTGTGTGGCCGAACAATACATCAACCATAAATGCATACAGAACATATTTGCACATTAATTTAAGTCTTCATACTATCATATCTGCGTTACTAACATTTTCGAGCATTAGCAGTAATTGATAGATTCAATTTTAAATTATTAGAACCTATACTGATTGGTTTTGGTAAAGACATTTAGCCTCTGCTTTGTCCCATACACGCCTCCATAAGTTGTCAATCAAGTAACACGAATATCAGCCACCTGGCGCTCCAGAGTTTAATTAAATAGGAATTCATTCTAAAACAGGCATTTCTTAAGGCTTGGCTAAGTTGCTCGCTGATTTGCGAACATGCAAGCCAAGACTAGTGAAAATCAGTTCCTCAAATGAACTGTCTAGAAGATTTGTTGCACCGGTTGAATCGACGCAATTCTAAATATAAGACGGCAACAAAATTAATCAAATTAAATTTTTGTAAAGCGATTCTTACAGTCAGGACTAGTGAATTTTACAGAATAAAAGTATGATTTGCTATCGTAACTTACCTATTATATTGAATATTATATATATATATATATATATATATATATATATATATATATATATATATATATATATACATGTATATATAACATATTATATTATTATATATTATGATTATATTAAATTGACTATTGTATACTCGTTACTAATAGCAGCAGGAACTAGGAGTTGCATTGATTCGGCATCCATGATTCTATCGAATCTATGAAAAAGAACCATGTTTGTAGTCAAATGAACGGGAAGACTATAAAATGTTTTTACTTAAACCTAAGGGTTTTTAGCGTGGACCAAGCCCCCGTACGACTGCGTGATATGGACGCTAAGAAAGGAGTATATTCGAAAACTGTAAGCGTTCGACATGTGGCTATGAAGTAGAATGAAAAATATCAAGTTATCAACTGATCATTTCATATTCTTCATAATTGAAGATCTTCGTTGGTAATTATTGGCAAAATTACCAACGAAGATCTGAAGTGCTAAATAAGGTTGGTACATAAAGACATTTGATACATATCAGAAGGGATCATAATAAGAATGAATGTGTCATGGTCTGAGAAGGACTGATTTGCTAAAAGAAGTAATTGAAGAAAAATGTAACGACGAATGTTAGAGGAAGAACGATACTTGGGTTCTGAATAATTTCATTACTTAACCGTAGGTTGATTTGAAGAGAAAGGCAGAAGATAGAAATATGTGGACCAATTATGTACCACGGACCTATCCATAGGCTGAGGACTGAGATAGAGATTAAAAAAGATATTCTAATTGTCAGTAAATTTATTTAAAATTTAAATAGATTAAATTAGATATAAATATACTGAAATCGAAATATCGTACAAGTACTTATAATGGAATGAATAGCCTATAAACGGCTTTAATTAGATGTTATTTCTTTCAGAAAGAGCATAGCCTAAAGAATATTTTTACAATAACCAGTTTCTCTTCACATTACACTAGCATATGTTGTCGCTAATTACCTAATTACCTTAGTATTTATCATTATACCTCCTGAGTTAAACATGGAGAATTCAATATATTGCTAATTATGGAGCTTTAAGAGCCAACATAAAAGATTTAAGTGATATTTATTTGATCTACATGTATATATAATGATCAAGAAATATTAAATTGATATGTTTTTACATATTTAAAAATCGCAAATTGTAAATATTTATTATTTTTCAACCATAGAAAGAAGAGATAGAGATATGTGCATAGAGAGAGAGAGAGAGAGAGAGAGAGAGAGTCTAATTGAATAGTTTAATGAATTAATTTGGTAATATTTTACTCGGCAAAACGCAGTGTTATAACACCTATAAAAAATGATATAAGATAACAAATATACGTATTACTAAAAATGGTTACAAAATAATTTTATTGATAAAGTGTGTATGACTTCAGGATCAGAAAAATTTTCCAAGCTACCAACGAAAACATTTCATACATCTTCTATATTAAAGCTAACCTCTCATCACACTGAATAGCCCAGATATAGGAATATATATATATATATAAACAATTTATAAAATAATATTGCATTAAGTTAATTAATGTATGTATTGGGGGGCAATATGATTACATTCTGAGAAAAATAAATTTATTCAAACTGCAACTAACCAACTTATAGAAAGAGGTAAAAATTTTCATTTTAAATTTCCTGCTTAATACGGTGAATTACGCAACTTTGTTATCCTCGAATCCCCAACAACCGTACTTTAGCACGCACATTAATGATTCCTGAAGTCTGAACACATGGGTAGATTTGAAATAGAGATGGGAATAGAACCGAATCTGAACCGAAGGGAACTCTGAAATATGGGATTTTGTCGAACCGAACCGTGCCGGAGTCAAACTAGCACACCAAACTCCAAATCTAATATTTTCGAACCGAACCTGAACTCTTCTCAAGCGAGAACCGAACAGAACCGAATTCTCAATTTTCTACCCTAACCGTACACGAATCTTAATTTTTTCTAAAGTCCCATCTCTAATTTAAAGAGCATGAGCTTTGTGGTATTTTACCCTTTTGGCACATTTCAAACAATAACGCTGCTGTAAAGGAAATGGCATCGGACCCTGGCTTTTCTATGATTTGTGCTATATTGCAATTTTATGTAATACCAAAATTACAATTTCGTCGCATTTAAATTTAAGTTCCCTCTAAGAAACTAGAGATGAATTATATAAATGGTTTGTATCGAAATTAATAGCTAGTGACCTCCTTAGGTGATTTATTTACAAGACAGCACTGTTGAAGCTTGAGATTTTAACAGTTAATTCTTTTCTCTGCAAGTAAAGAATAACTACTTAGAATGCATTCAAAAACGAATCTGAAGCTCACAACATAAGAAGCCATTACATTTATTTACGGATGTATCTAAAATCCCAACAGTTGCTGCGTTCAAAATGTGGACACATTTTAACTAATAGAAAAACTAATTTCCTGAGGCCCGGTTCACTTACGCGGTATGTACAATTTTTGTAATACATTGAAAGACATTAAAGTTTGAATTTTCGTTTTAGGCGCTTAAATTGTCTGAAGTACGTGTATATGATGTTATGGTTGGTCCATCTTTTTAAATTTGCTTATCTGTAGATGTTTCAAACAATTGGCAGTACATACTAGTAAGCAATTTGAAAGCTTTCAGATATGAGTCTGAAATATTTCATATGACCATCTAGAACTGTTTTAAAGGTTGCAATTTCTAAGAATATCTTTATGTATGGGATGAAATTGAAGGAACTCATAGGAATATTCTCATATTCTCTCTATCACCAAACATTAAAGACTCAAAGCGACCAGAAATAAAATATGCTTTACTGGATTGACCAGGCGAGGCGAGCGCTAAAGCCGAATGATGGATCCCGCACATATTTATCAAAAACCGAAGAGAGGGCTTTAACCTTTACTTTCAAGACAGCTGGCGGGGTCGTAAATTATCTCTTGAATGTCTTACTTGTACCGCTAATGGTTCAATGCATAGAAATTTTATGAAATAACATTACACGGCCACATTATGAGCCACTAATATAATTGTATAAAGCAAATGTATTCAGTGTGCTAACGTTATATACTCTGCATGGGATTGAATTTAAGCACATATTTTCATAAGAATGTTGTTAAAATTAATTATTTATTTCATAAGTGCTTTTATAAGCTGAATTAGTATTGCTTTTTATTATATTTTTATTATATGTTGTCTATTGGCAACGTTCATTTCTATAAATTATGAATGAAAAAATTTCAATGCTAAATACATGTAAAACACCTTAGAAAGATGGTGTTAGTTAATGACGGTGAAAGCTAATCTGAGCTCCATTAAGTTTCGCTAATCCATACTGTATGAATATAAGTAAGGTAGCAGTTGAGGAAGTAAGTGGAAATCTCATATTACCTTTTCAGATGCTATTCATTTGGCAAAAATTTCAACAAGTTCAATGGTTTAAAAATCCAAAATAGCTTTAATAATACAGAGTTTCTGATCTTTCAATGACTCGAAACTACTTTTTAGGGTAATCGTTCTTCAGGACATCTTGACTGTTATATATATGATAGCGTGGAGCATGCGGTCGAATTTGATACCATAGCAATATAATGTTTATGGTATTATTATTATTTATTTATTATTTATCTTTATTATAACATAAACATAAACATAACGTCACACTGGGCCAGGAAGCACAGATGCTTGTTTTAAGACCCATTTCCTCCTTCCTCTCCATGGTTATTAGTAATCATTGCCTTTTGATGGCGCATCAATTGCAGCCAGCGCGGAATAATCTTTACATTATCTTTATTTATTATTTATGGCATTATGTTTATGTTTATTTTCTGTTTATAGCAACACAAATACATGACATTCGTCCACTGTAAAATTAAAGCATTTTGCATGCCAAATAATTTTTTCGAGTGATATTTGACTGACGAGTAACGAAGGCGTGTTATTCATCATTGTCAGAGATATTGCCAAACCACTGACTGCTGGAGAATATTTTTATTTTACTTAATATAACGGCTATGGTTGTAAAATTAAATTTTGCATTTGTCATAATGATATCATGATATAATGAAAAATTCATTAAGCTGGGTAAAAAGTTTTAAATACTTAGGTATTATTTTTACAGCAAGTAAAAATCTATTGGTTGACACCAATTTGATTATTAGAAAATTTTACACAAGTAGCAATAATATATTGAGTAAATCAGCTTATTTAACTGAGTTACAAGATTACATCTTTTAGAGTCCTACTGCTTGCCCATTTTAACCTATGTCACTGTTAGTATTTCACTTAGAAACGATCAAATTCATGATTTAAATGTTGCCTGGAACAGTGTTTATAGAAAGCTATTTAACTATCATAAATGGGAATCTGTTAAGCCAATTATGTTAGGGTTGGGTAAGTTGGATTTTAAGCATATTAGAGTTAAACTTATGTTTAATTTCTTTAGAAGCAGCCTAAATGGATTCAGTATAAATATAATTTTAAAGCATTTTGTAATTAGATATGTGTTGAGGGATTTAGATAAAATGTGTCATTGTTTTAGATTGCCTATACATTTTTCGATGGTTCTAGGCAATAGAGTGTCTTATGATAGAAGCGTGTATTTAATTTACGAAGCTTTTAATGCTAGTGCTGGTATTAGCAGGAATTCTAGTTGAGTTTCTAGTATTTCATTTTTGATTGTTTTATGATCCTATGTTTTTGTGTGTATGTGTGTGTATAGATTTATATGTGATGCTTCTTGATCCTGTCTGTTTTTGACGAATAAAGAAATGAATATAATATATATCATTTCCGGTAGACCTACTTTGATGTAAGAACGTACTGCAAGCCTATTCTACAAAAGTAAGTTTAAAATCGGTTTACTAAATCATAGTAGGATAGCTGCTTTAAGTAATACTATTATTCTATTCACTGGTAGTAATTTATAGGACAAAACCTCATCCAATATATAGAATTTATGGTTGTTGAGGCTAACATATATTTGCTCAATTACAAATACACGTAAAGTACATGTAATTGAAACAGAACACAAAGAAAGAATAATTTCATGAGACATCTACTCCTATAACAGAGATAGAAATCGAACGTCCAACTAGCGTCGAGAAAAGCTTTCAAACATTGAGTTATGAAAACACGACCTATTTTAATTTACCGTTTTAACCATGTTAAAACATTTCATTCAGAAGTCCTTTTCTAGCATGCAACGAAAACTGTTCAAAGTGTTCTTTGTTGGCGACGGTTGTTCGGCTGAACAGCGAGAGTTGGGATACTGTCTTCAGCACGGGTCGACTTAATTTAATATTCAGATGAGCGCCGTGTATCTACATATCAAAGAAAGCGCCCGGGCCTCAATGCCCGCTGATGATTTACAGAGAATAATCTGTTGATCCGGGTCTGCTCCATCTAGCGGAAAATCCAACAAATTTCCCCCAAAGATCCATGGGATTTTTGCTTCGAATGGCATCAAAATAAGCAGATAAATTATCGTACATTTATGCGAATATGTTAGCGTTGGATTTGATTTATCGGAATTTGAAGTAACAAAATAAATACCCGATTATTCCCTGAAAGCGATATCTCGGACTCATCAAGTGAGTATTTTATTTATTCTTTAAATGTTTAAAAGACAAAAAGCTTGCAATTTAATCATATATATATATATATATATATATATATATATATATAAACTGTATATTATATATATATATATATATATATACACTGTATATATTATATATATATATATATATATATATATATATACATGAATATATAGTCCTATATTCGTATCTATTGTAGTCTGTTCGTATCCTAATCCAGGTTAAATTGGGATTTAAGGGAAGATGATGATGATGATGATGATATATTATCCTATATAAAAACAACGTCTCTGGTTCTCTCGAAGTGAGGGTTTCGATATCAGAAGGCCAACAGTAGAAATAATGTATCGCTAAGAGATTGAAGCATAGCATCAGTTTACTGTCTCGAACGCATGCCGGGCGAACAGAAACTTTGAACCTAGTAGAACTTTGTTTTACTTATCTCAGTAGAACACTCTAACCTACATATCACTGGCTACGCCCTAGCAAAATTTCTAAGCCTATTCTACTGTATATTGCCTTTTGCACGTCATAAAAACCTTTAGTTTTTGTGGAATTTAGTTGTAGATACATTGGCTTTACAATTTGCTATGCTCCTTTGTACCCATGACTGGCTGGAGCCAGTGGCGAAGTCGGTAAGACACTCGACCGCGGATTAGTATATGTGGGATTCAAATCCTGGGTTCGCCCGTCACTGACATCGCATTCGAGTGAGGAAATTGACGTTAACCTTTGCTTTACAACCTTCGTTTCTGCTTTAGCTGTTCAATGAGATTGTCATTGTTTATCATTCAGACATTTCATGATCTCTGGTGAGGCGAGGAGTTCTTACAGATCTCTATGACCAGGTGTTTAGTTAAACTGTTTTATCTAACTATGACCTAAAACCCTTAGTTAGCTTCTTAGCGCTGCTTAGTTATCTCTTTCTGGCACTGCTTTCGATTCTCCAATCTAATCTGTCAAACCAACAATAAGTATATTTATAAGGCGCCGCTAAATTTCACAGTAGAACTGCATGTACAGTGAAGATCAAGTAGCCTGGTGGTATAATGCAACAATCGGTGTAGTGGCCAGAAGTACATGTATGTCTGCATCATCTTCATTCTTCATCTTTATCCTTCATCTCCATTCTTCTTCCTCATTCTTCATCACGAAATTCCTTTTTCCATGTTCGTGTCTATTTCATGGATACGTTCAATATAAAACAATACTCTTCCCACCCACGAAACTTCGAGATGTCATTTCTCGGTGCGGGTGGTACTCAGTGATGATTCCAATTCCCAAAAAAGCCAATGCTGTGGAGTGTTCGGATTACAGAACAATCAGCTTAATACCTCATGCATCGAAGATCTTATTAAAGATAGTAAATAATCGCATTCAGTCGAAAGCAGAGATGATACTGAGCAAGACACAATTTGGTTTTAGGAAAGGATGCGGCACAAGAGAAGCAATAGGAGTAATGTGGGTTCTTTGTGAAAGAAGCTTAGAATATGGAAATGACGTTTTTGTATGCTTCGTAGACTTCGAGAAGGTCTTTGACAGGATTGATTGGATAACGATGATGAATATCTTAAAAAGAATAGGAATTGACTGGAGAGATAGAAGACTAATTTTGAACTTGTACATGAATCAAAGAGCAGTAATCAAAATCCAACAAGAATACTCAGAAGAAGGTGAAATAGGACGTGGAGTAAGACAAGGTTGTAGCATTTCGCCGCTGCTGTTTAACATTTACGCTGAGGCAATGATGGAGGAAGCCATGGAAGATTTGGAAGAATGAATAAAAGTAGGAGGGAATTTGTTACAAGATGTACGATTTGCAGATGACCAATGAATAGTAGCGGGCAGCGAGATTGGGTTGCAGAAAATAATGGATAGGCTGAATGATACGGCCCTAAGATATGGCATGAAGATTAATGTAAAAAATACCAAGGTTATGAGAGTGTCCAATAATAAAGGTGAAATTAATATCACAATAAATGGTACGAAATTGGAACAGGTAAGGAGTTTCAAATATTTGGGTCATACTATAACCGATGATGGGAAGAGGAGTTTCAAATATTTGGGTCATACTATAACCGATGATGGGAAATGTGAGACGGAAATATGCAGTAGGATTGCACAAGAAAAAGCGGCCTTTGATAGTAGAAAAGAACTATTAACAAAAAGTCTTAAGAAAGACACAAAGATAAAGATAGTGAAAACTTTGGTTTAGACCACGCTATTATATAGATGCGAAACATGGACCTAAAGAGAAGGCTGATATTAGGAAACTGGAGGCATTGGAAATGTGTATTTGGAGAAGAATGGAGAGGATTAGCTGGACTCAAAAGGTTACAAATGAGAAAGTCCTGGAGAGAGTTGGCACAGATAGACAGTTGATAAATGCATTCAAAAATAGGAAGAAGAACTGGATTGGACGTATTCTAAGGTGGGAAAGTCTACTAAAAGAGGTCATAAAAGGAAGAATGGAAGGAAGAAGAGACAGAGGCAGGCCAAGATTAGGTATGTTAGATGATTTAAAGATCCACTCATATGTGAAAATGAAGAGGAAGGCGGAAGACAGAGAAGAGTGGAGGCGTTATGTATCATGTACCTGCCAGTAGGCAGTGCACTAAGAGAGAGAGAGAGGTGGTACTCAATTGTAAGTCCGTTTAGAGAATTGGTCACTAGTTCATAGTTGGGTGAATTTACTGCAGCTACTTCTGCTGTAAACTTAAATTGCTACCACCCTACGTGATCCCTATATTACACATAATTTCAACATTTAATTGAGCTTTGGACTCTTGATGTCTTCGATGGAGCAGCACTTATTATTCCTACAATGTGTCTGACCTTAGGAACCCGGTGCAAGCCAATAAAATTTCGGTCAAGTCCGGATTAACAATGGAGTAGTTCAAGTGGTTTAGAAATCATGCGTCTGAAAGAATGGATTAGGCTCAGTTGTGAAATAAATTTCCTTCCGGTGGTAGGATACAGATTCCCAGAGTGTCATAACTTGAAACGCTCTCAAATTGTCCAAATGTCTTTAAAACTTCGTCTTGCATTCAAGATTTGGCGACTTTCTTTCCTCTTCACTTTGTCTTTCTAAGGTCATGCAAATCTTCTCGATTTCACAGTTCCTCTTATTTAGCATATTTAGCTTAGCTTTATCCTTTCTCTTTCTTAACTCATTCTCTCTTTCTCTCTCTCTCTCTTTCTCTCTCTCTCTCTCTCTCTCTCTCTCTCTCTCTCCGTCTCTTTATGTCTCCCTCTCTCATTAACCTTCAGCAAGCTTTTAAATTGTAGTCTTGCTGATTTCTTTGCATTTTCCTCCAAGTGCATGGGGTTTCAAATTTCTTTTACATCATTTAAATATGGCTCTTTTTACTTATTTACAATTAATGATTTATTACAGAACAACCATTCTAAGGATGAACTATAAATGTGATGAAAAATTTATTTTACTATTTTTGCAACGCATAATTCAAGGTCAGCAGGATTTTGGGTAAATAGGATTGTTTTCTAAGGGAATGACGTCCCTGCCCAGTAAATGTTAGTCGAAGCTGAGGAAAGCATAGGGGACCCACCTCGTCATAAGAAGAATCCCCAGGAAAAATGGTATATCAAAAGGAATATTAAAGATGATTTAAAGATCCACTTGTATGTGGACATAAAGAGAAAGACGGAAGATAGAGATAAGTATAAGCGGTATATACCATGGACCTGCCAGCAGGCAGTTCACTAAGAGAGAAAATTCAAGGTCAACTGACTGATCTGCAACACGAACTGACTAACTCACATGCAACAACTCCTCTCTCTGTACGTTCATTTCTTTGCTTTCGAGTTATTTTAACACTATTATATATAATTATCACACTTATCTTTCTCTCGCTTTCATCATATAACCTGTATCTCACTGTAACTCTCATTCATATATCCAATCATCTCAGTCGTATACTTAATGACGCGAATGAGACAGCTCAGAAGTCCGTCACTCGGATACTCTGGACCTTAAGGTTTCCGGTTATCAAGCAGCGCAAAATCCTTGAATGTCGAGTCCTGGGTGCTCATTAATACTGACCCCAGTCTGGTGCCACGTATGACTAATTCTAGAAGTGGTCTTAGAACGAGAACACTGATTTCCAACAAATCTCCGAATCTTTGTTTCTTTTGTTCTTGCTCAATATTCCTCTCTCTCCCTCTCTCTCTCTCTCTCTCTCTCTCTTTCTCTTTCTCAATCCCCTATCCTTTTTTCTTTTCGTTTTCTTTTTTCTGTTTAGTTTCTCCCTTATCACGGTCGATTAAATTTCTAGTTCTAAGTTTAATTCTAAACAATTCTTATTCTTATTTGATTTCGCTAATCAAAATAGAAAACTTGGTCAAATAATACAGATAATGAGAAGAAACTTAGAATAATTAATAGAATATGTTACTTTGACCAATAAGATATTGGATAATTATGGAATCTTGTTGATCCAATCAGAGAATTGATAACACTTGAGATCATTTGGAAATATCAATGACGTACTTATAATATAATAACATATAATATGATATAGGCCTACAGATTATTAGCAGGTTCATAGCGCTTAACTCCTTCACATATTTTTATCCTCTGCTGTATGTGCAGCATATTATAAAATCGATATACAAATATTTTATATACATACATGCATAATTATATACATGTACATGTATATGTGTAAATAAAGTACTTATAATATTATATTCAGATATAATACATTAGTGTTTTAGATATTATGTATGTAAATAGTATATATACATATATATATATATATACACTGTGAGTCAAAAAAAACATGTGCGCAGTCTTTCGCCCATAACTTTGGTATTAGTGAACCGATTTTTTAAATTTTTGCATAGGTATAATCAGGAACACATTTGCTATAAAATAACGTTAAGTGACTCTGTTAATTATTATTTTTGCGTTGAAGCAGTGCTTGAAAATATGCGCGACTGAAATATTCAGTTTAAGTAAATCAATCGCTACAGAATGTTTACAAATCCGTGGCTTAACAAAAAACGAAACAAGCAGTATTAGACTGCTACTGTCAACTGTCAAAGCTTAATTATGCTCAAAGTGCCCTCCTTTAGCTGGAATACAAGCTCGGAGACGCTTGCGCCACTCATCTATTGCTTTATCAATGACAGATTGCTTCATGTCTTGCCAAACGTCCACCAGGCGTTGCTTCAACTCGTCCACGTTATTTATTTTCTTCTTTTCGGTGTAATTTCTTTAATAAGCAATCTGACCCTCCTAGAATTCAGTTTTTTGTTGGAAATTCGGCAATCAACCAATGTGAGCCACAACCCTTTAAGAGGTATAAGTTTTTGTGAACTCTTAATCTGCTTTAGTAAACACCATTTTAAAATTTAAACAAAGACAGACTATGTTTGTAAAATCGTCTGTTATTGTTTAAAATATACCGGAATTGTCACAAAAACTAGATTTAAGATTGATACTTTTCTTCTACTTTATAATTCTGAAACAATTTTCAAAATCGGTTCACAAATGTCAAAGTTGTGGATGAAATACTGCGCACATGTTTTTTAATGACTCACAGTGTATATATATATATATATATATATATATATATATGTGTGTGTGTGTGTGTGTGTGTGTGTGTGTGTGTGTGTGTTAATAGTCTATATATATTATATAAATATATATTATATATATATATGCATTTATGTCATGTGTATGATTTTGGTGTGTTTTTATAGGTATGTATAAGCCAAAGCATTATGTGTAGAGATTAACTCGCTGATCGACGGACAGCTTCTTATGGAATGCGAAAGCAGGCTCAGATTATGAGTGCAATGGACCTGCAACGTGTGAGAGCACTAAAGAATGAGAGATTCTATATACTACACACAATCCTTACTCAATTCATTATAACTCCACTGATCTAACTTGTCCAGCCTCCTGAATTCTACTCACAATGTGGACAACCCCTCGCTCCTATGCCACGACCTCGTCCTTGCTCGTTCTTAAATTCATCTCGCGGAGGTACAGATGAGTCCCCTGACACAACTAAACTGCAGGCAAACAATTCTAGCCCGTCAAATTGAATAGGGGCAATAAGCAGTGTGGAAACGTTTGCTTGAGAAACCCGCTTGGAGAGTGGACGAAATTATCATAAGCTAAACGCACTGAAGAAAGTTTTTTTATGTGAAACAGTAGTGATTATTATTATTATTATTATTATTATTATTATTATTATTATTAAAAAATGATATTGTAATTAAATGAATAAGCATAAATTAAATATTATTATCATTATTATTGTTATTATTTTTATTATTTTTATTATTATTATTAACATTTATTTGTTTTTCTGCTGGAATCTGTCACAGGCTTGTGCCAGATTCTTGAATCTGTCGCAAGCTTCAGCGTATTCTTCCCTGAAGGATTGAGTGTAAGGGAAGAACCCCTCTCACTCGATTCTTATTAAGAGGTAAGTGAATCAAGCTTACCAAGCTTACCTAGCTTATTAGAGTTCTCTTGCCTTATTATTATTATTATTATTATTATTACTACTACTACTACTATTATTATTATCAGTAGCAGTAGCATTAGTATTATTATTATGGGCATCATTATTATCGTTATCATTACTTCTTGGTAATTAATATATCCTACTGTGTAGCGGTATATTTCTGTGAAATTTCGTTTGGCACATTTGGAGATGTAGGCCTAAGGATGTACAAACAGGTTTAGAGTTTATATCGGTTGCAGACGTGTTAATAGAGACGATACGCCCTGGGTTTGAATTGAACACCGACAGCACAATGTTACGAAGCAAGCGTGGTATCAACTCAGTCATCCAGCCGTTATTAAGTGAATTTTAATACGACTCTCTGGAAGCTAAGTATGACCGCGAAACCGAGAATTATTATGTATTTTAATTACAATTGTCAATGTCACTTCATAGAGCCAATTTCAACTATGAATGGCGTATCAGATGAACTCTAAGCTCTTAGAACTGAAACCAAAACTAAAAGAAATTTCTCTCTGAGTTAGAGGAGCGGAATAGAGTCTTTCTCGAAAATTAAGGAGTAGATAACGTTTGATTATTGCAGAGGTTTTTCAGAGCCTAAATTAATTCGTGTTATGCTTGGTAAGACGGTAAGAGAGACAGATATAGTCATGAACGAAGCACTATGTGCTTGTAATAAGGCGGTATAAAAATCTGAGATCTCTGACTGCAAGAAGAGAATTGTTCTAAGGCAGCTCTTAAAGAGCAAAACTTTTATTTTAAATGTAGTGACTGTATTAAGACTTATAAATACATTTATAATTCAGTAGACCACCCTGGCGATACGCAGATGGTGCTTTCATTATTGACAGACATCTTTTCTATAGGAAGGTAACATAGGAAGTTAATGACTATAATTAATGTAGTATTTTGAATGCTTATTAAATATTATTTTTCGAATGTTTTGCTTTATTCCTAAAATAGTTTACCTCTTTTGCCTGACTGTTATATAGACCTATGCTTGTGCAGTTTACAGAATCGGTCATATTTTTTGTATTTATACATGCAACAGCCGTTCCATTTGAAATAAGATAACATTTAGTAGGATATGCGACTTCTTTCTTCGTCATCAGTAAGCCTATCTGAGATGTCTTAAGTAGAGAAGGAAGACAAAAAGTAATCTATAATCTAAATGTAACTCTATATCCTATTTAGATTACAGAAATATAATTTAAGTCAAATAATTGTAATGTGGAGTGGTGTTAGATTTCAATTCATGTAGCAGTCTTATTTTTTCATCAGACTCTACCAATTCCAATACGTAAGGAGTATATAATATATATTTTATGTGTTAGAAATAACATAAAGTACCGTCTTTCGTCTATTTTTCTGTCTCTCTCACTGTCCCTTGACTTTTTGTCACTGGCGGGTCCAGGATATATATATATATATATATATATATATATACATGCATATCCTGGTGCATATTTAGTGCCTTATAGTTAAAATGAAATCTAAAATGAGATTTAGAGTATAGAAGCGGCTCCAGAGCTGCAGTAAAGCCATGACTCTACACTCCACGAGTTACATGATTTCTGCAAGCAGATATTGGCGGGCTTTAATGTACACATAAAATACTGCACGGTCAACTAAACTGTAACATATTGAATTGCGCCAGATCAGTCGAGATTCCCTCGTTTTGATTTGAGGGTGTCTGAAAACTTGTAGCTTTTAATCAAGAAGCATTCATATAATAAATTCAGTCAAACGTTAAAGGATGTGAATTATTGGCGATCTATCCATTTATGATAAATTATGCTGAGATCGAGTGACAAAAAATAACATAGAGTGATGATAATTAAATCAAGCGTCTACTTTTTTTACTAAATCGCTTAAATTAAATTAAATTCTCGCGCAATATAGTGAAATTATCAACTTTTTTGGTATTTATCACTTTTAATACAGTATGTTAAACTGTTAGGCAAAAATTTGAACATCTCCTTATAACCGGTCCTTCGAATGTCCGAAATTTTACCCTCAGATCAGCGCGGCAGTAAATCGAACTTTAAGTTAAATTAAACTAAATTAAGTTCTGTTTGAAGTTAGACTATAATAAATACACGAGGTCTTGACGACAGTCTCATAAGGCCCAATATGATGTACTAGGGAGGATAAATTCCACAATGGTCTTGTGGAACAGCTTCGAAGAAGTACAATAAAACGTTGGGTCACGTGAACGGCCGTCAGTTTAATTAGATACAATGTGAAACTATTTCATAACGCTATGTGTAGCTCTTTATTAAACGCACCATACGTGTGTCAAAACACATCGGCTTTCATTATGAGCGACTGGATATCGATGAGCCAGTAATTCGGGTCCTGAAAAAACTGACATTTGATATGCAGGCATAATATCAGACGGTAGTTTGTTTGACATGGTTTTATTTACCATCACTCTTTTATAATTGCGAACTGTTAAATTGACTTTACTCAAACAAGCTAACAACTAATAGATATTAAATTCATTAGCACTATATTCATGGTAATAAAATCAACAACTTAAAGTACCTAACTAAATCAACAAAGAACGTAACAACTATAGAGTAATTAAAAGTGGTAAGAAGAAGAAAGCTCAAATGTCGTTACAAATTGCTCTGCTTGATTTGTCACAGTATCGTAGAACAAACTTTAGTATCGGTAAGGTAGCTTCATGCATATGCATGTAAATAGGTTTAGAACAACTCGTCTTGAAAGCCTACACTTTTAGAAATATCTTACTGAATCCATTACAAATATAATGCAATATATATATATATATTTATAATTACATATTTTTGTATAGGCATATAATTTTATATTATACACTCACACATATATACACACACATATATATATATATATATCCATAGACTATATAACTCTGATACGAGATTGAATTTTTTTTTTGCAATGTTGCGAGTATCATTTAACATATAAATTACCATATAAAGAAGAGTAAACTAATTCAGTTGATCCAACATAGGAAATGTTAGTTATACTGAATGCTTGTTGTAGAATTTTTTCCGCACGATTGTGATATTCGTCACTGCTTTCGTATGTATCTAACGAGCCTATATACAGCTTAGCTTAGACCACACGAAGCGTAAAATATCAAATTCGATTCAGCTGTCAATTGTCAACGTTTGATTCTGTGGAAGTGGTCATAGGCCAGTCATTCCAAAAGTGGGTTATGCCCCCCTGGTGCAGTAGAGCTCAATAGGAGATGATGCCGGAGTCAGAAGATAATGGGAAGGAGGGAGTGAGAAATACGGTGGACTCACACAAAATCGTAAAAAATTCTACATGCATATTTATTCACAAATAATACGAAAAAGAAATTAATGAATATTAATGTAGCGAAATTAAGGAAAAATTGTCACCATTTTATATATATATATATATATACATGTATATATACACTATACATGTATATACATGTATATATGCATATACTGTATATATAGGCCTATATATATAACATATATATATATATATATATATATATATATATATATATATACACACACACATGTATATGTATATGGAGTAGATGAATGTAGATTGAATAGAATAGAATAGAATACAGTAGAATAGAATGGAATAGAGTGGAATAGGATAGAATAGAATAGTATAGACTTGAAGTACGTATCAATTGATAGGCCAATAGAGTCTCCGAGACACTCATATATGCCCACACATATCCCAGTTACAACAAAACAGAATTGCTTATGTAAATACCTATATACCTTACGTAAATACCTATATAAATTGCACTTTGATCAATTTAAGCACTATTTTATGTGCACTTAAACACCATACCATACTTGTGAACAGCAGTGTTTTAAAGTGACTGCACGTGTTTTAGTCCTTATAGAAATGTTATGGAGATCTATTTGTATATCAACTTCATTTTGTTGATAGGCCTACTATTTCACAGAGTAAGAATACCCGTGAGGTTAGGGGGAACTTCACTCCTTACCTTTTATTGATCAAGTTAAAATTGTCAATTTGTTAAAATCTCATTAGGAAATTAAGCTACAGTGATATCAACTCTCCTCACCTAAAGTTGAAGCATTCAAACACTGCTATTTGATTAAAGAATCTTAATCCATCAATTCCACCTCATGCAGATGATAGACTTGCTGACTGCGTTAAATATGTTAACAGATTTCGCTAATCGAGAATAGTTTAAATGTTTTAAAGAAGCCCATCTTGAACACAATTCGTGATGGAAATGAACAAGAAAAGCCATCAGGTAGCCTATATTCAAGACTCGGGGGGACATTAAGTTCGTTTGAGGTCTGCTTTAATCCGTCAGCGGACGGTTTTAGATAGCAGAGATTCGTAGAATTGAAAAGCTCCCTGTAGAACAAAAGTTACAAGGAAAACACGTTGTACAATTTGAGAAAAATTTCCTTTGCAATATAGTTTGCATCTGCAGTAGGGTATAATTAAGTGCGATCGAAAAAAGGCACTTGATTCGCCGTGAAACTACAATGCAAAATATAAACTTGTTTCAACGTGAAAGCAGATTCTGTTTTTCTAAAGAATACAAAATGCTAAATGCTTCATTCAATTTAGATCATTTTTGCCAGAATTACGTGTAACTGTACATATATTTCTCTTGCTATTTATCTGGTAATAATTTTGTTATTTTTGAAACAATTTCAAGAGTATAATTATGAGTTATTCGTTCTCGAGTCTCTTCTGGAAATACAAAAATTACAATAGTGTTTAAAATTCTTTTGCTAATATATGTTACTATTTGTCTTATTGCCTGTGATATTGATAGTTTTGTACAGCTGTCTGTTGTCTTATCACTTGTTGTTCTGTTACCTGTTGGTTGTTGCTTCTTGTTCTGAAATTCGGTGTCTTGCTACTTGTCCTAATACCATTTGTCTTGTTACTTGTCCTATTATATGTTGTTTTGTTACTTATTATTCTGATACTTATTTATTGCATTTTATTTTTATTGTTATCACTTGTATTACTACTCTTACACTGTTTCACTGGCTGGTGTCAGTGGCGATGTCGGTTAGATATTCGACCGCGGATCAGTAACTGCGAAGTTCAAATCCTGGGCTCGCCCGTCACTGACATCGCTTCCGAGTGAAGAAACTGACATTAACATTAGCTTTTTAAAAATGTTGTTTTGCTATGTGTTGTCTTGTTATCTGCCATCTTGTAACTCTCCTTTTACTTGTTAAATGCTATCTTGTTACATGTACATGTTTTCACGTTAGTTTTCATCTTGTTGTTGTTGGAGGTTTTGATCTATGAATGCCAAGTTTGATATGTTGCTTACTGAAATGAAAATATAAAGAGAGGTGGGAAAGGAGTTTCAATAATAGAAAGGCTTTAATAAAATTGAAAATGGAATTGGACTAGGGTGCTTAATACGCGATTTTATGGCATTTATAAAAAAATTATTTTTAAATTTCGCATCTACTCTTTTGGTCGAAAGTGACATAAAATGAAAACAGATCTCAATATTAAATATTTGTTAGTTAAAATAATAATGTTTTTTCTTGTGTAGAATATTGTAAAATCAGACGAATGTTGATGACCATTTTATCAACTAAAACTTTGTCAATATCATCCATACCAATGATTTGTGCATTAGCTTATTATAGAGTAAACTGAATTAGTTTTGTTTTCAAAGATTGGGTTATTAATTAATTAAGCTTAATAGTATATATTTGACGAAAGTTATACAACACATGTAGAGCGTGCTATACCGTTAGAGGAAACAGTAGAGTTTGAAATAGAGTCCTGAAATCTGTCGTATTCGAACTCAAGTCTCAGTCTCTAATGTTCCGAACATAACATATCCATTGTTGATATAATGTTCTTACTGTCATGTATTTTGGTGAATAAAGATCATATAAATGGCATATATTACTTGGAAAAGAAAGGCCTTAGGATTTTATTTAAGACAAAATTTAAATTTTGCAAATTCTCCACACTGATAAAGATATAATCTTTTTAACGTTGTACTAATTCAATAACGTTTATTTATTTATTTATTTATTACATTTATCACATTGTAAACATTTAATTTTGATAAAACTTTTTACAGGAATGAGAAAACAATATTATATAGTAATAGGCCTATTGAGAAACATTATCTACATTATAGGTATCTAAATTGCCTAAGGGTATGGTTTAATCTTTCTTTTTAGTACAATTCTTTCTTTAACATACAGTTCGTCATAAACGCTGATATATCATGCAATGATTTCATTAACAATACTCGTAAAATTAAGTTTATAAAAACGTTGATTCTAACTTTAAATATGTCTTATTACATTGTTATAGTTAATTAATTAACTGTAATTAAACAAAGTAATCTATTAATTAGTTTAGTATTATTAGGTTTCTAATTTCGTCTGGATTCTCCAATTCATATGAACTGCTAATTTTTTTGCTCAAAAGTTACAATCTGTTTTGACATCAGTACTTCGCTGAAAACACAAGAGTTCGAGAAAGATATGAGCGACATGGCTGATGCGAGAAAATCTCAGAAGACTGGTTAAGTAAATTATTTCATTAGATAAATTTACGTTGCGCCTGGAGTCCAGCTGTTGATAGAAAGTTTTCGTTTCGTTCAGAAATCACGTTCCAGCGTCACAACCTTTGCGTCAACATAGACGGCGACAGTACTTAGCGGTGGATAGAGAGGTGGATGAACAGATGGTAGGGTGGATAATAGATGGATGGACAGATGGTTGGATGGATAGATGGATAGACATACGGATATGGATGAATGGATGGCTAGAATGCTAAATGGATGGATAAAGGATAAATGGATGGATAGACGAATGAACCGGTAAATGGATGCATAGATAGATGGATTGTTTTAACCAAATAATGATCGAATAGAATCATATTTATATGACTTTATGTTACGTCATACGCAAGTAATACATGAGATAAAGTGAAAAGGGGCACAAAGGCCATGAAAGCCACGAAAGAACTAACATATGCCCCATACGAACATAGCCAAAATAAACTATATAAAGTAGTTAAAAGCTAGATCTAATCTATTAAAAGGTACTACTATTAAGTATCACAGCAAGATAATGCTTAATGATAATTTATTGTTCAATATCAGTTTATATTAACAATTTACAACACAAAGATTTTTTAAAACCAAAATCATTAGTTTATTTATTTTATTTAACTTTTTATTTATTTCAATGATTCATTCATTTCACACAATAGAGATAAAAAAGTCTCACAAAATACATCACTTCACATGAAATGAAAAGGACACAAAGGTCCGAAGACTCTAACATGGGCCCTAATAAGAGAATACAATAATAAAAGATTTAAGCATCACTACACACACTATAGCATTTACAACATTACAATGGTCATTCATTGTAAAATACATGTAAATGCTAAGCTATAAAAATCAAATATTTATTAAAATCAAGTTTATCTAAATTGCGCTTTAATGAAACAACACTATTTGTGGTGACCAGAGAGTTTGGCAGTGAACGTTTTAATATTAAGACACGTCTGCTACATGCTACTCTTCTTCCAGAATTCAATTTTGGATGCAGGTTTGATTTAAATTTTTTTATTAATATAGATTTATATATACACAATTATATATATATATATATATATATATTGATTTCTATCGACTTATGTATATAGACACACTGTGATTAGAAAAAATTCTAATCGAAATGCCTACAAAAATGATCTCACTTGCACAATAATTTAACGAACTGTTTAAATTCATTCATCTTTCCATGCAGTTAAGAACAAATGTGTAAATATACAGCCTTTGATTGATTGATACAATGACCCATGTTCAGTCGTTACCAAAGAAAAACATCAGCAATTCAGTGCTGTATAATTAATTTGACATCTGGCGAGGGAACTAGTCCTCTCTTTCTATACTTGACATTTTTAGCTACAACAACTTTAACTCAGATAAGTTTGTTGTCGAGAAAGGATCTTTCAGATATTACCTGTTTAAATATTAACGGACAGCTTGCTGCTGTAAGGGACCATTTATTTTGATATACATGTACAATGCCTTACATGAACATCAGAGTTTCGTTATTTCTAACAAGCTGCGTCTGCGTAATAACTCAATTAGAGCTTATCCAGCTCTCATGACACTTTTACTACTATTATACTTTTGAAACATCCTACTCCAGTGTCCTATCAAGTGGCATATCCAAGGCACGCATTCTTATGCACATTCTACTTTCACTCTCCAGAAAAAGCACTCTATCGATTAACAAGTTAATTTTATTACAATAGGCCTAACCTTACATATGGAATAAATGTAAAGGGATAAATGTGATAATTGTAAATTTATCCCAAGCCTTAATGTAGCTTGAGATAGATATGGCTTCTGATGTGGTTTCCGTTTGCCTTCAGTAGTTCTTGCTCAGTCGCTTCTTTGTCGCCTCTTAATAGCCACTGCTCTTTAGTGAAAGAATACATTGATTACTAACATATTCTTTTGATTTTCAGAACACCATAGATGGATGCATTTTTGGAAGTTATGGCACGCCTAAGAAAACTGCAATAAGTTCAGCAGTTAAGTTGATGATAAATATTTAGATTTTGTTTCATATCAGTGATTCTCAAGGTATCTCTCCATAGTTATTCTTCATAGTTATTCTTCATAGTCTTTCTTCATAATCATTAATCAAGCGGTTCTCCAAAGAGATTCTCAAGTAATGCTTTTAGCAAGTAGTCAGCTATACATGTAATGAACCTTAATTGATATTAATAGCAGTAACATTAAGAACATTAATATTAATTGAATGTTTAAGATCTACTATAGTGTGTGTGTATGTGTGTGTGAATTTCACTTTAAAATAGTATGCACGCGTATTAACAAGTTTTAGCTTAAGTTTAACATTTGACAATTATTTAAATACAGAACCAAGTCCCGTCTTCAAAGTTACAAAAAATTGAGAAAGCTAAAAATGACGAATTAGTTACTCTAATAAGCATATTGTATGTTAACGGTTTTCTTACATGCAGTGCGATAATTTTACAGCAACAGTATATTTATTTGAGGGCAAAAGTTCAAAATGAAATTAAATCTGCCTAGAAGATAAAACTTGGGGTTATTTGGGTAGCTGCAGTTTTCTATTTCATTGGTCATCAGCTGAACATACAAGTATGCGAGATCTTGAGATCGAGTTCACATTAAACGCTCTCAATGGAGCAATTCTGTGGTCAACTAGAATCGCACTGAGATCAACTATAATTTTACTGGAACATAAATTAAAATAGTTTATTATGATTAAATCATGCCTTATGTTCCTAAGAGCTTATACGAATTATTGTTGATATACTTTGAGTACCATATAGTTAGTCTACACTAACTTCGATATAAATACTGAAACTTAGCCAACATCTTATCAATTCGCTTAGTAGTTCAACAAATCACAGATGTACATGTAAATATAAAACTGTTCTCATATGAAATAAGTAACATTTATTATAAGTTGAACAATTGATACAATGATGATTTTTTACGGAATTAGAAAATAGCTGAATATAGAGAGAGCATATTTTATCACTGTTTAGTCACTCTGAGAGCTGACATATAGATTGTTCATGAATGGCTTCTATTTGGCTTCTCTTAAGCTGTGGAGAAAGTTCTTTTTCTTAGATGGCACAAACTTCTAAGAAATGATTAGTTCCATATACTCTTCTCAGGGATTTATAAACTGTGCACAATTGATTATATTGAAAATCGTCGGCTTCTTTCAAAGCTCCTGAATTTAACTTTGTCTCAACTAGGTATTTATACCACATTAATGCACAGCTGATGCTATCTAATTTAGTCGTACTAGTCGATCGCATTGCAAGGCCGTGTAATTAATAAAAAGGCTAACAAAACTTCAATTTGCTATTAAGATTAGTTCAGAAATTTAAAAGGACATCGGTGACAGATGAGCCCAGTATTTTAGCCACTCGATCATCACACAGTAGACGTACCGATGATGCACATGCCTGGTTATTAACCTGTCGAAATTGAGCCTTTTTATAAATTATCATTAAATGCCCCTCTTTGTAAAATAAGTTTTGCTATTTTAGAAATAGGAACTGTGTACGAGTATAGTATAAGTGATCATTAAAAGTAAAAGTGGAATCTTTAACCACAAAAGCAAATTAAAGAGAAAGTTTGAAAGTTCAAAAGTTCCATTCCATTTTTATCCGCCTTGCAACAAGTTTTTATTTCGAGAAGATATGCAACTATTTCTTTCAACAGTTTAGTATTTCACGAGGTTGACCAAGGAGTTTTATCTATTTCATTGAGAAAAGGAAAGATTGAAAGACAGCTAAGACTCTAGGAAGAAGCATCCGGGAGAACTGATAGGAGGAAGATAGAGACATATAGTTGAGCGAAATGATCCAAGACAACAGGCTTGTCAAAGAGAAAGAGGGAGAGAGGTGAGAAAGAGATATGCATCTGGAGAAACGAGGTAGAATAGAATATGAGGAAAGGATAAAAGAAACTAGGAATACTAGTTTCAGATATTATAAAAATACATGTATATGCAAGCTCTTAAATGGGGAAAGAATAACAAGCACTTATGATAATTTACTGAAATGATAAATCATTATAGAATAGAAGAAAAATGAACGAAACTTTTAGAGATAGATAGAGAGAGATAGAGAGAGAGAGAGAGAGAGAGAGAGAGACAGTGATTGAGAAAGAGAGGGAGAGAAAGAGAGAAAGAGACAGCGGGAGAGAGAAATAGAGAGAGAGAAAGAAAGAGCAGGAAATATAGAAGAAAATAAGCGATAGATTGAAGCAGGAAGAAATACGATCGGTAATGATCAATGAGATAAACGTAAGTGTTTTGTGATCCAACGGTCAACTAAGCTTTCAAGTACTGTTCCAGTGCGAAAATTCGTGGAAAGCTCTATATATTATTTAACATGCTTTATTAACATCCTAATTAGTAAATATTTGTTTAAAATTCAAGTCCTTATTAAGTTAAAATATAGTCACTAAAGTTATTTTTAGTTATCTAATCTTTGTTTACGGTTTTTTATGTTTGCGGTTTTTGAAATGAAAGTCTTCAACTTATCAGCAATAATTACTAATCTATTATCTAGACCACTCAACTTAAAATAAAAATTTCGCAAAGGTAAATAAAAAAACTATTCCTTAGTAAACCAATATTTTATTATAGCTCATATACATGTACTATTAACCATCTAAGACTTGTGGCTTCATGACACGGTAGTTGATATATAAATCCGAAAACCTCGATTCTTTTTTCTGCGACGCAACTTCTTCAGTGCACTGCCAAGTGACAGGTTCAAGGTACATATTCATACTCAAAGTCTGCTTTCTCGCTCCATAAGAGCACTCCTTAGATCAACAAGTTAATCCCTTCATAAAGTCCTTATCCATACCTTATGTATCCTATAGCTTGGGAAAAATATGGCTTCTGAGGTGGTTTCCCGGTGCATTCCTAAGTTAGGTTGATTAATTACCATTTAATCCTGGGGGAAATTATTTCATGATGAGGTGGGTTCCCTCTTGCCATCCTCAGCTCCTGGCTTTAGTCGCCTCTTACGTATACGCGGCAGATTGTTTGCGGTTGCCCTATTCTGCAGTGGTCCAACCACACCCGAGCACAACACGGGAGAACGACGAGGACGACGACGGGGAGCGACGCAACAAACAGACGTTAAATTGATCAGAATCACATTTCCTTTTAATATTGCATTACTTTAGTTATCTTAAGGCTAATGTAAGAAATTAACTATATTAATGATTCATTTATTAATGCAAGAGCTAATGAAGAACATTAAGCCTTAGGTTATACATGTATATTCGGTGACGCAGTGCAGGTAGAGTGATGTTTAACGTAAGCATTTCAAAGTCTGAAGAATTCCTACCAAGCAGTAATGGATACAATGCAGGATTATCATATTAGAGTTGTCGCGGAATTTTGCTTAAGGCGCCCAACCGCTTGGTAATTTTAATTAGTTTATAGTTTATGCAGTAGATATTAGATGCTCTTACTTGGAAGTTTAGAATAATAAAGTTAGTGTAATTCAATAATGACTTTACACTACCTTACACAAAATAATATTTCACAAATGTCGTAGAATTTCGAAGTTTATTATTTTCCAAAAGCAGAAGTTACTATAATGTGTTTTCTTTACGCTCACATACCAGTTAAATCAGTTGCATAGAGCAGATTATTGACTATAGTATATCGGGGCACATGTTAGTGCTTTCGGGGCCTTTGTGTCCCTTTTAATATATCATATAAATGTTTTACTTGTATGGTCGTTGCTAATTGACGTAAGTTATTTAACTCAAAATTCACTTATCATCATCATCTTCCCTTTAATCCCAGTGAATTCATAGTTCAATTCAGTCAATTCAAAATTAAATAAGTTCCTTTAATGTTGTATCTGCTTCTGGCGTAAAATAGATATATTCACTGTCACGTACAGGCTAAAATATGACACAAGCAACAAATAGAACATCTCTCTCTCTCTCTTTCTCTCTCTTACTGCACTGGCTACTGGCATGTCCATGGTATATAACGCCTCCGCTCTTCTCTATCTTCCGCTTTCCTCTTCATGTCCACATATGAGAGGATCTTTACATCATTTACCATACCTAATCTCGGCCTGTCTCTGCCTCTTTTTCCTTCCATTCTACCTTCTATTACCTCTTTTAGTATGCTTGCCCTTTAGAATGTGCCCTATCCAACTCTTCTACCTATTTCTTAATACCTTTATCAACTTTCCTTCTGCATCAACTCTCTCCAGAACTTCCTCATTTGTAACCTTTTGAGTCCAGCTAATCCTGTTCATTTTTGCCCGTATTCACATTTCCAATGCCTCAAGTTTCCTGATATCTTCCTTCCTTAAGGTCCATGTTTCACATCCATACAATAGCGTGGTCCAAACCAAGGTTTTCACTATCTTTATCTTTGTGTCTTTCTTTAGACTTTTTGTTAAAAGAGAACATATAAAAATATTATTAAATACTGAATTTTCATAAATATAATTTTAAAGCAAATTTGTATGGATGTCATATAGTTATGTTTTATATATATATATATATATATATATATATATATATATATATATATTGTTGCTTAGCACTTTCCATCACAGTTCCATCGTTCAACAATTTTTTGACTCCTGCCTAGGAACTGACTCAGTCCTGAACCCCATTCATCCTATAATGGGCTTAAGGAAGGATTTGAAGTTAAGGGGGTGAAAAATAAAATTTATGACGCTAAGTTTAACTTCAGTCTCCGCATGATATGGAGTATTGTCAGAGACGATTGGAATGGGATTCCAGAAGATCCTCTTTCTCTGATCAAACAAGCTTACCACCAACTCCGACCTCCAAACTCCGCTTATCAACTCCACCTTTCAAACTCTAACCTCAAAACTCCATCCTTCAAACTTCATCCTCCAAACTTCTCTCACCAAACTCAAACAACAATATTAAATAATATTAAAGCTACAAGGGGCTTATTGGGTCTGTCAATGACACGCACTGTAATTATAAATCTGAATATACACAAATGTGACTATGGAAACGTTTAATCAAACTGCAGAAATCTGACATTTGAGCTACCTCCTTGATAAGCATCTACATGTAAAAGTCAAAGGGTGATCACAACATATACTTTCATAAATAGTTATTTATTTCCTATACGAAGAGAAGAGTTTATGACTCGAAAAGTACATGACATCAACTTCTGAAGAAGAATCGACATTTAAACATAACTAAATTAACTGATTGATTGCGCGTCTTTACGTATATGTGTAACACTGACAAATTATTACCAATATTTTGAATTATTATTTTTATACTTTCATATGGTCTGTTCTGTATTGTTTTCTTATAATTCTGTTTCATGCGTTTAATTTCATATAGTGATACCTAAGATTTTATTATTTCATATAATTTTATTACTGATTAAATACATTAATAATTTAACCTCCAAAATCTCTTTTCTATAGTAATATCACAATGGAATTTTAGTTTTTTAGGAGTGGATCCACTGCTCCCTTTTATATTCGTTCTCGCTCGGTCAAGTCGAAGGATTTAGTTATCGAGTCCGCATGGATCCTGGAAATGAAACGTCAAGCGGACATACGGACTGGATTTAGCAAACTGTCCTCAGTAAGCGAGCGGGATGACTCAAACATTTATCAACGCGTGCGCCTTGTCAATTAATGTAGCAGTGGTTCGGTGGGTCATTAGCGGCCATTGAAAATTTTAACAAATTTACAATTAATCACAAAAGTCAAATGTCCTTTCTCTCTTACAGACTACAATTGATAGCAATTAAAAGATAAGTTAGTAGTGGAGTGGCTTTTTGCTACTCAATTTAAACTGTCAAAAATATCCGAGACCGCTTCATAAATGCTTACATACAGAGATCTGCTGAGATCATAGAGATCTGCTGAGATCATAGAGATCTGCTGAGATCATAGAGATCTGCTGAGATCATAGAGATCTGCTGAGATCATAGAGATCTGCTGAGATCATAGCGATCTGCTGAGATCATAGAGATCTGCTGAGATCATAGAGATCTGCTGAGATCATAGAGATCTGCTGAGATCATAGAGATCTGCTGAGATCATAGAGATCTGCTGAGATCATAGAGATCTGCTGAGATCATAGAGATCTGCTGAGATCATAGAGATCTGCTGAGAAACCTGCTGGCGACGGATTAATTTGAATCATTTATTTTACAATTCCTAATTAGTCAGGAAGTGGTGTATTGTCAGAATGTCTGGTCGATAAGTTCTACATCAATCTATAAATATCTCTATCTCTTAGTGCACTGTTACTGGCAGGTCCATGCTATATAACGCCTCCAATCTTCTCTGTCTTCCGTTTTCCTTTTCATGTCCACATATACATGTAAGTGGATCTTAAGTCATCTAACATTCTTAATCTCGGCCTGCCTCTGCCTATTTTTCCTTCCATTCTTTCTTTTATGACCTCTTTTAGTAGACCTTCCCACCCTAGAATACGTCCAATCCAGCTCTTCTTCCTATTTTTGAATGCATTTATCAACTGGTTCTTTGAACCAAATTTTTCCAAAACTTGCTGGTAAGAGTTGGTTCAAATAGACAGCTGATTAATTCATTAATAGGAATAAGAGCTGGATAGGATACATGTTTAGGGGGATTTGATAATGATCATGCTTATGGCATTCTAATAAATAGGCTTAAATCTTGTTTTGACATATCTGATTCTGCTTTTTCCCTTCTTACATCATATCTCTCATGTCGCACACAATCAGTTGTCATTGATCAAAATCGTTCCTCTGAACTACCCCTCCTACGCGGTGTTCCTCAAGGTTCAGTGTTGGGTCCATTGCTCTTCTCTTTATATATCACTCCTCTTAGCTACTTGCTTGCTCAGTCTTCTATAAAGTTTCATTTCTATGCAGACGACACTCAACTGTATATTTCCTTTTCTAATCATGATTCCGATCAGAAACTGGCCCATCTCTCATCCATTCTAGACAAGGTTTATTCCTGGTTTTGTGCTAACCGTCTTGCTGTTAATCCCTCCAAAACTGAATACCTTTTAATTGGCACTCCTTTGCAAAGAAATAAAATTACTAATAATTCTGTTAATTTTCAGAATCTTGCTCTTTCACCTTCTCGATCCGCCAAAAACCTTGGAGTCATATTTGATGAAAACCTTGACTTTAAATCCCATATCTCTTCTGTTTGTCGCGCTCTTTCTTTCAGATTCGTCAGATTAGGCAAATACGTCCATCCCTTACTAGAAATTCAGCCACTATCCTTGCTAATTCTATAGTTCATTCAAAGCTCGACTACTGTAATTCATTATTACATGGGTTGCCTACTTCTTCTCTCAATCGTTTGCAGCACGTCAAAATTCTCTTGCACGTGTTGTTTGTAAGTCCTCTCGACTTCAATTTCGCTCTCTTTCTCTACTTCGCAGTCTTCACTGGCTCCCTGTTAATCAACGCATAAAATATAAAATAGCTCTATTAACTTTCAAAACTCTGCGATTTGGCAAGCCTTCTTACTTATCTGAAATTCTTCTTCCCTATCGTCCTCTCACGTGCACTTCGCTCCACCGATGCCAATCTTCTCTCAGTTCCAAATATTCTCACGTCATTGGTCAGACGTTTCATTTTCTTACGCAGCACCCACAATCTGGAACTCTTTACCTGCTAATCTTAATCTTCGCTCTTGTTCTTCTCTTTCAACATTCTCTAGCAAGCTTAAAACTTACCTTTTCCCACCATAGACATAATCAATCTACCTTGACCATTTTTTGATCACCGGACTGGCTTTCGTTTAGGACCTTACTTCTCCTCAGCACATTTCTTTCGCAGATTGGTCTGGGTGAATTGATCTGTAGTGATGTGTGCTGTTGGGGACGTCCCTGACATCATCCCTGGATGAGGAAACGGACGTTAAACCTTTATTATTATTATTATTATTATTATTATATGTTATCGTTTAATTAAAATTAATTATCTATGGCCATAGTTAGAGCACTTTTAACATGCTTTAAATCACGAACTCTTGTAGCAGACATATATATTACAACGTCGATAATAATTAGCAGATTATGTAAGTAAGACACGTACAGTGTAGTGGTAGAAATGCTACATTATACGGCCTGGAGAAAACAAGGGTGCACAAGAACGTGTTTGAGAACATGAAACTATACGTAAACCTCGTGTGAACTATATATCTTAAATAAAAGTAAGTAATAGATGGTTATGTTATGGAACAAAACAACTTAAACTTGGTTTTAACTTTCTCAAATACAACATTAGAGTAACTAAATATGTATTTGAAGAGTTACAATCGTTCCTACTTAAAATAAACGATTTGAGTAATATTGAAAAAAGGAGACAGGCGTAAGGAGAGGATAAGCATGTAAAATGAATTGGCTCAAGTTATCAGATGCCTCTGAACATAACTCCATTTTTTGTAATCTTTACTTTTGGTGAATACGTAAATTAGAATAGAATAGATAATATGTTTATTTTTCAGCAAAGACACAAAATGCTTATCGCGAGAACAATTGGTCGTCAGTGAAGATACAGAGTATTTTATCTAGCTGACTACCATGATGATTACAAGTATGTTATTTACAGTTCTTAATAAAGCTAGTATTAGTTCACAGTTAATTAGCTCTTACCTTGTATGGCGAGCCCAAACACATGGACGGATCCCTGAGAAACGTAGGTAGCCTTGTACCTATGGGTTGATGCGAAGGGTTCCTGAAGATTCCCCATCATGTTGACCTGTGACTCCTCGGACGCCTGTCTCTTGCGCCAAACGATGGGATTATCAAAAAGATTGAAATTTTCCGCTACAAACTCGCAGAGCATTTGGACGGACGACCTCTCATCCTGTGTGTAGATTCTGGATGACGTAGTCATGTGTATCGCAGAACCTGTAATAAGCAATCAGTGCGAGCATGAGAGTAGGTGCAAGTAAGCAATTTAAAGTACTAATTGACTACATTAGTGGGATAGAGAAATGTGTTAAGTTTATAGTCGTCATCGGCAAACGCATGTGTGACTATATATCATATATTATATATATATATATATATATATATATATATATATATATATATATATATTATATTATTTTATTAGATTATAATTGTTAGATAATATAAATAAATATATATATATAATATATATATATATATATATATTAAAAATATGTAATTTTTTCTCGTATGGTTAAACACATGACATACTGCATGTGCTACATAGTTTCCTTTCTTGGTTTCTGTTTTTGTGGCTTTCGTTATTTCCTCCGTTTATCTCCATGGTTACTAGTAATCGTTGCCTTTTGTTGGTTCATCAATTGCAGCTGGCGCGGATTTTAAAATAGCTTTCTAACACCCTGGGGATTTTTCTTTCAAAGCGTCAACACTCGGTTTTCCAAGGCGGTCGCCCACAATGTACTAACCGGCGCGATGGAGCTTAACTAAGTTCAACTGACGCGCAGCTTAATCGAGTGCGCTAAATCCTGGCCTCGATATGATGATATGATTGTGAGAATATATTCAAAAAGTGGCAACGATCTACCAGTTAAAGATTTAGTAATATTGTTTATGACATTCAAGTACCAGAAGCTTCACCATTTATTGTCGTCACCAACCTTTTGTAATTCACATGTGCTACTTTGGCATTTTTCACATAGTGACAATTTATCATTATATATACATGTACACTGATTGATTAATTGATTGATTAATTGATTGATTCAATTTGTTAAAATTTGTTGATTGATTGATTAACGTCACTTACATTGCATTATGACGAGGAACCGGACGTAAAATATTCCTATTGATGGATCGATTGAAGTGCTTGTATTCGCAGTTATTATTCAAACATACATTATTAGGCCTACTACTTAAGTTTGAATAATTTCGCACATTTGAAATATTTCAATTCTACAATGACATGACACTTATATGGCAAGATGTGTATTAATGTTATTTAGAACTATGAATACGACATAGATATCAGACAGATATGATATTAATATGACACGGTAAGATGTGATGCGAATTGATGAGATGTGTTAAGAAACGATTTGATGAGACGGCAAGAAAATGGGCGCAGGGACGAGATCATTGAGTGCTGACTAATTAAGAAACAAGTGTCGCACTTGCAGAACTATAATATAAATAACAAAATCTATCTTACCGTCAGTTAGAACAACCGATGTGGCTGCTGATATGAACTGTATGAAATGCATTGCACATTTCCAGCACAACATATTCCGCTTCCAATTCACTAAAGACATTTTCTGTTTATTGGTCTTCACGTATCTAAAATTTAAGCATATCTATTTTAAGGTACCAAATCTTTCTTTGAATAATAAAAATTGGTAATATTCACTAAAAACTGTTTAAAATTATTAAATAAAGTGTTTCCTGCCCCTTCTTCATTTAGTCATATTATATGAAGTTTAATATCTTGTTAAAGATAAGATTTGTGAAGCAAAATTTGCCAACTGAGGATCATTAAACTTTATGTAAAATATCAGAATCAAAATCAGTCATGTGAATGTCAATCATGAAGCATAACATAAAAATAATACATATGAACTTTAGACAGGACACAGATGCCCATTTAAGCAAAAATAACTTTATAATTTACATTTTATCTTTAACCATATATTTCATTTTTGTATCTTAATGGCATCTTAACATTTTAAGAACCAGGGCTAGAACGGCTTTTTTAGTGACCGACTCGATGGAATTCCAGTCAAGTTCGTTCAGAACTCTCTGGATTTGGAGTGAACCGTACAAGAACTAAATGCTCTCTAGTTCTTGATTTATGAACTCAGCGTACTGAATCGTGAAATAGCTGCAAAGCGAAAGAATTCCGCTTACAGTGGTTTGATGAGAGAACAAATGAGCGGTGGTGCTGGATGTCAGCGTAGACTACATTCAAACATCAATATGCATGACTCGTGAAAGAAGGGATTAAAACTTCAGCTAAACGCTTAACTCAAGTGATTTTCGTTTTTATTTTCGTTTTCATCTAGTTTTTATGTATCTTTAATTAGAAAAACAAAATATTGTTTTCTAATGCTAATTCAATTCAATTCAATTTAATTTAGTAAGACACCAAAAAGGGTCATACACCATGTAAAGTTCACATATACTACACACAAAGAAGCAAATGCAACAGGAAAAACACAAACTAAATATGATAACTAATATACATACATGTATATACAATAATTTACGTGCAGGCTCTCTCTCTCTCTCTCTCTCTATATATATATATATATATATATATAAATTATATATATATATATATATAAATTATATATATATATATATCTTTATATAGGCCTAGTGTATAAAATATACAGTATATATATATATATATATATATATATATATATATATATAACTGTACATTATTTACAATATATACATGTATATATATATATATATATACATAGGTCTCCTACTACTAATATATATATATATATATATATATATATTTATAGAGAGAGAGAGAGGGAGAATGAGACAGAGAGAGAGAGAGAGAGAGCTAAAAGCATAACTGAGTTTAATTATATATTTCTGTCTAGAAAGACTGTCAGAGAATGAACGAGTCTCCAGTTTTGATATCTGGGACTCAGTGGCTTAACTACATTAAATATTCTGCAACAATTTTACGCGTACGAGATGAATACTTTCTACTAGTACATAACATGAAGAGCTTATTTTCTTTATGGACTATGTTAATTATAGGAAGCAGCGTAGGATGCAGTTGTTTTATTTTTAGGATCAGTTTGAATTTCACAATTAAATGATGACACTGAGCATACTATACTATTAAGATAATCATACCTGAGTGTATTTCTATTAAATGTAATTCGTCTTCAATTGAATATAATATTATATTTATATTATATAAATATATATATGTCAATATATATATATATATATATATATATATACATATATATATATATATATGTATATCGATGTATATATATATATATATAATGTATATATACTGTGTGTGTGTGTATATATATATATATATATATATATATATATATACAGTATATATATATATATATATATATATATATATATATATATATCAGTTTGCAATATTTATGAAACTACCAATGTTAAACTTCTAAAATAGTCTATTATTTTAATATAATTTTTTTTAAAGCAAATGTAACTATTTGACGTGTTTCTATTTTCACCCTTAGAACTTCTTAGAGCGAAGTTCTGAGCGATTTTCTGTGCTACTGAGCAAAGATTTAACTCGTGACAAAATAATTTCAGTCATTCCTAATTGTATATTGAAACCGTTTATCACCACTGGCTCTACAGAGACCCCAATATCTCTTCAACGGCTGCCTTTGAGGCTTGTGGGGTTGCTGCCATTTCCAATTCTTCATGAAAAAAATTGGATGGATTCGAATCGATATTCGAATTGATGGAAAAATAGTCATATTGAAAATAGGCATATTTAAAATAGGTATATTGAAAGTAGGCATATTGAAAATAGGAATATTGAAAAAGGCATAATATTTAAATTAAAGCATCAATTATATCGTTAAGGTTCGTAATTAGACATACGAAGGTAAGGGACAGACCAACAAAGAACCGAACGTCAAAATATGGAATCCGACGGTTATATTAAGATAATCAATGGAAAACAACCCTAATGGCCATATATTCAAAGTTAAAAATGATATTAGACGCGCTAGGGGTAAAATATTGAATATACTTGTGGACTTATTGGAATGTTCAATATTTATCATGGTCTAGAAAAATATATATACTGTATAAATATATACATATATTGGACGTCTTTTATATTCTCAAAACCTATTGCCTACGGTATAGGCCTACTATTGAATGAAAAAAATAATTTGTCAAGGCGTCTATATCGTTACCTGGGTACTTTTTCTTAGTCGGGGGTTGGGTTAAACATAGGCCTATTTGGTAATTGTTTAGATATTTGCTCATCCCACTGAATTAAAACAGCACAACAGACGCATGTATGTATTCTGCACCACTGCTTGCGCGCATTTCCGCTAGTAGCCCTACGCTCACATTTATTATCCCACACGGGTTTCCGGCCGCTGTAATTTCGCTGAAGATCGGTTCCTAATATCCCTGTTGATCTGCTAAATTTCTCTCTCGGCAAACTATTGACCCATTTTTGCAGCTTAATTTGCTGCGACAGATAACAGCGATAAATAGACTGTATACGAAAAGCGACTGACAAAGATAGAAAATTAATGGTTGATAATAAATCTCATCGCTTTGATAGTAAATCTCATCATTTTCTTTGATGATCGGTTGATGAATCTGAGAATCGAATAATTTTAAACATCTGTTGCCCTATTCAAGTGTGTACAAGGTGTACTCTGAGATGAAAGTAGTAGCATAAAGCTGAGAGTAGGAAAATTGAAGTCAAGAAGGTGATGTTAGATTTGAAAGACATAATACACATAATTGGACTATTAAATCTTAAAATGGCAGAATTAAAAGACTATTTGAATCTCCAAGTTAAAAGTAAAATACAGTTTTAACTTAAATTGCATTTTTGTTTTACCACATAGAATCTTTAAATAAGATTCTTCCCTGATTAGTATTACTTCTCCTTTATAAGATTTCTTAAGAGTAGTAACGATATGATTTCTTTGTTAAACAATACTTCGACCCATCAAAAATATAATACGAGTCATTAAGACTTCGCCTTTACTTATTTAAGTGATAAATTTATTCATAGTTGACCAAGTCAACACCATTACTGAAATGATAAACGCTTTTCTTCTAAAGAGTCCTAAGTAAGATGGAATGAGCCATGTGCAGTTTTCAATGGAATATTTTATTAAAATTTATTAGACTGTTTAGAGATAATAGGGCATATAAGTACAATAAGTGCAATATGTACAACATGTTATGTGTTGCAGTACGTTTAACGTCAAGGTTCAAAAGAAATGCAAGACTCGACACATTCGAGCTATGGTTAGAAAGCTTAGTGCAATTCACACTGTACATTGTACCAATTTATACACGTACTCAAATATACAGGTACAATATAAAACCAGGAATAGTTTTGCAATAGCCTATATTTATTGAAACAACGCAAGTTTCTAATAAAAGCAAAACATAACTGAGTGGGCCTACCATCAATATTGATTGCATGAGATCCTTTAGCCAATGCTATGAAATTTATCGCAATAAATTTCTATAGATTTATTAACTAAGAATTAAATACAAATTAAAATGATAAAATATCGTCAAATCTAGATATTTTATCAAGCATGTCACGCTTGACTTCTATACTGTATTAAAATATTAAAAAGTTGATGTGAACGTCGATTTTATCTCTCAGAAGCGATATCAGCGACGGGTGAGCTCTGTATTTGAACAACGAACATACTGGTCCGCACAATTACATTATTGATCGATTGTCATTATTAGTCGATCAAGCCTGAGTAATTTAGAAAAGTAGGCTATTTTCAACGGCGGCATATTGAACTTGCCAAACGCTGTATTACTACGTAAGTTACACAGTTATAGTAAAAAGTGCTGGATTTCATTAGGAAACTGCTGAAAGGAAACATGTTTGTTTACATATTGAAGCTTTCCTATATAACTTGTTGGCACTGTTTTGCGTAATAGTCATGCATTCCCTGACTATATGATAACAAAATTGCAGGCCTAAAACTAGTGGTTTTGGAAAATTCTTTGTAAGGATTATTTCTTATATTATTAGGGCTATTCTATAAGAAGTATAAAAATGTATATGCGTATATACAGTATGTATATATGTACATGCGTATATCTAAAATTTAGCATGCGTACACTGTATATACATGTATATATATATATATATATACATGTATATATACATATGTGTGTGTGTGTGTGCGTGTGTGTGTGTGTGGGTGTGTTTGTATGTATGTATGTGTGTGTGCCTGTGTGTTAAACAAAATATCTCTAAATATCTATATTCGAGTCTAGGCCTATATAAATTGTAACTAGAAATGGATTTTATTTCAAATGTTTTGCAAAGGCGGAATCTTGATTCAATCAAATTAATAAAGACATCATTGCTTTATTACGGAGCTCAAGACCAGGCTAATCTAATAATACTCTTTTTCCTTTATTTCATATCACAACCTGGCTATCGAAAATATTTACATTTTAACAAATAGCAATACAAACAACAGATAAAGAAAACCGACAGAAAGGGATGTTGATTTAGGAAAGATATATATATATATATATATATATATATATATACATGTATATATATATATATCTCTCTTAGCCTTTTAGCTTTATATATATATATATATATATAACCGCTAACTCTATGTATCGTAAGAGACGACAAACGTAAACTGCGGAATTAAAATGGAAACCTCTTCACAAGCTATTTTTTCTAAGCCATAATCTAGATAAATTATTTATAAGGTATTGCTTTTTTGTGAAGATATTAGCTTATTCTTCTGTGAATTGCTCTCTGCGAAACATAAAAGAATGCTTTGAGTATGAATATATAGGCTTTCTTTAGACTTGCCAGTTGGAGAAACGCTGTATATATTATATAGGGCCTATATTTTTATACAACATATATACAACACACACACACACACTCTCTCTCTCTTTCTTTATATATATATATATGTATATATATATAGATATATATATTTATATTAAATATATATATATATATATATATATATATATATATATATATATACATAGAGGTAGAGAGAGAGAGAGAGAGAGTGAGAGAGAGTGAGAGATAGGAAAGCAATGAAATGACATTGACAGCTGAATATTCGGTGCACACACTACAGTACCAATTTTATGAAATTAAATACATGTATATTCGGCTGATGTAGTTTAGAAGAATTATACGTTTTTTATTTTTAGGTTAATATATAAGACTTTATGTAGGATACTAATTTAGGTACAATGAATCGACTCTCTCACAGTTCTTGCTGTTGAAAAGTATTGATTAGAACTAATGAAATTAAGACACCAACTCTGGCACCTGAAATCTTATACTGAATGTAGGTCAGCTTTATCATATGTGAACACTGTAGTCGACATGTTCGTGTTGGTTACGAATCTACATGACGTTGTGCTTTGCAAATAATTTGTTATTTGAAATATCTTTTAAGTTATAATTTTATTTGAATTTAAGCATTATAAATATAAAACATTGGACACTAAACGATAGTTAGCTTAATTTAAACCTTTCCCTCTCAATTGCCTGCCTAGATGCAGATCCATGACACAGAACTCATCCAAAAATATTTATGTTGTTTGCTTTTCTCTTAATTTTTACATATGAATGTGGAGTAATTCGTTTATCATCCTAAATATAACTATGTTCTAAGTTTTGTTATTTAATCTCTATTTATTTCAAAAACAACCTGTCTCGTTTAGAACATGTCTTATCCAGCTCTCTCTCTCTCGCTCTCTCTCTCTCTCTCTCTCTCTCTCAATGTGTTTATCAGTTGTCTCTATAATCAGCATTTCTTCCTTTGTCAGTCCAATTAATCCTTTTGATTCCCTTTCATAGTCACTTTCAATCTTCTTCAACGTTTACGCTTCACAACCAAAAGTAGTCCAGTTTACGCTGAATTTGTTACTACTTCAATCTTTATCAAAACTTTAAGATTTTGCTAGTAGGCCTATGGTTCCTATCGCTTGCAAACGCCTCTTTTTGTGAATTAGTTTTTTTATTATCTCTCAGATCATACTCATATATGTACTTCATCTTTTAGCCTGGTAACTAACGTACCGGTTGGAAGATCAAATGGATAGGACGCTTGGTCTGATTATTAGGAAACCGTAGGTTCGAATCTCTGAAAGATCGACTCTGAATTTATCCCTGCTGATATTTAAACAGACGTTATGTTAAAAGATTCATAAAGTTATTTTTGTTTATATATATATATATATATATATATATATATATATATATATATATATCTTAAACTTAGAATATGCATCTAATGTCGTATGCTATGATATCGACTATTTTAAAGAATTAACGAATTTAACTTTTACTAATTTTAAAATAATCTTACTTATAATTAAGCGATTTTAAATTCAAAGAATAAATATATTATAAACACTATCATTAGACGTAACTGTGAATTAAATATTTCGAGGTAGAATATTGGTCTATTTCCAATGGAAATTTATAGTCCACTAAAGCTGCTTTAAAATTGGTTAGGTTAATATATAAAATCTATGTATGATACTAATTTAATTACAATGAATCGACTCTCTCACAGGTTTTGCTAATGAAAAGATCAGAACTAAGAATTACTTATAAAATAACTTATTTACATACCTATAGAAGGTTATTCAGAAATTTCCTCTCTCGGATAGATCGGGAAGAAGGCCCAGTAATTAAATCCTAGGCGAAACGAGTTGTTGAAGGAATTTCTTTTAAATCTAAACGTCAAACTTTTTACGTTGTGAAGTATAACAGCCGCAATAGTTTGTTCTCAACTGTTTCACCAATTTGCAAATTGTCTTTGCATTTATCAGTGCATAGAAGTGAAAGCTACTTACACTATACTACAACGATTGAATAAATAAAGAATAGGTCTACTCAGACATATTTTTATTAGAATCAATTCTACATATTCATACTGAGAGATTTGTTATTTCAAGTCAATTCTGGTATTCATTGGGATTGTTTGTTTACGAAAAGCATGTGAGATTACAGTAAATATTGTATATTGTTAGTTTTAAACTTTGATCTTCTTGCCTTGGATTTTGGACTTCAACTGTTTTGATCTCGTTTTCTCCTGTAGTCTTTGCATACCCAGTCGTCATCATGAGGTGCTTTGGCGTCTGTTTGTACAGTGTCTGCAAGATACTTTCCTGACATTGCATTTTGGTGAGGAACCAGACGTTAAATTCTTATCGATTGAAGAAGAAGTCGAAGAATATACATGTGGATTTTTGTAAGATTCCACTACAATCATCAAAACTAAACATTTTCTTTACAAGATAACAGAGATATTAGTCTACTGAAGCAGATATTATGGAAGGCAATGTGAAACCTTCCGAGGTCGGAAGTTTCCAAACTTTACTTCTAGCAACGCAACAACCCTTATTATAGCATCCCATTGTTGGCAGGTTGCGCTCCAGTCCTGAGCTTGGTACCTGACTATGAGCTGAGATTTGAATCTTAAACAGGGCAATTGCTTTTGCGTCTGTGTAAAGGCTTGTGTAAGAATTTGAATTGAGTTGATTATTTTTTCACGAAAGGTGCGTTGCATTTATTAAAAATGCAAAGAAATAAACACACAACGCACGTAAAAATGGTCATATAGAAATTATAGAGGTAATTAGATAGTGAAAAAATATAAATAAAGAGAAGGAATGAAGGAGAGAAAGAATGCAAAAAGAAAAGAAGACAAAAGAAGAAATAAAGTAAGTAGGAAGGTAAAACGATACAAAGAGAAAGAGAGAGAAAGAGAGATGCCGAGAGAGAGCGAGAGTGTGAGAGAGAGTGATAAAAGGGAAACGATTTTCACACAAAAAGTTTTAAATTAAGTTTACATGAATATTACTATAACTTAAATAAACCTGCAATTTTTAAACAGCTAGGGTATAGAAAGTTATACTACAGACAGAGACACAATCCACACTCGATCAAGTATCTCGGTGAATCGCCGCCAGACACTGGCATACAAATCTCAATCTCGTATCCACGTGTACTGACACCACGGATACTCTGCGGTAGGCGCTATGCAGTCCTATGAGTCGAGCAGACCTATTCTTGTCATGTACATGGTGTCTAGAATTTTACTGGAATGGTTGCGGTTAGCCGTGTTGTGTATAAATTGCTAAATAATAGAATAATAAACCAAACGTGGACTGCACGTGTCATAGAAGGCGACAAAGTACTAAGATCTAAACCAACGCCAAAAAGGGCATTTTTTGATGAGCAACTAGGCTTCAGTAGTTGCTACAATATTTTCTAATTCCAACCATAGTTAAACTGGGATTTAAGGAAAGATGAAGATGATGACGATTGAAGTATACTGACTGTGAGCAATATACAAAGGTTTGAGTTTTTGCTCTGAAGCATAGCCTGTAATTGTTTTAACAACTAATAATAATTAGTTACTTAAACTCGACCTACTGATCAATAAATATTATAATACACTGGCATTTACATTGCGACATTTAATTATTTTTGCAGCGCTTTAAACACCTGATCAGATCTTATATCTAAATGATGCAGTATATATTGTGCCTCTAAATATGTTTTTTTATATCTATATATGAGATAATTCTTTCTTAGCAATTTAATATTCTCTATTTTGGCGTATGTATATAAATAAGCGCTAGATGTGTTCTTATCTTCTTCTATCGAATATGGCTCTTGCAATTAAATATTTATGATTATCGATTTTATTCATTAAGTTAACTTATGCATAATTGCTCATATAACGCACATTACATACACTCACACAATAAAAAATGCAGCAGGAAAACTGCATTAAAAGATAAATGTCAACTGAATAGTATTACAAGACAAATTGGCCAGCCCTCTACATTCAAAAATAATAATAGATAATATAAATGAACGTAGTAAAACTTATTAATTAATTGGCCAAAAACGGTTAATGAAAATTTATTGATCTAATACAACTAACTTTTCGTTTTCCATTAATATCGACCAATTTGTAATAGACTGAAGAAGTTCCTGTGATTATTCACATATTCGCCTATATTTCATTTATTACTAAAACTCGTGGGCCCTACAGTGGGTTTATATGTGCCAATTATGCACCAATTATTCAACAACATACCATACAAAACAATTTACATTTAACGTATTATTCCTCACTCTATGATAAAGCCTGTGACAAGTATTAAGTCGTATTAGCCGACTGTGGTAATCCTTCGTCACAGAAACCTTCTATTCATTGGCTCGTAAAGGAAGCTACTTTAGTTAATTTAATATCCAAGGGCAGCAACGGTAGCACGCTTGATCAGCTCTTTAACTCTTCATACGGCCTTGTCCGTCCAGGAAATCCCCTACATGGTCTGAGATTATACATCAAGAGGAAATTTAAAAAATGGTGAAGCTTAGAATTCATTCAAACTGGTTATATAATATGCATGAAAAACTAAAAAAAGAAAGTATGAAGGATATATGAAGGTCGAGTTGCAGTTGTCCCACACGCATAGAGCTTTAAAAGTGAAACCGATGCGAAAAATTTAAAGTTCATCGAAATAAGTATAGCCATTGTCTATAACTGTAGGGCTTACTTATACATGCAGTTATGAGTATAATACTATACTTATAATTATGACATTTCTTAAAGAAATACTATTATTATTTTCTTCTTAAAGCGCATTAGAAATGTAAGTATTAACGTATTTTTTTGTCTTGAACTAATATTGGTATTGTTCACATATACTTAGTTCTTTAAGACCAACAGTATCAAAACTTTCAGTCTATTTTGAAATTAACAGTTTATATGCATTTATCGCCAGTAATTTGAATAGAGACAAATAATACAAAGAAGGTTTAACGTCCGTTTCCTCATACAAGAATAATATCAGGGACGTCCCCCATCACATGACACTAGAAATTGATACAACCAAACGATCTGAAAAAATATGTGCTGAAGTGAATAAAGATCTTAAACGGTGCCGGTCCGGTGATAAAAAACAGTCAGGCAAGATGAAAAAGTCTATGGTGGGAAGAGATGTGTTTTCAACCTACAACGGGAAGTGTAAATAGTCGAACTATATAAATATACAACTATAAATATTACACTTTTGATGTCAACTAATCTTCTGAATTGCATCATTCTTCATTTCATTAAATACTTATGAAAGTTTATAATATTTACTTGCATTCGATTGAAAAGTATCACCTGCATAACATATTTCTAAGTTTTTGTTTTTAAAAAAAAGTAAACACGCATTATAGTGAATAATCAACTATGTTGATATATATCACTTTTTAATACCACATGTTTAATCCGTTAGGCAAATTAGACCATTTTCCGTATAGCCAGTCCAGTGAATGTCCGAGATTTTACTCTCAGATCAGCGCGGCCGGGATTCGAACCCACTAGGGTTCAATTCACCTCAGGATTTGTCATTTAAAACTTCATGCCGTTACCCCTACGCTATTTAGACATTCTAAATTTTGTTACATCATTAAGTGCACAATTTTACCTATAATAGTTTCCCTGTGTTATATTGAACATATGTAGAATACTTGTAATTGCTGTCAGGTTTAAACGTGAAATGTGCCGCGCTGACTCGAAGTTGGTTTCTTTACTAATGGACACATTTACTAAGCACACACAACCTAATTCATAAATAACGTACTCATCCGTCAAGGTTTAAACCGTGGAGTAAAAGAATTTGCCCTATGACTCTCTTTACTCTAACCTGCAATTATAGGGAAGAGTTTGGAGAGCTTCTACAAGTAGCGTGCGCGTAATTATCGAAACTAAGTAAAGTCGGTCTCGATTAGTACTTAGATGGGCGATTACTTAGAAAGAGCGAATGCAGACAGATTTGTATAAGAAAGAAGAAACACACAATTCTATAAGCCTAATCAGTGATTCATTTTCAGTAGTGAAATAGATAGTTTAGTAGGCCTACAAAAGCAATTGGTTAGCTTGGTTTTTATGCGATTCAACATTTCTCAATATCTCTGTCACCTAAACCTGGAAAGATTAATGCTTTAATCTTTAATTATTTGTCGAACATTTAATTTCAGCCTTCACTGTCAGTACCATCAAAGATTCTGACATTTCGTATCTACTCTTTTAAAATCTGTATTGTTTAGGTCTCTATATCTCTATCTAAAATATCTCTATCCCTCTCTTTCTCTCTCGCTCTCTCTCTTTCTTTATTTCCATCTGTATCTCTCTCTTTTCTCTCGGTCTTTCTATCTTTCTTTACTTCTCTCTAACATTTCTTCTCTCTCTCTCTATTCTCTCTCTCTCTATTCTCTCTCTCTCTCTCTCTCTCTCTCTGTCTTCATCACTCTTATTTCGCTGATGGCTCGGAGGACCAGCACCGCACATTGTTGTGTATAAATCGCTCTACATGTCTCGTCCTTGGTTCAGAGGTGGCGATGATTTAATTCCACGGGGCTAAGGTTAGGGGAAGCCGCAGAAGTAATATCCATGGCGATACTTTCATAAGTCAGCATGCCACAATAACACCAACACTAACAATAACAATAACATACGAATACGGCTTAGCAAAACATTGGTGTCTGTCACAGTTTTTTGTAATATTTTACCTCAGTTTCACTTACAGCGAAGACTTCACCCCCCTCGCGGGAGGGTGCATTGAAATACAATAGTAATTAAGAGAACGAGTTGGCAATGCCGTATAAAATTGTATACCATGATGTAACACGAAAAGACAGTGGACGATTTAAGAAACACAAAATAGTAAGCACCCTCAAACAACAAAACATTGCAAAACTTCAATGGTTACTGCGACCTGTATGAAACGCTCAGTAGAAAGGTCCAACCATTTGGGAGTTATATATAGCTATCGCTAAGGTTAACGTCAGTTTCGAAAACGATGTCTGTGACGGGCGAGCCCAGGACTTGAACGCCGCACATACTGATCCGCGAGTATCTTACCGACTTCGCCACTGGCTCCAGCCAGTGGCGAAGAGTTCAGAGAGTTCAGTGTGTCAGGTAAGGTCATAAAAAACTGGTAACGCTATTGTTAACGTCAGTTTCCTCACTCGAAAGCGGTGTCAGAGATGGGAGAGCCCAGGATGCAAAGTTAAATGGCTCAGTGTGTAGAGCTTTCGGTAGCATAATGGTTCTAGATTACTGATCTAGAAGTAAATTGAGCACCCATATATACTGTTTGAGGAAGTTCTAGAGAGAGCTGGCACACATAGAAAGTTGATAAATGTATTAAGAAATAGGAAGAAGAGTTGGATAGGACACATTCTAAGGGGGAAGGTCTATTAAAAGAGGTCATAGAAGGTAGAATGGAAGGAAAAAGAGGCATTGGCTGGCCGAGATTAGGTATGTTAGATGATTTAAAGACCGACTCATATGTGGAAATGAAGAGGAAGGCGGAAGACAGAGAAGAGTGGAGGCGTTATATACCATGGACCTGCCAGTAGGCAGTGCACTAAGAGAGAGAGAGTATACTGATTCTTAGTCGAACAAAGTGGATAAATCTCAGACAGGATCGCTTATTTTACATTTTCGTATAAAATGTTTTCTTCTAGAGAATTTTTTTTCAATACACAAGTTAGAAATAAAAAGGTGGTAATTAAACTTAATTATTTCCCAGCAATAAGCGGATTGCTTATGATTGTAAAGGGCGTCAACAATATAGGAAAAATTTGATGAGGTCCAAACTTTGGAAATCTCTTATATGAATAATGAGCCATCTAACATTCAAAGCTATTAATTAATTTAGTCCTTAGCAAGTGAATAGTTTAGATATGAAATTGATAACTACAAAATGAACCAAAATGACAGTGGATGTTCCGCCAGTTGACGGACTCTAACCCTGCACTGTATAAACCTATCCTATAGCAAATCCGTTGGATTCCATTCAGTGGATTCATCGGAACAGATTGATTTGTTGCTGTGTAATTGAAACACGTCTGCAATCTGACATCAGCACAAACGTTCAACGCCAATCAACGCTTCAATGATAAACGACAAGAGAGACGACACAACAAGGACCGCAATATGAGAATATTGCCGATATGCAGCCACATTAGTGCCATGATGCACATGCGTATTAAAGTACATGTATATGATATGTTTGTGCAAAAATCAAGGCATAAATCTCTAAATAGCTCAGTGTTGTGTGTGTGGCTTAACGGTTGGAAATATTAAATAGCTGTTCTAGAAGTCATAGAATCAATTTCCAGTTGCGCTGATAAGATAATTATTCTCGGATATTTGTAATTGAATATTCACTGGTTGGCTGTTTAAATTTGCCATAGTAAGCTATAGCATACCCATTAGGATCACTTTAATGAGTCTTTAGTTTTAATACTAGCCTGGGCTACACTACTTTTGGTAATTAAATATGGCCAGATAAATTGAGATATTAAATTCAACATTCAGCAGAATCAGAAATTGATCCCATCACACCAGAAAGAGCCATTTATACGTCCACACCGTTACTTGTCTCTCTACACACCGAGCTATTGAAAGATTCAATAGCTCAGTGACATGGATTTACTTATTTATTTAGTCAATTTCTTCCTTCCGTTTGTGCATCATCTTTTAATTGAATTTTTTTGAAAATATTGAAATTCGAAAGTTAGAAAATTGTATTAAATTCGGGATGTAAAGATTTGCATAATTCAAATTCCGAAAATGCATTTCTAAGAATTTGAAGAATAATATTACAAAGGTTTTAAGGTTTCCTAAAACATCTTAAAAGTATTTTTGGCGATTTAGAAAGAAAGACAGTTGTGTACATACATGTATATAACGATGAACATGTAAAAATTTAGAGAGTAAGATTAATTTCGTAAATGAATCGATGGTTTCAGTGCAAAATTTCGTTTATTGAAAATTGCGAATTATTTTTGTTGAGCCTTCTTCATGTAAACTATTTTATGGAAGGCCATTGAACCTAATTGAACCACATCTAAAAATACATTAATAGACATAAGTTTGCTGCAAAAATTTATAAAGATTTTCTAAGTATGGTAATTGACTATTTTAGGCGATTTAGACGACTAAGTCGACTAAATCAGTCGTTTTTATTCATCTTGGCCTCATCATCTTGGCCTTACCATCTGAAACAGTACCTGATGTTAGCGCATTTGACCTAACCTCTTATAACCCCGTGTACCTCCAATCGCATTCTACGGAAGTGGTTTTCTTCTACAAGTGTCTTAAATCATAATGAAGAGGAGTACAGAATGTGTAGCGTTGATAGACAAACGATGAGTAAGCACGTGTTATCAGTTTTGTATTCAGCTCGATTTTATCAGTTTAACGAGAGACGTGGATTACAGGCAGTGATGATTTCGCTTGATACCTGCTGATCAGACTTGTGGCAAAAACTGTTACTTTTAGCTACAGTTATGTTCCATATTCATCTGTAGACAGCTTTTCTTTTCGACTTTTCCTATCCACCAAATGTCCATGACCTGAGACCAACACGTAAACCTCCATTCCGCCAATATTCTTCCTTGGACTGACCACCCGGATTTTGGCTTGCATCATTTATGGACCCCTCACTCCGCTCATCAGTTGTAATTTGGTTCCACAGTGTTCGATGTTGTCATGGACAACAGTAGGATTCTAATCGGATTGTTGTTGTTGTTTTTGGTAAATAAACAAATATTTATAGCATTTTAAATTGGCTATTAAAGCTAACAGCTCTTCATTTGGGGGCGGTCATATCGCCCCCCCAGACTATTCCTTGGAAATACCAATGGCTGCAGAAAGGTCTTCAAAATATTTAACCATATCTATTCAGATGTTAAATTGATTGTTATATACATGTGTAAGTTATTTAAACATGGACGAAAAATGATCGATAGCTGCATAGAATAAAACTGCTTTGGAAAGAAGCAAATGCTTCTAGAGCTTCTGAAAATGGTTCCTTAGGCTATAATTCTTTATTTAATCCAAGTTTACATGTCCTATAGTCTGATTGAGATTTGTAAATTTATGAAAAGTCTACATGTATAGTGTGAACAAAATGCGACATAGAAAATGCATTAATTGTGTAACAAATAACAATTACAGTTTCAATTTGAAACTTAGAACGAATATATTTCTGATATCTAAAATCGGTTTAAAGATGGTCTAGTGGCTATAATTTACTGTTGCTTATTAATTGTTAAATATACATGTATTGTTTAAATTTTTAAAAAGCACAAGAAAATCAGGCTTCAGGTGATTCTTTATTTTTATAATTGTGTATGAATTCATTATTTGCAGCACACCATAATAAAGATATTAATTAACACAGAACTTAGTGCCATGTTGATTGACTAAATCAGTCAATACAACTAATTCAGTCGATTGACTAAATCAATTAATTCAATTAATTAAGAGATTGAAAACGTTGCTACTTTTAAACTATTAATGTTAACGGTAGTTATAGTAATAGTACCAAACAGAACACAATAATACCAAACTAGTACTATTAGAATTAGAGTTAGTGCTTCTTAGCATTACGTTTAATTATGTTAGTGATGATTAGTAGTAGTGCCTATATAATAATAGTGCCAAAGGTCTATAATAAGGTGCCCATTAGACTGAGTTAATTACATATCGATTCCATTTTGAAATTTTGTTTGTATTTTTATTCGCAATGCATCTATATTGTCAATATTGCGACAAAGACAACGAGTTGGAGCAAAATTTATTACGAGCAAAACATTTATTAAAGTTCATAAAATGAAGCAGAAATCCTTTTCAAACAGTGGCCGTGAGTGGCGAAATAGGACATGAAATAACATATAAATATGAATAATTCCCTATACGCGTATGATTCATAATATAAAAGCGTATACTAGAAATAACATATAATACAGAATAAAGCTGAGTCAGTAACTGCTTTCTATGATGACAAAATCTTACGACGCAGGTGCTCATAAGCATTCGGAATTACTAAGAATTAATTCTGCTATTTGACATCCATTCCACATTCGCAGGACTTCAAAGAAATTTGCAACTGTATTAAAATTTGTCTTGTGGCTATTGAACGTAATTATACGTATAAGTTTCCTATACATGATCCTCTTATTAGCAGGTTCAATATACTCTTTAGTAGTATTTCTAACTTCATAAATATCATTAAAGTATGGCTCACTTTCATCTTCACTATTACTTTCTGTATAGAGACTATAATCACTTAGACTATTAGCACTATTTCATTCTGTGCTGCAGATATTTTATTCGTTCTAGAAATATAGGTACTCCGGTAGGTGTATTTAAGACTGCACGGAAATGCGATATTGTTTCTACACTCAAGCTTGATAGAGTTAACGATATTAATTACAGGTATACATGTATTTATTATATTAATAATATTATTAATTATATATGATCTGTTAATTATAATTACGCTTAGTTAGTTTTAAATTACAACGTTTATTGTTTGCAACAGTCAAAAATGATCAAATCAAGTGCATATAAATTGCTGCTTAAAAAAGACGTACAAAGTTGCATACTGAAGATTACATTTTAGCGACAAGACAATCTCTTAACTAACTCTTGGCTTAAAAGGCCATGAAATACTTGCTCTTCTGTCACTGATGTAGCTTTCGAGAGACGAAACTAACGTCAACGACGGCTTTCCAGCATTTTTGCTTAGCATAAGCTCCGTATTTATATCGACATGGGGCTAGTCCTGAATTGTATCATCGACATCTGCAACAAAATTGCAAATATTTTCCGATGTTTAGATTAAAACAAAAATTCTTTTGCAAGATTAAAATGTCCTGAACAATATTAAAAAATCTCTTCAACTTCTTTACTAGAGGACTCACGACCATTTTGAGCTTAGAATACACTCGATATCACCCAACCAAGAAATGATGAATAGCTTCGGATTGTGACTGACCCATGGGACTCAGCGAGGCTAAGTTGGATGCTGATGGATTCAGTGCAGGACTATAAGTCCTGGTCCGGCATGTGAAGTGATAGCTATCCATGACAGTGAGAATTGAACAACGGGATAGGCCTGCTATTTTTCTTGTGCTAGAGCAATGAAAGCGAAATAAATATAGAAAATTCAAATAGTTTTTTTCAGTAAGTGAATTATTATTTTAGGCCATCTCGTAGTTAGAAACATCTGATTTAATTTTGAGATTTGTTACATAAACATAGCGATGTTCCTGTGTTATGTATGGGACACTGACGAATAGACCAATTGTTCACTGCACATGTAGTAAGAGTAATAATAATATAAAAGAAAATTATGAACATATTACATATAGTGGTAATGTACGAATGATGCACAAGATGACGTACATGGGAAAGGAGTTTTCAGATAAATTATATTTTTACTAAATCAAACTGAATGATCCCAAATTGAGCTCTTTATGCATGTAATACAAACTCACTTCTCATGCTGAAATTTAAAAAGCCATTTCTAAGACAATTCCTACTTGAAAATGTTGTTGATTAACTTATATAATGACTATAATTTATTTTCTTTAAAAGATAAACCTATTTCGTCATATATTAATAAAAAATATCATTTTTGAAGTGTCTATATATTTCCGTAGTGTTTTTCCCTAACTTAATGAAGATAGTGCTTCAAACGCGCTATCTACTTTAATACAAAGGCACTATCTTTTCCTTTAATAAGGCTAATAATAAACTTCTCAACTATTAATCCAAGACGTTGACACAGTAAATTAAATATTTTTGTAACAAACAATCGAATCTATTTTCATAATTTAGGAATATATTAACTTTCCAATATGGAAAAAACTTGTTAGTCTCTTTAAGCGCAAACATTGTCATTATACAATATACTGCGGCTTGAAGTGAAATAACAAAAATACCTGTTTAATGAATTATTTACTTTATTCTTTGCTAAACAAAAAAGCTACATTATATCTCTTTGTGTTTATTACATTTAGACTCACTGTCATACATTTGTTCTAATAAAATCACAAATATGTGCACTTTATTCTGTAAAAATATGTAAATTATTTATCCGTAACTCTAAATTGAAGTTATCTTTTATGTCAGCTTTCAACTCATCACGTATCTTCAGTATCGTAACACCTCATTTAAAGTTTGACCAACATTCCATCTTTCACTCGTATCGGTCAACTTCCTAGCAATTTCAAGCTGCTTTCAATTATATCTGCCGGTTGTCTGAAAACTGAAGAAGCTCTGCGGTTAAATTCGAAATAAATGTAATTTATAAATTGCAATATGAAACTACATTTTGGGCATCTATCTTAATCATATTTACCGTCAATTTTCTCTCTCGAATACTTTCAGAAACATTTTGGACCTTAACATTGTGGATTTTAAAATTTAAATCTTGATTATTGATTCACAGTCTGAATCTAGTCAGATTCACATTACATGTAGAAAGCATGCCAGACAAAAACACGCCCAGTCACTGGCATTTTTAACTACATTTTAACTCTGTAACTATTTCTCTACAGTTGGATAAATCGAAATAATCGAGCATTCTGTCATCTTATTCAGCCCAGTAAAAGTGCAGTACTTTCATAAGAATTTCGATTGTCCAAAGGGATCAGAAAAACGAAATAATCAAAATTCTATCAAAATAATCAATATTCTATAGGGTCCAACAGTCTTTATATCTTTCGAAGTCGGTAGATTAGTAGTGCTTCACCTCAATACTTAATAGCAATAATTCCGCCCATTCAATATTCAATAGTTAAAAGCAACAGTACTGAAAAAATTATATCATATGTGAGTATTGTATTGCATTTTTCTTATCGACATCGCCAGTGGCGATGCTGTTAGATATTCTACCGCGGATCAGTATGTGCGGGGTTCAAATCCTGGGCTCTCCATTCATTGACATCGCTTTCGAGTGAGAAAACTGACGTTAACATTAGCTTTTTAGCTTTTTACATCAGCAGAAAACTTTATGCATGTTTTTATACTATCGTAGGAGAGACGAAAGCGGTCTAATGATCTGGACATAAAGTATATTTTATCGACATGCAAAACTGATATGGTAGAAAATCTAAGAAACCTCTCAGGCGCAGAAAATTAAATCAATAATATTATAAAATTTATCATTTCTTTATCATCCTATTCTATTAATTCTTCATTTCTGACTTGTAATCAATTTATGCACTTTATTCTAGTTAGCTAATCATCTTATCTAACTTTAGCCGGTGTCTCGCATGTTCACTAATCAGCTACTGATGCAGTCCATCACTTTGTTCCCTGATCAGTGGAAATGTTGTCACGCTTTATTTCAGTCAATTAAGTTGAGTCCTGAGACCTGAGTCCTATGTAACGAACGATCAATCAATAAAGCACACACCAGATTAGAGTGACTAGCCGTGGAACAGGTTACACCTTATCACGCTGTATTAATATCTTTGAAGAAGTGATTTTCTCTGTAACATCAATTCTAGTAATAGTTGAGTAATTAAAGCACTTCGATGATTGACACTGCCTAAACCCAGTTCTACTAAATCTCAAATACTTTAGATATTTTTGAAATTTTTAACGAAAAACTTATTTGTTTAAGTTATAATTTATATAATACTAATTAGCTAGAATCAGATAATGATATGCTTGTATTTTCGCATTGTAACGGTAGTTTCATTGACTGTCAGTCATATAACTGGTCACCTGCTTTATATAGACAGCTATATCATACTAATGGTCAGCAAGCAATCTTTGTGCTAGAACTTATTCTAGAACTAAATTATGATTATTTGATTTAAATAATTTTGCTTTTATTATTTTGAGTTTTCTTTTTCAGTGCACTACCGAGTGGCAGGTTCAAGGTACATATTCATACTCAAAGTCTGCATTCTGGCTGCATGAGAACACTCCTTAGATCAACAAGTTAATCCCTTCACAAAGTCTATGCCTTATCCACACCATATGTAGCCTATAACTTTGGATAAGTATGGCTTCTGAGGTGGTTTCACGTTTCCTTCCTCAGTTAGATGGATTAATTACCATTTAATCCTGGGTGAAAATATTTCATGGTGATGTGGGTCCCCTCTTGCCATCCTCAGCTCCTGCCTTAGTCGCCTTTTACGTACACGCAGCCTTTTGTTTGCGGTTGTTCTATTCTGCAGTGACCAACCACACCCGAGCACAATACGGGGAATCGCATCATCACAATATGATTGATTATAAAACTAAATTGTGACTATTTGATCAATTACTGACTAATATTGTTATTCTTGTATGATAATTTTGCATAGGTCGTACATTTTCAATAACTCAATGCTATTTAAATTAAATAAATTTCATTAATTATATGTATTCCTTTCAAATTCAATTTTCAACATATTTTTGCAAACACAGCTTCAGCAAATTACCGGTAATACCGATAGCAAATATCCAGTAGCATAAGATGGTTAATACAAAAGCAAATAACAACGTATAACTTCAGCAAACATGGTTCCGTGGCGGGATCTTTCCATTACTCGTTGTCATATTATGTATGATGTGGCCGAATCATTATTAAACAGACCATATCGAGTTACGATATACACTATACACTAATAGTGTCTTCAACCTAGGTTCTATTGTTTACTGAGCTGCAGAATCTCTTTATGGTCTAAAATATATGCACTGGGTATAGTATTAGAGTTCACAACGTCTAGCTCACAGGGACAAAATGTGCCGTATAAAGAGGCATAATAGATTCTGAGGTCCTTTCAATGGCTACGGATATTGAACAACGACCACACGAAAGTTTTGGCTGAGTTCATCCCTAGTCCGCAAGTTGTTTGACATCACATCACTGAGAAAAGGGTTCAAATCCAGTGCTCTTCTCGTCACTGACATGCTAGCGTGCTTGAAACTAACGTTAAACTTGATTCTTGGTTCTTGGATTTTGTAATTGCAATGCTCAGGCAATCAGCTACCTGCCTTAGGCAATGACAAATTCACGGGTGATATTGTGCTAGCATTCAAGTGTCGCAGTTCAAGCGATTTCACAAGATAAACAGCAATTAGATCCTACTCAATGAATACTATACAATTTTAAAGGATGATCTGAAAACTGGAGCTTCTATGAAAGATCATTTCATTCTAATTTGAGTTTCGTGTATCTAAAAATCTCTGCGAATCATTATGTTTAAAATTTAATAATTTCTTACGAAGTCTAGTGTGAGCGCACTTTGCTGAAAGATTTGATCCTTTTTAGAATATTTTTTTAAAATGCGATAATTTACATGTATGCTAAATTTAAAGAGATATTTTGATTGACATCTTAAACAAATGACAACAACAATCACTCATTTCAAGTTAACAAAATTGAATTTAAAGGCAAACAATATTGATAAATCAGTATGAATGTCCCAGTAGTGCAGTAATTAGAGGCGCATGTAACGCCATGAAGTTTTAAATGACAGAGATCTGTGGTGAATTGAACTCTTGAGGTTCGATTCTCAGCAGCACTGATCTGAGAGTAAAATTTCGGACATTCACAGGACTGGTTACAGGGAAACTGGACTAAATTTCCTTATGGTTTAAGCGGTATTAAGAGTGATAGAACCTGGTTGGTCATTTACTCTAACTATAATACTATAATACTCGCTTTTATTCGCGAAACTGTAGCCTATTAGGCCTATAGCTTTTATTTAGATTAGCTCAATTAGCTTTGTCAATTAGCTTTACATCATACGATCGTTATGATTTTTCCTCATATATACATGTATGTGTGCTCATCTTATGCTCTGCAAAAGTGGCAGATCTAAGATAGATACATGTATTCTTATTCAGAGTCTGACGTCATTTTTCATACGGAGCAGTCGTTCGATCCAAAAATGTGTCACTTTAAAATTAATAGTAATCATAATTAACAATTCATCAAACGTTATACACATCTTTTTGAAGCCTAAAGGTGGTAAAAATTTGGCTTCATGTTAGATTCCATTTGCCTTCCTAAATTCGTGTTCGGTCGCCTCCTTCAACACGTGCAATTGGTTGCCTTTTATAGATGTTGGCAAATAAACTTACATATATTTATATTAACTCTGCATGAATGTAATAGTCCTATCATTTCAGAAATCTTAAAAATGGCATAATTATTAAGTAAAATATATGTTATGACGATTTTACAAATATATCATCTATCGCAATAAAGATTTACGTTTTCTGTGTTATGAATAATGTGTATGATTTGCATTTTTATAACGAGCAGTTGAGCATAGATCACCAACATAAACATATTGCAAGAATCGCTATGAAAATACTATTTAGATAATGAAACACACTTAAAATAGTAAAATATATGTATCAAATATTTCTGTTTGATCAAGCAGAACTCAAGAAAACAAACGCATCTGACAACTGGACAACGGGATTAGCGCACTGACGGCAGGATTAGCGCACTTGGTTTAGTTGCGCGTCAATTATCGAAGTTAAGCTGCGTCGACCTCAGTTAGTACTTTGTGGGTGACCACCTTGGAAGACCGAGTGTTGGTAAAAGCTTAGGAAGGAAAAAATCCAAGGGTGATGGAAGGTTATTCTTAAATCCGCGCCGGCTGCAATTGATGCGCCATCAAAAGGCAACGATTACTAATAACCATGGAGAGGAAGGAGGAAATGGGTCTTAAACAAGCATCTGTGCTTCCTGACCCAGTGTGCCGCTATGTTTAACTAAAGTTTCCTCTGAATTCATTAACTTATTTCATACTCTATCCGTGTTGTGCCCTGACACTACTAATAGACCAGCCGTAAATTGCTTGCATCGTAAGAGGCGATTAAGCTGAAAACTGAGAAGGTAAATGGCAAATCAGTTCAGAAGCCAGCCATATTTTTCTAAAGATTAGATTAAAATCTGCTAAAGTCTTCTCTTGTTATCCTTAACCTGTTATTCAGTGGAGTGGAGTGGAGTTAACAATTAGTGCAGTAAAGGTAAATTATGAACAACTAAATTAACCATTTCTTGCTTAATTGTTATAACCATTAATCAATTATTAATTAATTTGGAGCTAAATAAAGAAAGTCGGAGAATTCAGACGAGTAACACACAAAATTGTTGCACTGGGCCCCAAGTCTAACAGAGTTATTGGATAATATGTTGAAGAGTGCAAACAATAGAGAATTGGATATTTCAGTAGTGAATGTGTCTCCTTCATGGCATTTGGCATTTAGCATGCGAGAAGTTACTAATGAGTCATAAAAATTCAAAGCATCATTGTGATTTTAGGTCATTGGGGCTCTCAGCTTCATAAACACTTGAGTTACAATTGACAAGAGCATGTTCTGTCAGTCAAATGATAAACCGCTTTTGAAATTCGCTATTATACTTGTAATAAGGCAACAATCTAATCTGTTACTACGTAAGTCATCTTCTGAGCAATTTATGCTCTTAAATTATTAAAATAATTGCATTCGTGCAATATTTATAACAGGCTGCTATGTTAGTTTTTAAACGATCCATAACGAAACACCATCCAGTTTTTAAAATATCCCTGGCCTAATCCTAGTCTCTCCAACTAACTCGGCATTTGTCGTTATAGTTAAGCGGTCACGATGAACAAAGTAGCATTTAAACTACTGCAGACATCAGGTGGCTGGAGAACGGCAGATATTGCACGAAACGTTATTCTCTCGTTCTCTCTTTCCAGTTTCATCAAATGACAAATGGCCAACGTATATAAATAATTCTTCAAGGTTATATAGTAAGTTTCTACTACTACTAATAATAATGATAATAAAGGTTTAACGTTCGTTTCCTCATCCAATGATGATATCATGGACGTCCCCACAGCAGACATCACTACAGATCAATTCACCCAAATCAATTTGCAAAAGAAATGTGCTGAGGAGAGGTTAGGTCCAAAATGAAAGCCGGTCCGGTGATCGAAAATGCTCAGGGTAGATTGATTAAATCTATGTGGGAAAGGTAAGTCTTAAGCTTACTACAGAAAATTGAAAGAGAAGAAAACGAGCGAAAATAAATAGGTAAAGAGTTCCAGATTGTGGGTTCTGCTTAAGAATATGAACTTCCGCGTTATGATGTGATAATATTTGAAACAAAGAGAAAATTGGCATCAGTGGAACGAAGTGCACGTGAGGGACGATAGGGAAGAAGAATTTCAGATTAGTACGAAGGCTTGATAAATCGCAGAGTTTTGAAAGCTAATAGTTCTATTTTATATTTTATACGTTGATTAACCAGTGAAGATTGCGAAATAGAGAAAGAGAGCGAGATTGAAGTCTAGAGAACTTGCAAACAACACATCGAGAGAATTTTGGGCGTGATGCAATCGATTGAGAGAGGAAGAAAGAAATCTATATAATAATGAATATAATGAATAACAGTAATCAAGCTTTGAATAAACTATAGAATTTGCAAGGACAGTAGCTGAATTTCTAGTTAGGGATGGACGTATTTGCCTAATCTGACGAATCTGAAAGGAAGAAGCGCGACAAACGGAAGAGATTGAAAGTCAAGGTTTTAATCAAATATGATTCCGAGGATTTTGGCGGATCGAGAAGATGTATGAGCAATATTTAGAAAATGAACAGAGTTAGTTATTAGTAATTTTACTTCTTTGTAAAGCAGTGCCAATCAAAAGTTATTCAGTTCTGGAGGGATTAACAGCTAGACGATTAGCACATTGGTCGCATTGGTGTGTTTAAATCACATTGATGTGTACAAAAACCCATTGATGTGTTCAAATTACATTGGTGTGTACAAATCACATTGGTGTGTTTAAATCACATTGGTGTGTTTAAATCACATTGGCGTATTCTAAAGAAAACTTTAAAACAATCGACTAATGAGATAACATAATTGCACGTATTTGTCCTTTACGCTTAGCACATTACATTAAAACGTGAGAATAATATGGTTTGATAGTTGATATTCCGTTGCTCTTTTCCATTCCTATTAACTCGATTATTTTGATACATAGATTGTCGCTTAGGCTGTTTTATTTTTGAAACGGCCCTTAATTAAATAATTCAGCCTTATTTCACTGATATATCTGATAGAGATGGGAATCGAACCGAACCCGAATCGAACCCTAAAATCTAGAATATTGACCGAACCGAACCGAACTCGAACCCAGATTCTGACCGAACCCGAACCGAACCCGAACCCAGACTCTGGCTGAACCCGAACCGATCCCAGACTTCGTCCAAACCGAACTGAACCAAACTCTTGGAGTTTCTTTCTTCTTCGCCAGCCTAACATTAAATAAAGATAGTAAGAACACTACAAATATATATTAGTTTTTGCATTTACATGTCTTACAGTATCTAATAGCATATATTCAGCTAAGGCTGGTTTCGACACAAATTTCAAAATGGTAGCGGTACCAAGGAATGGTAGCGGGAAGCGAGACGGGCCTACAGAAGATAATGGATAGTGTGAATGATACGGCATTGAAATATGGAATGAAGATTAACCTCAAAGAGACAAATGTGATGAGAGTATCCCATAAAAATCTGAAAATGCTTGACAAAATCTAGTTGGGTTTGGTCTTGTTTGATTCAAATTATGAATTTTTTTATAATTTTAGTGTGCTACCTTAATATTTTTGCAGCCAGATTTACAAATAATTATATATGACATTCTATATGTGTTAAGGCTATCTGGAGTAAATAATTTTGCACCATACCAATGCAATAATTTCATAACTATTTTCGTAACTTCATAATTGATCTGAGAGTTTCAAATTTGAAACCCTAATGCAAATTGCGAAGCTTATTACTGGTCAGTTGATAGCAAACGGTGTATACTATGATCATTTTTCTATAGAAGTACACGTGTTTACTAAATCATCTTTATTTGACATTTTTATGTTACTAAATTGCATTTTGTCTCTGAAATATTGGATCAAATATTAGCCAAGACATTTCCACTGAATTATAAACGTATCTAATATATAGGCCTATAGTGACAATAAAAATTTAAAAATTGATGAAGCACTTATTTGCTCGTTGTAATCAAGGAAAATATTTCAGATATAATAATAATGCTAATTATCTATATTGTGAACATTTGTTGGTCAACTAACAATATTTTAAGAAATGTACAGGAATAAATACCACTTCTCTCCTTTTTCATTGTCATATTTTTACCCAGGTGAAAAAATGTGGCAGCTATTATGACTTAATTAATTTTAAAGCATATTTACCATAAACCATTTTAAACATGTTTGTCATAACCATAATTATTATAAGTAAAGTTAAGCAATGGCAACATTATCCAAACCAAACCATTTCGAACTCGAATCGAACTCTTGCGAGTTGGAAAGCAAGCCGAACCCGAACCGAACCCGAACCCTTGTTAGAACCGAACCCGAACCGAATCGAACTTTCGTTTTCAACGAACCGAACCCGAACTCTGGACCGAACTCATAAAATTCCCATCTCTAATATCTGATACAGAAAGTCTAGGTTTTTTCAAATGTTTAATTCATACTGAAGTCGTATCTCGATAGTGAAATGAAATATACTGTTCATTATAACCGTCAAGCTAAATATTCAACAAAATTTGTTTACTATGTAATGAAATCTGCTTCTTTCCGTATACCCATATGAATTTAAAGGCGTTTCTGATTTAAAATAATGAATTTCCTTCAATTTTGAAATTAAATTTAGAAAATTTTTATTTGCTTTCATCATATTTCGAAAATGATACTGCCTACTGTGATAATATCAAATTTTAGATTACAGCTCAAGTCATTGGTCATTAGATAGCGATCCGATTTGAAAACAACACTCTTCATAAAAAATAAACATATGCTAAATTTTTAACCTTGAGAGTAATATTGTCTTTAATGCCTTAAACTCAAACAAGTAAACAGACTGTAACTCTAGGATATGCCTATTTGAATTTGTTAAGCGAAACGAAAATTTAGAAAATCAAAATTGATTTGGTAACATGGAACCTATGGAAACTGGTCGGAATTTAATGACTTTTCTGTAGCCATAAACAATCTTGATATCTTTAATAACAACTATAAGAGCGATGACACCACAATCCAATGTGGAGTATTTGTAGACCACCAGGTTGCTTTAATAACAACCTCTCTCTTGAACTACTCTATTTCTACGTGAAATAATTACTGATGAACGAATATGCTACTTTCAGAACTTATTAATTAAGGTTTTTATGCTGAATAATAAAAAGTTCTATCTAGAAGTATCAAACTGCTACTGCTGTAAATTGCGACATTTTAACTTATTATGATATTTTAACTTATTATGATATTTTAACTTATTATGATATTTTAACTTATTATGATATTTTAACTTATTATGATATTTTAACTTATTATGATATTTTAACTTATTATGATATTTTAACTTATTATGATATTTTAACTTATTATGATATTTTAACTTATTATGATATTTTAACTTATTATGATAATCGGTGTTACTTTTGTTTCCTAAACTCTGCAACAAATATTTTATTTACAATTGTGTCAATTTCATTATTGGTGTCCGAGGCCTAAAATTTGCATATAGACTAAAATAATTTTTTCAACTGACGCCACAATTGGATTGTGGTGTCAGTTGACAAGTTTCGCGTAAAATTAGATGTATATTAAAGTATAAAGCTTAATTGCGTAAAAAAGCCGAGCATTCTGATAAATGGCTGATTTTATTCCTATACATATAGGCCTTGTAAGTTTTCGTGTTCTACTAAAAGTTCTCCATCGACCGACAAATGGATAAAACGAAATCTGCAAATAGGGCAAACTTAGGCTTTAAATTAGAAAGATGTCTTTAAGATATTATTTTGTTGCTAGCATTTCAGATCTAGCTTAATTAACAGCAAATTAGCAATATTAAGTTGCTCTGTTTCAGTGACAGCCTATGCTCAAAACTGCTAAAGCATACATTGTTTGGCTTCAAAATGTGATTACAAATGCGATCAGACATATAAATAAGAGCTGGATAGCATGTGGAGGATGGACTGCTGAAATATATCACAGAAGGATGAATGTATGAGAAAAAGCTTCAGTCGACCGACACGTAGGATCTTAGAGAATACTTAATTACAAATTCGTATATAAGACCAGCATTGTTTGATAAAGTTATATGTCTTGGACCGCCGGTTAGGCAATAAATTGAAAGAGAGAGAGAGAGAGAGAGAGAGAGAGAGGGAGTTTAGATTCAGAATAAATATCGATTCAATTTGATTAAACCATAACTGAATGTTTCTGACAATACATTTAAAAATATGAAAAGAAAAAAATGTTAAAATTACACCCATTGACAGATAAAGATAAAATATATTGAATAGTTTTATTTAATATGCATTAAATTACATTAGATTAAGAGCGAATACGATCCAGATAAATAAATAAGTAAGGCATTTTTAGGCCATGGACATGCATGTACCATTTTAGTCGTTTCTATTTTGACTCCTTTTACCGTATTGTTCACTGAATTTTTCTCCTACAAAATTACTTCCAACTTCTTCTTTCCGCCAGAAAACTGCCTAGAACAATTTCATTTTACATCCAATTCTGACAGTGAAATGTAATTAAAACAGACGTTCAATTTTCAATTTTATCCTGTCAAATCAATCTTGGAGCAGGACGAATCCCATGAGACAACTATCATACGGATTTCGACGTGTAAAACGTGGACGCGTTGATCGGTGTGATCTTATTTATGTAATCCAATGCGGTCTGTCTTATTGAATTCATGACATCGAAGAATGGGTGTTAAAGGAATGAAAATGTCGTGATATTATTAAGTTTTTCTTCCAAAATAAAATGTCTTTTGCAGGATAAAGAACAGTAGAAACTAGTTTGTTCAAGGTAAGACAAATTAGGAAGGAATTAGGCCTATTGTTAAAATATTAATGTTGTTTAACTCAGGTATTTTTGAAGACGAAAGGGTCAAGAGGTAGAATTTTGTTTATCCAGACATATGGAAAGCAGTAATTATTTATAAGTAAGACAAATAAATAATATTAACTTATCAAATAACTTAGACATGTCTACATATATTGATACGAAAGGCATTAAAACTTAGAAAACTTGCTTCGTCATCGTTGAAAGTGTCTGATTGAAATAAATACAAACTTTGGACAGAAAACATATTAAGATTTACTCTACTGAATGCAGCCTTCTAATGGTACTAATGTGACACCCATCACATTGTCTTACATGCGGATGTCAAATTCTTATTCATTGATAGATTGACTATCGAATAAAGTGCTATGCTTAAATATGAGAATTAAGGCGTTCGAAGACTGTAAAAGCACAAACACACCAAATCAATTAATCAATAGTTATCTAACGTCATGATCAAAATTCTATGGCTTTATATTAATTAATGACGTCTACGCAGAAAGGCAACAATCAATCAATCGAAAATAATTTAACGTCCAGTTCCTCGCCATAAGGCAATGTCAGGGACGTCTCTTGCAGACTCTACACAAACAGGCACCAAAGCATCACGATGACTACACAGAGACCACAAGAGAAATCCAGATCAAAACAGTGCAAGTCTAAGATTCAAGGCAATCGGGCCAAAAGTTAGATCTATGGCTGGCGGAAAGAGATGGTTTTTTAGCTAGCCAAGTTAAGTACCAATACAACTGCAAGATCGAAGATTTTATGGCATAGAGTTCCATATTGTCGGAGCAGAAAACATGAAGGAGCGTCTGTCCATGGTAGATTTCATGTTTGGTACAGTGAGAAGGTTTTTACTTTAGGAACGAAGACTACAAGAGGGTTGATAGATTGATATAGGATCAGATAGATGGGATGGTTTATTATAATTTAAATCGCGGAGGTTGTCACACCATACACAAACAAAATCCAACATTTTTATCACAATGAACAAAAATTAGAGACGAGATTAAGACAACAGTCTATCTCATTTATATCAAAATTTGTCGAGTCGTGTTTGCTTATCCTTAAGTTTAATTATCCTTAATATTCGAGTTTGTAAATGCGTTGGCTCTTGCAAAACTTTACACTGGCACTTTAAAATAATAAATCCTCTTTGATAATACCGTAACTATGTACTTTCTGCGGATATTGTAGCTCGGCTTGTAATGAAAATGTATTTATCTTCTGGTTGTTTAATTAGACATTCGTCATGCTACTGCTTCCCATAGTGTTCCTGTCAAATGGCAAGTCGCAGTTGCGGTGCACATTCCTATTCACTGTCTGCTATCACGCGCCATATGGAGCACTCCATCGTTCAAATGATTAATCCGTCCACAAAAGGTTATGCCTTATCTACAATCTAATGTAACCAATGATTTGAGAATAATGGCTTCTGAGTTGGTTTTACGTTATTGTCATCCACTGTTCTCAATTATTCGCCTCTTACTACGCATGCAGTTAAGTTTTGTCTAGTTTTCAGTGATCCGACCTAAACACGGGATATTACTGATATTGATGAATGTGTGTACCGATTAATAATTATTAATTATAATTATTAATAATAAGAATTTAATAAAATTCAAGCTTGTTAATAATAATCTACATTATGCTTAGTATCATGATGTAAAAAAAGGGTAAGATTAGAGGCCAGTGAGCTTTTATCTCGCATAGTTACAAAGCGGTAAAGCATCCGGGCAGTGAGCCGGTCGAGTGGTTTTATGTTAGATAATTCTTAGCATGTCATTAGAATGTCATGTCGTTGTACAAACCAATGATGTTATATTGACGGTATGACTTCTCCCTAAACAGAGATCTACACCTAAATGACTTGTAGGACTCTAGTTTATACCGAGGCTTTAAAATTATTTAATTATTTAGTATCTCGTAGCTTTTCTCGTCAATATTTGACGATATTATTTATGATTTAAATTCGAGATTAAAATCCTCGGTATTTTTTGTTAGAATAGCACAACCTGTACATATTATTATTTCTTTCTAAAAAGACTACCAAGTAAGCGACTAAAACAATACTCGTCATCAAGGAGAGAAATCAGACTAAGTTTAATATAAGCACGAAATGAAAATACCAGATATTTTAATATTTATATACGTGTTCAAATGCCAGATCATAAATAAATGCATAGATCATAAATATCAAATATTGGGGTTTATTGATGGCGGAGGCGTGACATGCTGACGCAGTATTACTTTAAGATACTGATCGTGTCTAGAAAGATTTCGCCGAGGCGACATTAATGGGTTATCACTTCGTAACCCTCTCGTTATCCGGTCATCGTTAAAACATCGGTACACACATTCATCAACCATTCGCCTTCAGACTAACGCAGCGTCCTTGCGCATTTAGAAGCCCCTGCATTAGCATCCTGACGTTCCATTGCCGAGTTTAGCCTTGGTGCACTACCACGGGCCTACACAGTAATTTTATTTATATCTTGCATAGCTTCAATATGATTCATCACTAGTGACCTAAGTAATTTGAATGCCTTGCTTTTTTCTATAACTGAGTTGCATGCTTTTTTAAATCATAACATTTTTTTAAAACTTTTTACATAATTTTTAATTCTCTGAACTACAATAATTAGCCAGTCATGTATTGCAGTAATGTACATAGAGATATCTCTCACTATTTAACTTTCTCAACTACTTAGGCCTACATTACGTGGGAATGATCATTAATCAAGACTTCACTTTCTCGAACAATTCATAAATCCCAAATTTTACCACAATGGCAATCTAGCACCTCAAAAAATAGCAACAACCCACGATATCGCAAGTAATCGAACATTTGAAAGTTTGTACGTTGGTAAAATTGTTGTAATTGAACTAAACTAGAAGTAAATTTATGAGTTATGATTTACAGATTGGATGGCTGAATGGATAGTATGCTTTCCTAAGAAACAGGAAACCATCGGTTCGAAACTAAGCCGGGCCGTGTTTGACAGTATCACATGTGATACGTAAATTTAACTTTACAGCTTTACAAGCTTTATTATAGATAGGCCGTCGTACCGTATATTAGACTGCATTCTTAAAACTAGCATTTTCGGCGAAACATTTCATCTTTGTGATTATACCTGAATAATGCTGCCGTGACACAAGACGTAAGTTTGCTATTAAAACTGTTCAGCGGGTCAATAGGCTTACACATCTTCAAACATTTACAAATCGTCTGTCAGAAATGGATGACTCATTGTAGGTTCTACATGTACTATTACATTGTGATTTCAATTAATAAACTGTGATAAGGGCAGTATATGAATATCGAGGCCTATACATGTATATAAAGACCTACGTATATATATTATACATGTTATATATATATATTATAATATATATATATATATATATATATATATAGCTTGTATATATAATATATATATATACGTATTATATATATATATTATATTATATATGTATGTATATAATAAATTATACATATACATGCATGCTCTTTCTTAGTGCACACTGGCAGGCCATGGTATATAACGCCTCCACTCTTCTCTGTCTTCCGTTTTCTCTTCATGTCCACATATGAGTGGGTCTTTAAATCATCTAATATGATAAACTATTATTCTTTGGGAATTCTACTTATGAAGAGGGGTCCTCATACCCTTCCCCAACTTCGATATATATATATATATATATATATATATATATATATATTATATACATATATACATACATAGATATACATATAATATATATATAATTCTATACTGTACATTTCTGTATATATACATGTACAATATATATATAGCCTTCTAGAGCTGAAACTGACATTAACTTCGGCTTAACTGCTTTTATGAAGTATATAAAACAGCTATGGTTATACAATTCAACCACTAATTTCCTGAGTCTAAAAATTGCCATAATGATCCAGTGCTTTGTAAGGCGTCCATTTTTCTATCGTATTAGCAAAAGGCCGGTTCCGGATGGCATCCTAGCATTAAGATGGACAGACTAATTCCAGCAGAGACGTCGCCGAGCTGGCGGATTGTCGATGGACGCAGGGCGGATAGTAATCAAACGGACGTCCAAACCTGTCTCCGTGGTACTGAGGATTGGTTACTGGGTCATTAAATATAAATCAGTCCATATTCCTCCAATATCATTCCAATCCTTAAATATTAGAACACCTTCCAACATGTCTGACTCAGATTTACGAGCTGTCAATTGACGTTATGTTAAATCCATTAACGAATTTTAAGTAAACATTAGATTACTCATTTATAAGATCGGACAATGAAAATAATATACAACTGTATGTATGCAAATGTACAACTTATGTCCAATTTATGTACAATTTAAACCCGACCCTGGTTGAACTGGGACTTAAGGGAAGATGATAATGATGTATATAAATGCACAATATATGTACATAGCTAGATATACAGTAGGCCTATATTATCATACATATTATATTTTGCATGTATATTACATAAATTGCATGTGTAAGCCTATGCGTTATTAAATATATCATAATTACATTTTGTTAAAATCCAATTTTATTTCAGATATATACATGTACAGTATATATACATGTATGTTTATATATATTTAAACGAGTTAAAAAGAAAATAAAGAAAAATACAATAAAGAATATGTAATGAACAAAAAGAAAGAAAATCGTTGAATCAATAATCAATCAATAAGAATTTAACAATTATTTTATTATTTAATAATGGTATATCACGACAAAAAGAAATAGGAAGAAGAGTTGGATAGGACACATTCTAAGGGGGGAAGAAGTCTAAGAAGAAGAAGTCTCTTTTAAGTCTATATACATGTACAGTATATAAAGAGTTTAAAGAGTTTTAAGTTTAAAAGAGGTCATAGAAGGTAGAATGAAAGGAAAAAGAGGCAGGGGCAGGCCGAGATTAGGTATGTTAGATGATTTAAAGACCCACTCATATGTGGAACTGAAGAGGAAGGCGGAAGACAGAGAAGAGTGGAGGCGTTATATAACATGGACCTGCCAGTAGGCAGTGCACTAAGAGAGAGAGAAGTTAACGTCCGATTCCTCGCCACAAAGCAATGTCAGGGGCGTTTCTTGCAGACACTACACAAACAGGCGCCAAAGCACCACACGATGACGACTGAGTACACAGAGACCACAAGAGAAAGCGAGATCAAAACTGTGCAAGTCCAAGATCCAAGGCAAGCGGGTCATAATTTAGATCTATGGCGGAAAGAGATGGGTTTTTAGCTAGCCAAGGAAAGTACCAATACAGTTACAAGGTCGAAGGTCTGGTGGCAGAGAGTTCCATATTGTCGGAGCAGAAAACATGAAGGAGCGTCTACACATGGCAGACTTAATATTTAGTACAGTGAGAAGGTTTTTACTAGAGGAACGAAGACTACGAGAAGGTTGATAGATGGATAAAAGATCAGATAGATAGGATGGTTTACCATAATTTAAACTTTTGAAGGTCAAGGAAGCTATCTTGAATTTTATACGTTCGGATACTGGTAGCCAGTGCAGTTTCTTAAGAAGAGAAGAGGTTTGAGTATTTTTAGTATTTTATGATATCAGTGATATCAGTGAAGCAACTATGCAATTTTTCTGGATGCTTATAATCATTTACGATTGTATAATATAACTTCACTAGCTTTACTAATATACTTCAGAACTAACTGAACTTTTATTTTTATATAATTCTATTGGATTATCGGTATTTGGCCAATAATTAATTAGTCGACTTGCAATCAAAAGCCTTAAAGCCGATGATAACGTCAGTTTCATCTCTTGAAAGTGATATCAGTGATGGTAAGCTCTGAATTTGAGTCCCACACATACTGATTTGATATCTTAACGACATTTTGTGTATTAAAAGTTTTCAATTTTTTCATCTTATAGAGTATGCAGCATTTCTATCAACTATCGTCGAGTGTGTTACGAGATGCTGTTGAAAGGAGTATGACAGAGATTCTTTAATTTGTAAAATTCGGCCTACTAGTAGGTTTAGTTTTTTCCGACAATATTCATGTTTGTAAAGTGAAATATTACGGCTGAGCACGTTCTGAGTTACGCACAATTTAACCAATTGTGCATGGAATAGTAATATTGCATACTCTGCCGCCATTGCTGTTTTGCCTAGAAAATTTCTATTTATGACTGTAGAATTAGGCCTATAGATATTGAATTTACTAGCCTACAATGTAACATTTATATATATATATATATATATATATATTTAATTATATATATATATATATAAAAATATATTTATATATATATGACTATAAAACATATATATATATATATATATATATAGCCTATACATGTAAAATATATATATATATATATACATGTATATATATATACCTGTATATATTATATATAATATTATACATACTGTATATATATATATATATATATATATATATACAGTCATGGACAAAAGTTTGGAACCACTTAGATTTGTACATATATTTTGTTATTTGACAAGCTCTGAACTGCAAATAAAACATTTTATGGGCAGTATTTTATTAAAAACATAGACAGTTGTCACTTATTGTGCATTTAAAGTCTTAATTAATATTTAGAGTAGCCTCCCTTATTGGCTAAGACCTCCTTGATGCGATCTGGCATAGAGGAAACCAGAGAATTAAAATACTCAGGTGTAATTTCCATTGTCCAAACTTTCTTAATGGCTTCCTGAAGGCTGGCCTCTGAAGTTGGTTTCTTTTCTGACACCTTCCTCTTCATGAAAGTCCAAAGATTTTCGATGGGGTTGAGGTCTGGACTTGATCCTGGCCATGGTCCCAGAAGTTCTGTACGCTCTTCTCCCAACCATCGGTTCACAGCAGCAGTTCTGGGACAGGGAGCTCCGTCATGCTGGAAAACGGTACAATTCAGTATAGGCATGTGTGCTGGGAGCTTATCTTGGAGAATATTTAGATAAACTGATCCGTTGATGGTGGTATTTTTGGGCATAAACCACAGTCCACCTCGCTCAGTTCCGGCAAAGCTGGCCCACACCATCGTTGTAGGAGCTTGCTTGACTGTTGGTACTACGTATCTCTTGTTATATCTCTGATTTTTTGGCCTCCTGATGTTCCTAATGTAAGATGAGAACTGCGAGAATGTTGACTCGTCAGAAAACATGACCTTCTGCCACATTTCCTTGGTCCAATCCTTGTACTTTCGACAAAACACAATGCGGTCTCTAATATTCTTAGCGCTAAGCTTAGCCTTCCTGGCAGGTTTGAAGGACTTCAACCCAAAATCTTTGCTCAAACGTCTACTGACTGTCCTAGGACTCACTCCTGCAGTTGTACTGGCCACTATTTCTGCTGCAGACCATGTAGGATGGGCCACAGCAGCACGATGAATACGACGATCAGCTGTGGCAGAAGTTGCTCGAGGTCGTCCTGAACGAGTTCTTGACTCAAATGAACCCAGCTCTCTCTCCCTAGCTATACTCTTAGTAACAGCAGATTGTGATATCTTTAATATACCTGCAATTCGCCTATGAGAATAATTTTGATCACTTAGAGCCTTAATTTGGGCCCTCACTTCTGCAGATAACTCCTGACCGCGAACCATTATCTAAGACCAGCCTATATTATTGAATCGACAAAGTGACTAAATTTTTTTAATTTGACGTAAAACGATTTAATTTAACAAACTACAGTATTAAACTCTCAAATGAATTGCAAAATGACGTTATCATTGACTTTATACGCCACCCAACCCTAAGGACCCACCACCTGGAGGGGAGGGTATGACTTATTGTTTGTCCATTGGTTAATACATCTATCTGAGAATTCTAACATTTGTTATGACGGTGCTCTATCATTGGGCAGCATGATATTTGCTAGTGCTGCAACGAGCGAGTCATTCACGCGAGAGAAAGTGGCATGAATGGAAGCCGTGAATTAGCGCACAGCTTGTTAGCATTAGGGTGTGAACCAATGCTGCCACCTAGTGACACGACAATGTAACGTAGAAAAGTTTTCAGAAAGGAATATTATAGCTAGAGAACTGCTATACCACATAATATATACTATACATGCACTAATCTTACACTCACACCTACATAGTGCAATACCTGACAGCTCTTATCAATTTACTTGAGTGGTTCCAAACTTTTGTCCACGACTGTATATATATAATCTTCTTGATCTACACTGGAAACCTCCTACAATTAGGCTCGGGATTAAATAATTTTTTAGCAATTTTTCGAGCCGAGGCGCTCACCAACTGAGTGTCCTTTCTGATAATATTTGGGATCTTGGTTCCTTGTCGCCTTTTACCACACTTGCAGGCCAAATTGTTAGTCAACTCTTCAACAACATGGACACAAGACGGATATATGCATGACGTATTACAGATGCATATATATATATATACATATATATATATATTATATATATATATATATATATATATATATATATATATATATATATGTATATATATATACTCTATATATACAGACCGGGGAAAAAAATATTCCCCTAGCGAAATCTCAATGACTTTAACAAAACTCATAATATTTGCACTCAATTTTTTCAGTTTCTAGAGGATGAATTTATGCACATAGCATTCAAATTTGGTGAAAATCTATTCAGTGGCTTCAAAATTACAGCGTTTCTACGAAAAAGTGCTAAAAAATAATTTTAACAGGGCTTTTTTTAACAAAAAATCTTAATGATTTCAACAAAACTCAAAATATTTTGACAAAATTTCCGGAGCGTCTAGTGCAGGGCTGCTTGCATATAGTTTGCAAATTAGTGAAAATATATTTAGTAATAACAAAAATACAGCGTTTTTGCGGAAAAAGTTTAAAAATCAATTTTAATAAGGCTTATTTCAACAAAAGTACCGAAATGATTTTTCAAAATTTTGGAATAAGTTTAGTAGATGAACGAAATTTAAACATCTTCTATTAGAGCAGCAAAAAAGGTAGTGCAGGCTTATGCTCCATCATATAAGTAAAAGACCCGTTTCAGGGTCGTTATTTTCTTAAAAATGAATGATATTTCAAAAAGGCCTTGTTAAAATTGAATTTTGCACTTTTCCCGTAGAAACGCTGTAATTTCGATTCTACTGTATATATTTTCACCAAATTTGCAGAATATACGCAGAAATTCCTCGTCTAAAGGTTCCGAAAATTCAGTAAAAATATTTTGAGTTATGTTGAAGTTATTGAGATTTCGCTAGGAGATAATTATTTTTTGCCCCAGTCTGTATATATATATATATATATATATATATATATATATATGCTATATATGTGCTATCCACTCGGCCATCGTTAGGTACACTCAAAAGAAAGAAGACCAGCAGCAATATTTAAATGGCTATGACTAAAAATAAAGCATAGACTTTATGCATCATCGTTCTTATTCTGAGCTCAGACCTACCGCTTCAAACCATTTTTCTCGTTTTAATTTCTTCTATATATATATATATATATATATATATATATTATATATATATATTATATATATATAGAGAGAGAGTTTATACCCATTGCGTTTTCTTCCACCCAAATATGCCACGAATTAAATTTATACAATTTAAAAATATATAATTACAATTTGTATAGACTACCTGAAATGTTTGAATAAATTAATATTTATTGCATGCACTTTTGTATAATTAAGACACAGCAGAAACTATAAAACAGAACCTTTGCCATATTGATGCAACTTAATTACGTAAACAACATATGGATTCTAAAATATTTACATTGTCTACATAAACTTAAAGAGATCTTTATTCAGTTTCATAAAATACCTTTTGCTTTTTCTTCCGCCCAAATATGCCACGAATTAAATTTATAGTGCTAAGAAATGCTATTAGGCCAATGAGTGTATGACCCAAAGTTTAAAAATGACCTCATAACACGAATTTAAATAAATACTCAACGACTGATTCAGTACAGCAATTACACTGTTAAAACGGTAAGGAGTGAAACCGGTGCCAACTTGCTTGCAAAGCAAACGTGCTATCCACTCGGCCATCGTTAGGTACACTCAAAAGAAAGAAGACCAGCAGCAATATTTAAATGGCTATGACTAAAAATAAAGCATAGACTATATGCATCATCGTTCTTATTCTGAGCTCAGACCTACCGCTTCAAACCATTTCTCTCGTTCTAATTTCTTCTGTTCGACATTACATTGCGATTGTGTTTGGAAGGACTGAGCAAAGCGGAAGTCTTATTAAAAGCGGATTTGACTGCGTGATTGTGCGGACAGTATCAACACGTGCAGAAGAGATTTATCTTTGTTTACGGCGCCCGCCGCCTGACAGCTTATATCCTAGAGGATCTTTAAACTAACAATATATTCGCAACTAACAAGACAAAGTTCTCAACAAACGTGTGTTGCTACAAGTGGACATTTAGTCCAATATCCGAATGATGAGGAAAAAGGCGACCCTGGAGTCGATATCTATTGCGTTGAAAGTCCTATGAGTGTTTAGATCCCAGCAGGGCGAAATATCTAGTTTATTCTGTTTAATAATATATTTATAGTTTCACGTTTACTTAGCGAATTTTAACTTTTCCTAGTTTACATTTAAATGGTCATCAACTCGGAATGGCTATAGCTGATATTAAATCTGAGTAAGGGATTTCAAAATATTTCACATTTTATACCCTACTTTATAACATGTTCTCACCGCCATAGGCATGTGGATTGATTGCTACGAACGCCGAGGGATAACATTGTCAGCAAATTGAAGAGTTAGAGTTGGGGTGAAGTAACTTCTTGGGTTTCGACGTAGATAAATTGAGCCAACAAAATGTCTTGGGAGAAATAGAGATGATTTACAGAAATATTATCTCACTTTGCCTTACAAGCAGTCCAGTATGTAATTTCTAACATTTTTAGACAGCTGTTAAGGTATCACTAGAAAGGAATATTATAATATCTAATATTTTCTGTCGTAAATGTAATACACTTCATGCAGATCTAAGTAAAACATATAAGTCACTTGATCAAAGGAATCTTCATTTGAGCATTTATGCAGTTCAGTGCGCAGGTAGATGCATAACGTCAATAGCTCAAACTTGGTGTCTTATTTCTTATTTTGTGCCTGAACAAATTTATGAAAGTACAAAGTAAATAAGTAGGAAAGTAAGTAGCTATTTAGGTAGGCCTAAGTAGGTAAATAAACAAGTAAGTAAGAAAGTAAATATGTGAGTGAGTGAATGAGTAAAACACATTATATCAAATTATTATACATGATGATATCTATCACTTTTAATATCGCATGCTTAACCGTTAGGCAGTTTTCCAGTAGTCTCCTTGTTGTATCGTTCAACCTTCTATTAACTATTTTAGTCAATACTCACCATTATTAGAATTTGTCCTATTCAGTTCTTCCTCGTATTTCTTAATTTCTTAATCAACTGTCTATCAAGACCAACTTTCTATCCTGAACTTCCTAATTGATAACCGTTTGAGAACAGCTAATCCTTTCTAGTCTTCTTCATATTCACATTTCTAATGCCTCTAGTTTCCTGATATCTTCCTTCCTGAGTTAAGGTCCATGTCTAACATCCATATAATAGCGTGGTCCATAGCAAGGTTTTCACTATCTTTATCTTCATGGTTTTCTTTAGTCATTTTGCTAAACGTTCCCAATACCGAAGGCCTCTTTTGCTCGCGCATCCTATTGGATATTTCAGTGTCATATTTCCCATCATCTGTTCTAAAATTATTTTAAAATCCTGATCTGTCACAATTTCGTACCGTTTATTGTAATATTGACTTTATCTCTTTCCTGGGACACTCTCATCAGTTTTGTCTTTTTGACTTCAATCGTCATACCATATTGCAATGCCGTATCATTCAGACTATCCATTATCTTCTGCAGACCAGTCTCGCTGCCCGCTACCATTCCTTGGTCATCGGCAAATCTTCAATATTTCAACAGTTTACCTTCTACTTTCATTCCGTTTATTCAGTATATATATATATATATATATATATATATATATATATTATAATACTGTTTCAAGAGGACTCCTGAGGTTAACCCCCACCCCTTGGATTGATGTTGAAAACTAGTTACTATGGATATAAGCTATTTCCTATTTTATATATTAAACTGTGAAAACTTTGTTTGTAGTGAAAACCTTAGTTTGGACATTACTATTATACGGATGTGAAACATGGACCTCAAGGAAGGAAGATATCAGGAAACTAGAGGCATTTGAAATGTGTGTTTTTAAAGTGGTTAAATATATTAAGAAACGGGAAGAAGAGTTGGATAGGACACATTCTAAAGTGGGAAGTCTACTAAAAAGTCATAGAATGCGGAGTAGAATGTTATAGAGGCAGAGTCAGGCCGAGATTAGGTATGTTGGGTGATTTAAAGATCTACTCATATGTGGACATGAAGAGAAAACCGGAAGAAAGAGAAGAGAGAGAGGATTTATATACCATGAACCTGCCAGTAGGCAGTGAACTAAGAGAGAGAGAGAGAGAGAGAGAAAGATATTAAATTGATATATTGCGAGATTACATATATATACAGACTGCGTCAAAAAAACTTGACCCCCTACAGAATATTTTCTATAACTTTAGTATCAGATGTCTCCTTATCAGGAAAATTTTAGCGACAATGCATGACCCAATTCTACACATATACTGAAAATGCATGGCAATAGTTGTTCCAAAATTCGAGTTACAGATCTTTTTGCGCCATGCCCCTACCTTTTATAGGTTTTCCAAACAGTTTGTCACCGAATACTCCTGATTAGAGCCCTTCATTGATTCTTTGTTTTAGTAGTAGCAATCATGCGAACTGATGCTGCAGAAACCCCTAGTACTTGAGATATCTAACCTGTACTACGACTTGTCCCAGGCTCTCCTTCCTGAGAATAAAGTAGTTCCTTAGCAGTACAGCAGCCATATTAGCAGGAATTCTGGCACTTTTGGGCTAACCACTGCTCGCCTTTCTATCTCTTTGCAGTCTTCCGGAAAATACTCTTAATAGTTGACAGGGACCATCCTTTCAGCGGATAGGCTTGCTTTGTTCTTTTCACCCCGAAACCTTGCTCATGGAGTATTTGTATCCGCAAGTTATAGTGACTTATAATGGTAAACTTCTTAGAGAATATATAAGAGGTAGAGAGATAGGGACATGGCGCAAAATGATCTGTAACTCGAAACTGGTGTATATATTCCATAAATTTTTCTGCATACATGTTAAATTGGATCATAAATAACCGCTTCTATTTATATGATAAGGAGACATCAGATACCAAAGTTATAGAAACTTTTCTGTAGGAGAACCTATAAGAGATATGGGCATGGCGCAAAAAGATCTGTAACTCGAATTGTGGAGCATATATTTCCATGAATTTTTCAGCATAAGAGAAGAATTGAACCATGTACTATTGCTAAAACTTACATGAGAAAGAGACATCGGATAACAAAATTATAAAAAAAAATTCTTCAGGGGGTCATTTTTTACGCAGTCTGTATAATTTTATTATAATAAATCTAAACTAACCATAGACTTTCATAATAATGTGATATGCATCCAATGCATCAGCAAAGAAGTAATAACTTAATTTTGGTGGCGTTTCCGCATTCCCCTCCGGGCTTTCACATTTTCAGAAAATTAAAAGAATTAATGGCCACTTCACTGGTTGTGCAAAGTTGTTTTCCTAATTTGTCGAAATATCAAACGCCGGAAAGAATAAATTTAATATCGCAGATGATGCTCACTATTGGAATAGATAAATGTATGAACATGCTAGCACTTTATATTGGCTTATCGAAATTAGACCAACGTTTTGTTTGCTCCTGAAATTCATTTTAATGTCGTACTTTAGATCCCTGCTAAATTTGCATTGCATTAACATGACTGAGAAAGATGTTGACTATCCTAAATCCATTGCAGTAACCAGGACTTAACGATTAATCGCATTTGCTCATCACATTTTGACTGCTGTGAAAAGAGCTTAGAGCAGAGCAGTAGTTTACTTTGTTGCAAACACATGAATTATAAACATTTTATGAATTATTCTTTATTCTCTACGATAGACGCTCTATTGTGAAAGGTAGCAATATACATGACTACAAAATGGACACATACATAATTGACATGTCTTAAAATTTTCAGCATCAGAACGTAGAATATAGCCAGCTGTTCACTGAAATAAATTGAAATTTGCAAAGCGGATATATTATGGTACAGAAAAGTATGTAGCGGTATGGTATGTTATAGTATTGCATAGTATGCAGCGATACGGTATTTCATAGTTCAGCATAGTTAGCAGCGGTACATTTGCAATAGTTCACATATTATGCACCGGTATGATATGTCATTCTTTTGTATAGTTTGCAGCGGTACGGTGTGTCACAGTCCGGCATACAGCGATGCACGTTGCCTACGACCAGAATATTATACAACTGCTTGGTATGCCATTTATTGCATAGAATGCAGCTGTATGTTATGCCATAGTATTAAACAGTATTCAGCGGTACGGCACACCGAAGTATTGCATAAGATGCAGCGGTATTATACAGTATGCCATAGTTCAGTATATTATGAAGCAGTACTATATGCCATATTTAAGCATTGAATGCAGCGGTATGCTATATAATAATGTTGCATAGTACACAGTGGTACTGCAAGCCATAGAATTTCATATTATGAAGTGGTACTATATGCCATAGTATAGCATAGTATGCCGGAGTAGGCCACTATTTGGCAAAGTACTACATACAGTAGCATGTAGCGATATGGTATGCCATAGTATATCGTAGTAAGTAGCATTATATTGTACACTAATCAATCAATCAATCAATAATAATATAAAGTCGGGCTCCTGGCCGTAAGGCATTTTTAGGGATGTCTCTTGCAGACTCTACATAAACAGGCGCCAAAGCACCACACGATGACGACTGAGTATACAGATCACAAGAGAAAGCGAGATAGAAAAAGAGCATGTCCAAACTCCAAGGCAAGCGGGACATCATGCAATTTCATATTATGTGGCGGTATGGTATGGCAAAGTATGGCATAATAAGAATTAGTACGATATAATATTGAGCAACATAGTATGAGGTGGCACTCTATGCCTTAGTATTACATATTACTTTCATTTAGTCCGCACTTTTTATTTTTAAATGATGTATTTATTATACTAATAATAATGAATTTATGTTTTTTAATTATTAGCAAATTAGTTTATATCTAATTATTTTAGAATTATTACTTTTAATTCAAATTTGGAAAGAATATAGATCTCAACTAAGTCATCTTATCTCTACCGTAATGTTTTATACGCCTTTCTAGAGCAAAGTGCATATTTCATTCCATAGGTTTATTTAAATTTTTGCAGGACATACATGTATTAAACTTGATTATAGTTATTGATAAATAACTGCATTCGAAATTAAGTAAATAAAATGTTCTTTTCTCTGAAATTTATATCCAAATGCCATATCGTAGGTAACGGGCCTGTTTACTGTCCATCGTCAAATAGGATTTTACTGCTGGAACCCATTTGAATGACGGCCATAGGTGAGCAGATTTTGCGCTGAATGATCTATTTTGGATACCGCTTGTCAAGATGAATCTTTGTTGTAAATGCACAACTCCTGTTCGTCTTCAACTTGTGTGCTAAAGGCCCACCTTCTGACTGGAGAGAATTAGCTGGACTCAAAAGGTTACAAATGAGAAAGTCCTGGAGAGAGTTGGCACAGATAGACAGTTGATAAATGTATTAAGAAATAGGAAGAAGAGATGGATAGGACACATTATAAGGGGAGAGGGCTATTAAAGAGGTCATAGAAAGTTGAATGGAAGGAAAAAGAGGCAGGGGCAGGACGAGATTAGGTATGTTAGATGATTTAAAGACCCACTCATATGTGGAAATGAAGAGGAAGGCGGAAGACAGAGAAGAGTGGATGAGTTATGTACCATGGACCTACCAGTAGGCAGTGCACTAAGAGAGACTAACTTTGAAGATCCTAATCCGTAATTTAATTACCGGGAACGCGGTACTCAGCATCTGCGATACGCAAGTCGAGATTAGAGGGCCTGATGATCAAGTGTACTAGACATTTGTTACGATTTTAGGTGATGACGGTTGTGTTTCTGACATGTCTTATTTATCAAGTTTTAAGTGATATAACTTTTTAAAACTATATAATCGGTTGTTTATAATGGTGACGAACTTTATTATGTATTCTTCCATATTTCCTTTTTAATTGACGGATTGTATATGACAGTATATTCGTGAAACTCAAAGAGATGCTGCACTTAACTTTGTAGCTTTATCAACATGAAACAGTAGGGGCTTTATGATAGGGCTGGAATCATAGATGATCGAACAATAAACCCTAAACAATATCCATAGGAATAGTAACAAAATACCATGTATATTTTGCTAAAATAAAATAAAATCATATCGTGTCCTTGTCGTGTTAGTACTCTACCAGTATATAGAAGCTGGATGTTTAGTGACTGCTTTTAGTTTTTACTGACAGCAAGAGAGCAGGGATCAAAACTCTACCAAATTCCCTCTATTATACACCTGTGGTACGTCTCACACAGTACACCTGTGGTACGTCTCACACAGTACACCTGTGGTACGTTACACACAGTACACCTGTGGTACATCTCACACAGTACACCTGTGGTACATAGCAGACAGACCTGTGGTACGAAAATTAATTTACTGACTTAATTTAATACAATTAGTTTTTAAAATTTATTACAAACCTTACCTACACGTATTATATAGAGATTGTTCAAACTGAAAACTATTCATTTGAACGAATCTTTTTTCGTTATTAATTTTTTCCTTTCAGCCTCCTGAGCGTCGCATAAGCAATCACCAGAACCACGACATAAATTCCCACCAGTGCAACTACATTCTTCCAGAAATCCCATTCCGTGTCGTGACCAATTCCCTGACTAGTCAGATAATCCGGACCTGCTCTTGTATTTCTAAAGAATAAAATACTAAACAATGAACCATATTTTCAAATGAAAGCTCTTACCGACGATAACTACAAAATAAATCCGTCTTATTCTGATACTATTTTGAATTTCCATAGCGTTATGAGCAATGACATGCATGGGCAGCTGGAAATCTAAATCTTCATTTTATGGCTTACTCTATATATATACATATATACATGTATATATATTATAAAGTCTTTCTTTCTCTCTCTCTCTCTCTCTCTCTCTCTCTATATATATATATATATATATATATATATATACATACATATATATATATATATACATGTATGTATCACTCATCTAAACATGTTTACGTCTACAATAGATATATAAACATGCATATATATATATATATATATATATATATATATATATATATATATATCTTACTTGTATACGATATATATAATATTATACAGTATATATATAGATATAATAATATAGATATATAGATATAAATATAAATATATATATATATATATATATATATATATTCTTTAGCTAAATATTTGAACTTTAGCCTTTAGGTATTTCATGTGCTTTGCATAGAATTATTCAGTCAAATTTGTTTTGTCCTACCTCTCAATGACGTGTCCAGTAGAATTGTATTTGACGAATACGATGTCATTCAGCTCAATTATTAGCAGTGCCTGCAAACAAGCAATATTATATAGCTAAAAACCCTGTTTTGAATAGTTTCAAGCTAGCGTACATAAGAAAACTAAGACAATTTTTGTATTAATAAATCACAATTTATTGATTTAATTTCAAGTTGCGGATCAATATCATAAAATCATTAGGATGCCACGTAACGCAAAGTGAGAGAGAGAGAACTATATTTTATTTAAAAAATACACTCAAATATGCACTCACACTAGGCCGTCAAAGAGGTTTAAAAAACATATCTAGTTGATCACCCATCATGCATGCATAAAAGTACAAACTAAAAAATGAATATGCAAACTAAAAATGAACAAAGTAAAGAGAGTAAACGTTAGGCTCAGGCCACTTTTGAGGTCCCTTGGTATACATAAAGCAAAATTTAAAATTGTTGTGAAATTATGACACAAAGTAAAATCCGATTTCAATTTAAATTTAATTTAGTGACAAAAATTTAAAAATTTAACTATGATATAGAATTAATATTAAAATCTCAGCTGTACATTTAAAAAGTAAAACAAATCATGGCATAGAACAGATAGAGAGTTCGAAATTTTAATTTTATGAGAGAAAAGAATGCACGGATTTAGGTAACTTTAATCAACTGCTGTGTCCTCGTGTTTTGGAGACAGGTGGGGTGGAAAACTTACCCGAATCCGCCTCAACTAGTTTATACATATATAAACTATTAGTCCAAAGACGAGAATTTGTAATTGAATGATTTGAACTAAAATGAATCGAAAAATGTATCTAGCAGAAATTTAGTTGCTAGCCGGACTCTACAAATATAAACTTGTAGTCTCATTAAGCCATTAAATCACATACGTTATCCACCACGTTACGATATGAAGAAATCTGAATTCATAAGAAGTTTCCCACGAACAGAAATACTATGATTAAAATAATTATTCCTAGCTATATTTGTAGAGTCCGGCTAGCAACTAAATTTCTGTTAGATACATTTTTCGATTCATTTTAGTTCAAATCATTCAATTACAAATTCTCGTCTTTGGGTGTAAACTACTGAGGCATATGGTACTGTATAATGTAGATGTGTGAAATACACGATAGTCTTAAATTGCATTATCCAGGAGTACTTATAAATATACTGTAGATAGAAAAAGATCAAAATACAACATAAATCTGAATGACAGGGAGAGGGAGAGAAACGATGTATATATTACAAAAACCTATACAAATGGCAAAAGGAAATATGATGAATTCCAGGATTGTTAAGAGAAGATAATGGAACTAAAGATCCTTGTTTCAAAAGAGGTAATCAAATAGATCTAGTCGGAGTACACGTTTAGTCATACATCTAAATGAGAGGATATAATTTTTATTTAAGGAACGTCGCGATTAACTTACTTTATAAGAGTATCCTACAATACTGATGTGCTGAATCCAGCTAAACCATGAACTCATACTGCTGCAGTTCATCAGAAAACCTGCGGTTACCTGTACACAGTCAAAAAACCACATTAATTATTTAAGTATTTAATATTTCAAAATATATGCTGCTACTTTATTTTTGAATACAATAGTTTGGTAGATGACCATAGACGCACAGTAGGCTGACCTTCACATAGATATAACTGGACGTCCAATTGCACACTAATATCAATGGGAGCACTGAACCATGCTAATTATGAAATTACAAGCAATCTAAGCTAATACATTATATATATATATATAATTTATAGTTAATCTACCACAAATACTTCAAGAAACTGCATTAAATGCAAAACACTTGTTAAACAAATCATTTGGAGAGCCATCACATATTATCATGTTCAATATCGAGCAATTTAATAACTGTAAAGTAGGCAATTGTAAATAATTTAAATTCCTTGTTGCTGTAAGAAGTGGGACTACTGGAATATGGAATGAATATAATGTATTAATATTGATAATATTGATAATACTGAAAGATGGTGTCAGCTAAAGGAAGCTATTAAAATAGGTGCAAAAGACGTTTATGGCATTCTTAAAGCAAATACAGCTAAAAACCTTGGATCACAAGCGAGATGCTTGACAAAATGGATGAAAGGAGGAAATGGAAGAGTATTGACACCAGTCATGGACGAAGGAAATTTAAAGCTTAAACAGTGAACTTAGAAGAATTACAGACAAAGAAAAAGATCATTGGTGGAGTGAAAAGTGTGATGATTTAGCAGCATATGATAGAAGAGGGAGGTCGGATCTATTATAACAGGAAGTCAGGATATTAAAAAGAACCGATATGAAAAAGAAAGGAGATGTAAAGAACACTAGTATAATGGGTAAAGATGGGGAATTGAAGACAGAGCTGGAAGAAGTAAAAGAAAGATGGAGAGAATATGTAGAGGAATTGTATGATAAGGCTGGGAAACCAGTTCAAGAGGATTTTAAAATAGAAGACGAGAATAGCATAGAAGACGATAAAAGGGGCCCCGATTTAATGAAGGAGGAAATTTATTCTGCAATTAACACTATGAAAAAGGGAAATGCAACCGGAATAGATAAAATCCCAGCAGAATTCTTGAAAATATTGGAAGGAGAAACACTCAAAAAGTTAATGGAGATATGAATGGAAATGTACAATACAGGTATTTGGCCAGACGACTTTACCAAGTCAGTGATGATTCCAATTCCCAAAAAAAGCCAATGCTGTGGAGTGTTCGGATTACAGAACAATCAGCTTAATACCTCATGCATCGAAGATCTTTTTAAAGATAGTAAATAATCGCATTCAGTCGAAAGCAGAGATGATACTGAGCAAGACACAATTTGGTTTTAGGAAAGGATGCGGCACAAGAGAAGCAATAGGAGTAATGTGGGTTCTTTGTGAAAGAAGCTTAGAATATGGAAATGACGTTTTTATATGCTTCGTAGGCTTCGAGAAGGTCTTTGACAGGATTGATTGGATAACGATGATGAATATCTTAAAAAGAATAGGAATTGACTGGAGAGATAGAAGACTAATTTTGAACTTGTACATGAATCAAAGAGCAGTAATCAAAATCCAACAAGAATACTCAGAAGAAGGTGAAATAGGACGTGGAGTAAGACAAGGTTGTAGCATTTCGCCGCTGCTGTTTAACATTTACGCTGAGGCAATGATGGAGGAAGCCATGGAAGACTTGGAAGAATGAATAAAAGTAGGAGGGAATTTGTTACAAGATATACGATTTGCAGATGACCAATGAATAGTAGCGGGCAGCGAGATTGGGTTGCAGAAAATAATGGATAGGCTGAATGATACGGCCCTAAGATATGGCATGAAGATTAATGTAAAAAATACCAAGGTTATGAGAGTGTCCAATAATAAAGGTGAAGTTAATATCACTATAAATGGTACGAAATTGGAACAGGTAAGGAGTTTCAAATATTTGGGTCATACTATAACCGATGATGGGAAGAGGAGTTTCAAATATTTGGGTCATACTATAACCGATGATGGGAAATGTGAGACGGAAATATGCAGTAGGATTGCACAAGCAAAAGCGGCCTTTGGTAGTAGAAAAGAACTATTAACAAAAAGTCTAAAGAAAGACACAAAGATAAAGATAGTTAAAACTTTGGTTTGGATCACTCTATTGTATGGAAGTGAAACATGGACCTTAAGGAAGGAAGATATTAGGAAACTGGAGGCATTGGAAATGTGGATTTGGAGAAGAATGGAGAGGATTAGCTGGACTCAAAAGGTTACAAATGAGGAAGTCCTGGAGAGAGTTGGCACAGATAGACAGTTGATAAATGTATTAAGAAATAGGAAGAAGAGATGGATAGGACACATTATAAGGGGGGAGGGCTATTAAAGAGGCCATAGAAGGTAGAATGGAAGGAAAAAGAGGCAGGGGTAGGCTGAGATTAGGTATGTTAGATGATTTAAAGACCCATTCATATGTGGAAATGAAGAGGAAGGCGGAAGACAGAGAAGAGTGGATGAGTTATGTACCATGGACCTGCCAATAGGCAGTGCACTAAGAGAGAGAATATTGATGACTGAAAGAGTCCGCAAAAAGCAAGTCTATTACTAAATGAGAAGTTGGAACTAAATGATGACCTTTTGACTTTCATAAACAAATGTAATTTTAAAGGTCGAATATAAGGTTCTCAAATATTTGATAATGATTATTTTAATTGTACATTCATTATATTGAATAAAAGCAATAGTTACAAAAACTGTTGTTATCCATGACAAAATCGAGAACCATGTAAAGGGTACATTGTGTCTAAAAACTGTAATTCCTTCCTGGATAGCGAAAATTAATAATTAAATCATCACCATCAACATTTTTCTTTGAATGCAAGTTTTAACTAAGGTTGGGAATTTGATAATTAAAAGATATATATAAATCGATATTTGATTTTCTAGCTTCCTCACCGTCATGAGAGAGTAGATGATTGTCGTTATGCCCGCAGCAGCCGATATAATCTTGATAAGAGCTCCCACAGTGACAGCTATGACAGAGGCGCTCAGAGAGGCGAGGATCATAGTAATGTAGTACAGGAAAAACTTCTCAATGCCTGCTTGTAACCCTGACAAATTCATTGAAGTGCAATGAAATACAATGCAATACAACGCATTGAACGCAGTGCAATGCAACTCAACGTAATACAACAGAACACAACATATCTGTGGTAAATATCATAAATGCATTACTTAAAAAATACTTTTTTACTTCAGAAAGACAATTTGGATTTAAGAAAAAAGTTGGCTGTAGTAATGCCATCTATTCATTTAGAAAGACAGTGGACTACTTTACTAACAATGCATCTACAATTGGTGTTTGCACCCTATGTCTAGCCAAAGCATTCGATAACAAAAAAATTGACATGTTTTTTATAAAACTAATCGTTAGGAGTTGTCCAAGGTGGTTTATTCTAAATTCTGTTGTTAAATATAGAAATAATTTCTCTAAACCTTTTATCATTTTTTCGGGGGTTAGACAAGGATGTATTTTATCCCCAATATTGTTTTCGTTAACAGTTGATGAGCTGTTACTAAAACTAGAGAAATCAAAGCTGGGATGTTTTATTAAAGGTCTGTGCTGTAATTCAATAATGTATGCAGACGACTTAGTCTTACTGTCTATTTCAATTCACGACTTGCAGAAACTTACTGACATATGCAATGAAGAACTTAGTTTTATTGGTTTATCGATAAATTGTAATAAGACATTTTGTATTCGTATTGGCCCTAGACATTCCATTAAAGCTTCACAAATCTTAATAAATGGTGCACCTATACAATGGGTAGGCGAAGTCATGTATTTAGGTTTGTCTGTCGTTTCTGCTAGGCATTTAAAATTAAACTTACAAAATAGGAAGCAAAAATTCTTTCGAGTACTCAACGCGATTTTTTCAAGAGTTGGCACCCCTTCACCGGAGGTGACAATTTCGTTGACTGAAACGCAATGTGTACCCATGTTACTGTATGGCTTAGACAGTGTTGTACTGTCTAAGTCAAATCCGCAGCATTGAAAATGCATATACACAGATCTACTCTAAGCTTTTTCATACATTCGATAAGAATATTGTAGCTCAAAGTCAATTTTACATGGGTCAATTGCCTGCTGAACTAAAAATTGCTACACGACGATTGAAGTTCTTATCTAAGATACGTTCAATGGGTAACCATTACTGCGAAATTTTGGATTATAGACTTGAAGAATTATGCAAACTATGTCTGAGTACAATTGCTTTATTGGATGTAATGTTAAGGATATATCAGAAGTAAACTGGAAGTATTATTTGCGTCTATACTTTAAAATTAATAAACTAAATAAAACTTAAAATTAATGCACGATAACTGAAAACGTAAAAGTTTATAATTTTCTCTAATTTATTTTATTTATTTGTTTATTGCACGCTTTTCGAAGTACATGTGTGTGATGTTTCATGTTCTTTTCGTTTTCGAACACTTTATCTCTTTGCCCTGTTTCGCTGAACATGATTTCACTTTGTATAGTGTACCTTTTATTGTGTACTTATTGTACTAATTCTACCATATTTTGGTGAAATAAAGATGCATATCTATCTATCTATCTATCTATATATATATATTTTTTTAATTATTATATATATATATATATATCAGTACAATACAACACAATACAATACTGCATTGCAATGCGATGCGATGTGATGCGAAATGATAGGATACTTTGCCATACTATACAATACAATAAAATACCTTAAATACAATACAATACAACACAATAAAACAATACAATACCATACAATACAATATAATACAATACAGTACAAGACTAGACGAATATATTATAATACGGTACAAATACAATGAAATGCAATGCTATACAATAAAAGACATTATAACAAGGATATGAACTTACAAAAAGGAATGCGATGCAGTACAGTACTATCTCTTACAATACATTACAGTAAGATGCTATACAACACAACAAACTGCAATTTAACGTAATACAAAATAAGTAACACTACACAACATAACATCATCATCATTATCAGCTTATTACCTTAAATCCCAGTTTAAATAGGGTCGTGATACGAATAGACCTCCTCCAATCCTCTTTGTCCCACACCATATCATCAGGCAATCCCCCATTTTCATGTCCTTCTTAATCATCGCATACCACGTCACTTGTGGTATACCTATCTCTAGCTTGACATCCAGCTCTTCCCTCTAAACTCTCTTTACTACGTCCTTATCTGCCTTTCTCACAATATGCCCATACCATCTCAATCTCGACTGATCCAACCTATCCCCAATCCCCTCAACATCTAAATTCATCCTCATACATTCATTTTTCATTCTGTCCTTCCTAGTTTTGCCAGACATTAGACACAATGTGCAGTGTCGTTTGCTTTGAATGTCTTAAATAACGCAGGGGTAACGTCATGAAGTTTTAAATGACAGATCCTGAGGTGAATTGAATTCTCATGGGTTCTAATCCCAGCCGAGATATCACATAATTGATCATTTCACTATAATGCGTGTTTTACTTCTAATTTTTAACATTCTCACTTCTGCCTCATGCAAACTCCGCAAATGTTACCTTTTAATGCCTAACACTCCGAACCAAACACCATTGCAGGCCTTACCACAGAAATATAAAATAATTACGTTTGTCAATCTCAGTGATATTTTTCTATCATACAGCACTTCAGTAGCTGTCAACTAACACTACACAACATAACATAGCACAATAAAATGAATAATGAGCTTTTTCAAACACAACCCATAACAAAACAACGCAATGCATATAAAAACAATCGAACGCTACACAACGAACTTACCTATTTTCTATTGAAATTAAAATTAGGATACTTTGTACAGTTTGAAAGTCAAGGAATGCTCATCATAGTCAAGGAATGAGCTGGTTTTTTCAATGTAAACAAGTTATGATGGACATTAGCCTACTGAGATTGGTGCATTCAATTTAATAGCACCTACCTTGAATTTAAGATAATTTAATTATCAATATTTTATTAACATTTACTTGTTGGTGTTAACGTTACTACCTCACAGAGTGTAAGTTCCTTTTGTGCAGCAGTCGTTTTGTATATTATTTTGTTGACTTGGTTACTGCAGTTTTGTAATTTTTAATATATATGCTGAAATGGAGGAGTAAAAGAGCTTAGAGGCGTCAAAAATAATTCTAACTCTCTGAGTTAACAGTTTTCACGAGCACATATGACTGACTAATAAACAAGCAACCGATTCCATGAAGTGTCTGCCCTAGACACAATGACTGCTAGAGACCAAAGAAAATAAAAAAATAATTGTTGAGATGTACTTCAGTATGTTCAAGGCAACACATGCATTAATCTTACTCGCAAAACAGCGTCCATATGAGCTACGCAAAATTATATTTTTTGAAAGAGAAACAATACAAAAGTTGAGAAGTTTTTTTATATTACATTAATAAAAGTCAATCAATTCAACTTCACACTTATTCTGCTAATCAATTATTCAGATACACGATTGAAAACATTAAAGAATATACATTATAGATAACATTGAAGAAGCTAGAAGATAGATAACATATATAACAGTTGAGTATAAAACTAACCTGTCATGACATACAAAACTACTAAACTGACGGTCACTGGAAGTAATTGCATTGGTAGCTCACAAAACACGCAGACAATAAAATAAGCCGATACTCTGTAATATCCGTTCGAAGTCTCGTGTCTGCATTTGAAATAAATTATGATTGAGCTTTTGCAATGCAAAAAAGTATGAACGATTAATAAGTAATTGCTATTGTACAAGTATTAAATTAATAAATCATTGCTATTGTATAAGTATACATGTATATGTAAATATAATCTATAGAGTGGAAAATAACTTAATATTTAATTTGCAGAATTAGATATAAATATCATGCTTCTTATTGAAGATAACTACAGAAACAAAATCAGTGTAAAGTAATATGGCGATGGGTTTATAAAATTTAGAACCAACTTTTAGAAATATATTAGTCAAACAATTTTACGGATTATTATGAAATCGAATTACCCATTCAATTTTACACTGTTTCCTTGACTAAAAAATATGCCAAGTAATATTCACAAGATATAAAGATACAGAGTGCGCATTAAAAAATAATCCCGAGGAGCATTGCGATTGTTTAACTCAATCAGATTTTGATCATAACAACTATTTAATTATTTCATTTAATTATTTTACTTTGAGGTTCTAAAAGGTTATAGTGGATGACTTTTGCCATTTAGCTAACAAATTCTGTAGATAAATTTTAATGGGGCCGAAGTTCTCCATATTTTAAAAATGTTGGATTTTTCATTTTCCATGCAGCGTAAGGAGTCAATTATCATAAAATAAAAGGCCCTGAATCGGCATCATCCTTTGGATGATGCCGACTCTAGGGATACTGTGTTAAATTTTGTGCTCGAAATGGGCTCACTGAGCTTTGATGCAGATCAGAAGTCATTGTCTGACTGATAGGATTGTCGATGGACCTCTGTGGTAGGCTGTTCAAATCTCTTGAAGAACAACCTTTAATTCCCTCGCGTTTTTGGGTTGGAATTGAAAGCCAAAATGTTTCCTAACATGGCTTGTCATAGCAATCAAGTACATTAAAAGCTGGAGAATTAGGAGGCAACTTATCTTCTTTATGAAGTCAGTGCAATGTTGTTTAAGAAATTGAGACTTATACGAGCATCAACTGCCCAACTTCCTCTTCATTGCGAACTTTCGAACCGGTTGTTATTTCGAACCAACGATTGATAAATCTAACTCAAAGCCTTCATTAGCAGTATTTAACTATCTGGTATGAGTCAGGTTCATAGCCCATTAGTTTGACGTTATGTACGTGTTCATTTAGTGGAGAGGAAACAAATTTACACAATTTGGTGAACTAATGGCAAAATTCATATCATGACTAAATATCAAGAGTTGACCAAGATAAAGCAATTTTTCCAGGAGACTACTTTGAAATCAATGCCTACCCTGTGTATTCATTTTTACTTAAATTAAGTAGGCCTATTGAACGTCGTTTGCCATGTTCTCATAATTAAATAGCTATAGAAGTATTGAACGTGTATTAACGAATACGAACAGAAATCGTCTTCTGTTCTGGATGAACAAGTCAATGAATGCTAAATTTCTATAGACTTGAGTAATTGCAATGTCGAACAGCAAACCGCATCTGCAATAAAGCAAAATTAATAATGAAAAACAGTAATTACGTCAAAGTTCAGAATTGCGATATACTACAATATATATGCTATATATTTGACGATAGTTTACAATTGCAATTTGGAACTAGTCTGCAAGATTTAAGGTCGGCGCATAGAGATCGAGTCTTAATACCGAAATACATTTATTTTAGTATCGATCTCTTCAAATAATTCAATTTTTTGCTGTTGATATCTCTAGCCTCAAATATTTTTAAGTTGTTTTAGGGAAATCGGTTATATTTATATTTTGATATTTTTGAATAAACGTCAGAAAGGGCATTCGGTTGGTGAGCGCCTAGGCTCCAGAAATTGCTATAAAAACTTAAACGAATGGATCAAGTCTTTTCGTATCCCGACCCTAATAAACTGGGATTAAGGGAAGATGATGATGATGATGATGACGATGATGATGATGATATTTTTGAATAAACTATGATTATATTATTTAATATCAGCATATAAAATATGTTATTTAGAATTCGATTCCTAAGAAGTTATCATGTTTAATTAGAAAGAAGAAGTTGGGATTAAAAGTTAGCATGTTTGTCCAGACAGTATTTGAAGAATATTTCTAACCGGTAGGTCCTTTATCCTTTAACCTTTAACCTACCAAGAGACTTTAAAGGACCTACCGGGCAGTATTAGAAATATCTTTCTAATAATGTCTGGACAAACTTCCGACAGAAGACTGGTCACATATTCATCCTTAACAGTTGCTAACACATGCTAACAATAGGCTAATCCTTTGTAGTATCAATTATATAAAGGGCCTTATGCAAGCTTTGAACATTAAACACAAAATCCCAAAGCACTCAAATCTTTCAACAATTTTCCAGGGACAACAATCCATGAGTTTGTCAACTAACACTCAAATAAACACAAAAAGTAATCAGTCCAAGTCTAGCACTACAACTTAACTCAACGCGGAGCATTGCTAGCCTTCAATCATCATAAGCGACCATATAAATAAAAGCATGCAATAACATAGATAAATATATTACAGTATTCTAGAAGAATTTTAAATTAAAACCTGTTTTGAATTCCTGCTTCAATACTATCACCGAGAGAGAAGAAAGGAAGTGCGAGGATGATAGGAAATATCACTGAAGATGTAAACTGAACAAAAACGTTTAACAAACGAAATAGTGGGAATGTTACGTATATAATTGAACTTTATAGTTTATAGTATTTAAAGTCAGTGATATTTTTAACTCTCCTAATCGGCCTATGTTTTTATCTTCACAGTAACAGTGAGCTACATACGAAAATAACTCTATTCTCGTAGCTTACACAACAAAAACAACACAAAATTAAAGTACTACTGTCGTCCAGACAACTTCGAGCACTAAGTTAAGTTGATTCCTAAATATGATGTTAAATACCAAGGTGATATATTAGATGCAAATATATGGCCTGAAAACTCTGTAATTAGGGAGTGGTGGTATAACCAGAAATAAAGATAGCCTATATCTTATATTTAACAATGGCAATTAATATTGCGACTTTTAATATGCACGGTTTTAACAATGGTGCAGCTATGCTAAAAGAATTAGCAATAAAGCATTGCAGAACAAGAACACTGGCTCAGCGAAAACGACAATTCATAACTCATATGTACTGATTATGAGTTGCGTTTTGTTTCCGCTATGACTAATAGGCTGGACGAAGGCATACTTCGAGGTAGGCCTTTCTCTGGTGTGGCTTTATTATGGCATAAATCAATTGATAAGTTAGTACAATATGTGGGAGCAGATCCCTCTAATAGATGCTTAGCGGTTAAGATATCGTTAGGTAATCGCATTATTTTATTGATGTTTACTTTCCTTGTAATTCCGAAGCTGCAACATATAGAGATGATGTTAATGTGATAATAGGTTTTATTGATTATATTGTTGAGAATAATTACCATACTGATGTTATCATTCTTGGCGACACTAATTTTGAGTTGGACAGCAAAAATCTAGGCTTTAATACTTTCAATCAATTTCTTACGAGTGTTAAAATGAGCTCTTGTGATGATATTGTTAAGTGTGACACTAATGATAAATGTATTTTTGTTAATTCATATTATGGGTATACTTCAAGTATTGATCATTTATTTGTAACGAACGAATTGAAATCTGACATTAACTCGGTCGAAATTATAGATTGCCCTTTAAACCACAGTGATCACCGTCCAGTTAGTATGACGTTATAGAGCTGCATTACAATTCCCTTTGGAAGTTTGCAGTCCAGTGAGTCTGGGGTAAATGATAACGTCAATACTAGCAAGTTATTCAAGCGTAGATGGGACAAAGGTGACTTGCTTAAATATTATAATTATAGTGGCATGTTACTATCTAATTTACACATTTGTACTAGTTTATATAGCTGTACCTGTTCGTGTAACGATCATTATTCTTGTCATGGCAACAATGCTAAACTAGCTATAGATGATTTCTATAACAATATTGTTAACGCGCTGTTAACAGCAGAGAGCACTTCCATTCCTAAGATACCTTCTTCAGCACTAAAACCATTCTGGAATGACCAACTAAATGAACGTAAGGATAAGTCATCGTATAAGGATGTGGCATCGTATTTGGCATGATATGGGTCGACCAAAAACTGGTTTGATCTTCTCCATTAAGAACGATGCAAAGTTCAAGTATAAACTAGCCATTAAAAAAGCAACTGAGAATATGGAAGTAGGTATGATGAAGCCTCAATTTTGCATATTTTGCATAAAGACAGCACCGAATTTTGGAATTCTTGGTCTAAGAAAATGCATACTGGTCATACTAATCACAATAAGATATATGTTAATGGTTCCAGTTCGGAGAAGGTGGTTGCAGATGCCTTCATGAATCATTTTCAAACTGTATACTGTGATTCCGGTCTGGCTACCAACGCTAAAACTGAGTTTGAATGCTTGATGACTAAAAGTTTAGCTAATTGCTCGAATGTTTATGCCCCTGATATGTCGTGTTTAACGGTTGAGCTAGTGGATCGCTGTATACGTAAGCTTGCTATAGGTAAGGCTTGTGGTCCTGACAATTTAATGGCTGAAAATCTAATATATGCACACCCTATACTAGTCGTTCAGTTAACTAACCTATTTAAAAGCATTGCTATCCAGGGTTATGTTCCTCAAGGGTTCAGTACAGGTTATATTATCCCGATAATTAAGGACAAACTTGGTGATAAAAACGACGTCAACAACTATAGAGGTATCACATTAATTGCACTCATTTCTAAACTGTTTGAGTTAGTCATTCTTGATATATGTGAGGATTATCTTGTTACTAGCAACCTCCAATTTGGTTTCAAGGTAAACTCAGGTTGTAATCATGCAATTTTTATGATGACTGAAGACGTTAAATATTTTCTAGATAATGGTAATAGTGTGTTTATTGCCACACTTAACCTGAAGAAGGCATTCGATTAAGTTAACCACTTTAAATTATTTATAAGTATTATATTGAAGGGCATTCCTTGATGGATTATAATTGTGCTATAGGACTGGTATTCTAAGTTAAATGTCTGTGTTCGTTGGAATGGATCCTATTCTCATAATACTTGTGTTAAAAGTGGCGTGAGACAAGGTAGCTCTCTATCACCGGCTTTATTTAATATCTTTATTGATCCTTGCATTAATGACCTAAAATCTCTTAAAGTAGGTTGCACCATTGGTGCACAATTTGTTGGTATGATCTTATACGCTGATTATTTGCTTCTTATTTCACCAACGGTGCTCGGTTTACAAAAGATGCTAGATCAATGCTCAATTTCGTTTGATAATTTACTATTGGAATTCAATATAGATAAATCTATGTGTGCTGCGATTGGGTTAGGGTCAGCCTATGAAATTTCTTCAATGTCTCTAATGAAAAAACCATTAAACTGGGTAAAACGTTTTATATACTTAGGTATTACTTTTATAGCAAGTAAACATCTAATGGTTGACACCAATTTGATTATTAGAAAATTTTACACTAGTTGCAATAATATATTGAGTAAATCAGCTTATTTAACTGAGCTGACAAGATTGCATCTTTTAGAGTCCTACTGCTTATCAATTTTAACCTATGCTACTGTTAGTATTTCACTTAGAAACGATCAAATTCATGATTTGAATGTTGCCTGGAATAGTGTTTATAGAAAGCTATTTAACTATCATAAATGGGAATCTGTTAAGCCAATTATGATAGGGTTGGGTAAGTTGGATTTTAAGCACATTAGAGTTAAACTTATGTTTAATTTCTTTAGAAGCAGCCTAAATAGATTCAGTATTAATATAATTTAAAAGCATTTTGTAATTAGATATGTGTTGAGGGATTTAGATAAAATGTGTCATTGTTTTAGATTACCTATAAATTGTTCGATGGTTCAAGACAACAGAGTGTCTTATGGCAGAAGCGTGTATTTAATTTACGAAGCTTTTAATGCTATTGCTGGTATTAGCAGGAATTTTTAGTTAAGTTTCTAGTATTTCATTTTTGATTGTTTTATGATCCTATGTTTTTGTGTGTATGTGTGTGTATATGTTTATGTGATGCATCTTGATCCTGTCTGTTTTTGACGAATAAAGAAATGAATAATATGTAAATAATATTTGGAAAAGAATATTTAACGTAAAAATCGAGATTATGCCAATTAATAGTTGACCGGCTAGACGGCAAGATAGAAATAATAATTGTAATACATTTAATATACATAAGACAAATCTACCTTTACTGAAACTTAATATATCTTATACCAACGGGCTCAAAAGCGTTTTAAGCGCTGCATTTATTGCCTCGTTTAGCCGAAGGATTTTATTTCTAGATACCAATGATCGATATAATTTTTATCGCCACCTGGCCTATCATAAGCTTTTAGATTGCTTGACTACTTAGCCTAGTAGTGTATAATCGACTCTCCTTCCGTATCGGCAATAACCTCTTTTATCAATTGTCTCCAAATTTGTACACAGATGCACGATACGTATTTGAAAAGACGTGATAACTTAGATCGATATTATTTTATAGAAGTTTTCTACCTCGATTATCCAATACTTTGAATTTCTGGTATAGCTTGTCAAAGCGCGCTTAGTAAGCTGCATCACCTGTACAAATAATGTAAATTAAAAGAAGTAAAATGAACACATTGAAGACAAATTATTCTATGTAATCTTTTGTCAATAATGTCATGGCGTTTTTTCTTGTTCAAACAAGAAAAAACACATAGCAGGATAAATATAGCCCATAATGCTATACAGTTTAATATTCGGATGATTCAATTTAATGTTTCTTGAATCCGGTGTACAATCACAATACACACATGTATTTGCTGAAGCTTATCCAATAGTAAAGCCTAGCATGATTCAAATACTACAGTCATTTATGCTTTGTGCCACGGTTAGGCGTTCAGTAAGAGTTTGTTTTAGTTATCGTTAAAAATTTCTCTATTATATCTGTATTCTTATGTTTAAGTCTATTAATGCGAAGTTTTGATCACATCCCTCTTCCTGATCGTATGATTGCTGAACGTTTTAAAGTATTAACTGGCACATACATGTAGATATGGCCATTTCATGAATGGTGGTCGCAAGATGTTGGCATAGAATAGAATTTTTGTCATTGATTTTTATACTACCTGGGTGAAGACATTGCAAGTATAGTCTCCAGTGTGTAATTGGTTCTTCATTCCGCTTCCTTCATCTCCAGTTGAGTTCAGAATTATAGATTGCAATTCCTTCCGTAACCTAATAAATAATACCGTAACCTAATAAATAATACTGTAACCTAATAAATATCTAATACCTAATATTAACCTAATATTAATACCTTAATATTAACCTAATATTAATAAACTAAATATTAACTTTACTAAACTAAATTAAACTAAATTAAATTAAATTAAATATTAACTAAACTTAATATTAACTATATATTATATTCAACAGGTAGATATGAATACTGCAATTATTAATATTTAAAGGAATCATTAAAAGTAAATTTTGACAATATTTTATCATATATATATATATATATATATATATATACAGTATATATATATACAGTATATATATATATATATATATATATACAGTATATATATATATATATATATATATATATATATATATATATATAGAGGCCTACTGTCACAAAATGTAATACTTATTACATTAAACTGCCGTATTATATATTATATGTGTAACTATATAATATATACTACGGCAGTTTATTCATATACATGTATAAAACATAAATAAATATATATATATATATATATATAATATCACTAGTAATTCTTATCCTATATCTTGCACAAATAATAATTTATTAATATATTGCATCCAATATTTGTTTGCTATAATTTATAATTAATGCACTTAGAGACCATTGATCAGGGTAAGTCATTGATGAGTAAGTCAGTTACATGTAGAAAACAATCAATGGTAAATTATTCCCAAGCTAACATTAAGGTATGTATAACCCATAAGCTTTTGTTAAGGAATTAACTCGTTTAACGGAGTATTTTTTGTGGATCGTGAAAAGCAACGTGTGAGTAGGAATATACACGTTGGATCTGCCGCTTGGTGGAAAACTAAAGAGAGAGATATAGATTAATTTACAATTTTATAATGCTTTGCGTATACCGCTATATTAATTGGCCTATACGATATTTATTGTTAGAATTATTATACTCTAAATTCCAAGTTGAACTTTCGTAGCTCGTGTATAACTCTTCTACTAATGACATCGGAGATTGTTCATGTCCATCAGTTTGTAACTTCTCATATTCGTCAGCGTCTGAAAATAGTTTAACATAATTTGAGCGCTTTATCTGCTGTTGAACAAGTATCGATTTATATGTAAGCATTGACAGTGTCGCCGTAACAACTGCTACTCTTTTATGATATTCATCCTTCTATTAACTCAATGAATGGCTAATTTTGCTCTTAGAATAATGAATTTTAATTCTAAAAACATATATAAATATATACATATAGGCCTACTAAATAGCGTCAGAGTTAGAATAAACACAATATTTCTACATTCAATTAATATATGAGGACAAGGTTACTGAGATTTAGTTAAAGTCTTAAAGAACTTTTTTCACAATCTATTTATGCTTTTGCACTGTGGTAGGTAGCGGGAAACCACCTCTGAGGCCATATTATTTCCAAGCTATGGGCTACATTCATCATCATCATCTTCCCTTAAATCTCAGTTTAACTAGGGTCGGGATACGAATAGACTGTCTCAAATCCTCTCTATCCTGCATCACATCATCAGTCTATCTCATATTTGAGACTTTTCCATTCGTTTACATTTTTGTAGCAATTTCGGGAGCCTAGGCGCTCACCAACCGAATGCCCTTTCTGACGTTGGTGTGGATCTTAGTGCTTCAGTCGCCTTCAACGACACGTGCAGTCATCGGTTGGTCAATTCTTCAAACAACCCGGACACAACCATAACACGGGAATAAAAAACAAGCTATGAGCTACATTAAGATGTAAATAAGGCATAGCCTTTTGTGAGGGGATAAACTCGTTGATCGATGTAATTCCCTTTAAGAGGGTAAAAACCAACCTGTTAAAAGCGTAATAAACCAACGCACGCGTATTAAGTTAACAAATTATGATAGAATAATAAGTATAGTTACTTTGCCTAAAGTTCTTTTTACCACCAGGTAGTTGTGAGTCGCCTTTGATGACGTCGAGAATGAACTCGGTGGGGTTATCGTGTTCTTCACATTCATATCCTGCAAAAAGCTAATGGTGAAATATAATCCACTGAAAGACTATGCTTGTCTCACTTTTTAGATCCTATACAATCATCACAGTTTTTAATAATCTGTTGATAACTTCAGCTTGAAATTATTTTACAACCATAAATAATTCTTGCTATATAAGATTACGTAGTTCATATTCAAAATCAAAACTTTAGAACGATTAGGCAAATGTAAAATTACAATTAAATCTTATTCTTCATGTACCATGCCTGTTACAAGCCTGGGCGGATTTAGTCATGTTTCTTCGTACGTACATGTACATGTATCTGTCCATTATTGCTCCGATCATCTGTGTCTCCTTTACATTTTTATCCATGTTCTTAAACTATAATGAATCATCTGCTACCGACCCTCACTTCGTTTGTCGTCCATTTTTACTGTCACTGTGGTATTTTCAGCGATTTTGTTCCGCATAATATGTGCGAAAAACTTCATATACTTTAAGATTTGGTTAAGTTAAATTCAAATGTGATAATGCCCTCTAAATCACAACTTTGAGGCGTTAACATCGCTTTCTTATTCAAAATGTGATCTCGTCGAGTTAATCTGATAATTTCAGCCGTCAAATCCTAACATAATTTAGGTTTATAGACCATGTGACAAGTAGCGTAATTGTAATAAAAATAAAAACGAATAGCGATATTGAGAAAATAAACGCCGCACCTTTTATAGATTTCCTATTGGCTTTCTATAAACAAAGAGACAGTGTTTTCAATCAACTGAGAGGATTGCATTGCAATATATGACCAGATATTATGAATTTGGTAGTCATACCAAGAAGTTTGAAGTAATCCAAAGCTTCTCGTGCCGGTCCATGATAGAGTGTTCTACCCACAGCAATAAGTGTTAGGCTATCGAAAAGCTTAAATATAGAATAGCGTGGCTGATGAATGGAAAACACAATTGTTCTGCCTTTTCGTGACAATCTACAAAATCACAGTTTAATTATCTCCTTTTAACTACGGAATTTGAGAATATGTTAAGTATCTCGAATGCAAGTTGTTTCAGAAGAGTTTTTTAACATTGCTAATATTTTTCTAAACGCGATGAAAATAGCCTCAAAATGAAATTTCCTGGTTATAAAACATAATGCAGTGTGTATTAATTTAATCAAAAGCACCGATTATAATTTGATTGAGAAACTGATTAGTTCCAGAAAAGCTTACGATAAAATTGATGTAATAGAACTAATGTAATTAATATGTGTATGAATTGTTCGCTTGGTATATATATATATACATGTATATATATTTATATAAATTATATATATAATTTATTTAATTAATATAAATTGGTTCAGTCGCAACTTTAATGTAAACTTGATGGAAAAAATTTATGTTCATTCTTAGAAATGTGTCACTGGCAGTCATAACTCTTGCATTAAGAGAAAGAGTAAAACAACGAGTAAACCATACGACGAGAAGGAAAGAGAAATGGAAAGAGAGAGAGATAAATCAACAACTAACGTTTTTAGAAGGGCTACTATAGCATATGAAGTACTGGCATCCAGTCCAGTTGTTGGTTCATCTAGGAATAGAATGTTGGATCCAATAACCAGCTCCATCCCAATGCTTGTTCTCTTCCTCTCTCCCCCAGATACGCCTCTTAAATGATCACTACCAACCTAAATAAAAATGTAAAAATGTAAATATTACACATTGAAACAATGTCACTCATATAGCTCATTGTATTCATAACTCATCAGGCTACCTAATACTTCTTTTACCAAGGAATTAGTTTGCATATACATGTATGTTTTGCAAGTCATACCATTGGAGTGATTGGATATAAATGTAAATTTCGGATGTAGACGTATATTAGATTAAATCATATATGGTCCTAAAAGTAACTCGGGATGTCAGAAAACGTTAAATCATTGATTCTAACGAAATTTAGCAATTAATTACAACAGAACATTCGATTTATAACGCTATCTATATTATAGTTATTTATCTAATTGCATTCGATAACATATTTTACTAATAGCAATCTGGACTGGATGCTAGCACTTCATATTCTATAATAATAATAAAGGTTTAACGTCCGTTTCCTCATACAAGGATGATGTCAGGGACGTCCCTATCACATGTCACTACAAATCGGTTCACCCCAAACGATATGAAAAATCACGTGCTGAAGAGAAATAAAAGATCCTAAACAGTGCCAGTCCGGTGATAAAAGAACAGCCAGGCAAGATTAAATAAAATTTATGGTGGGAATAGATGTGTTTTCAACTTACAACGGAAAGTTGAAGTAGTAGAACATGAGCGAAGATCAGGAGGCAGAGAGTTCCAAACAGTAGGAGAGGAGAAAGAAAATGAACGTCTACCTAACGAAGTGAGAATATTAGGAATTTTGAGCAGTTTGGTATCGGAAGAACGAAGCTTACGAGAAGGTTGATATTGGATTAGGAGATCAGAAGGTAAGAAGGTTTACCAAAAAGGAGTGTTTTGAAAGTTAAAAGAGCAATTTTATACTTAATCCTTTGAACTACAGGAAGCCAATGAAGGTTATTAAGCAAGGAACTAGAGGTGACCAGAAGCCTCGAGGATCGACAAACAACACGTGCTAGAGTATTATGAACGCGTTGCAAACGCATGAGAGAAGAAGGTAAACCATATAGCAATGAATTGCAGTAGTCAAGTTTAAAATGAACTATTGAGTTGGCAAGAATTATGGATGAATTTTTATCAAGAGATGACCGTATCTGCTGATTTGACGAATCTGAAAGAAAGATGAACGACAGACAGATGAGATATGAGATTTAAAATCAAGATTTTCATCAAATATGACACCAAGGTTTTTAGCCTTGAGAGTAGTAGTGAGAGCAAGATTTTGAAAATAGATGGAGGAATTGGCAATTTTGGTTCTTTGCTGGGGAGTGCTGATTAAAAGATATTCGTTTTAGAGGGGTTGACAGAGAGACGATTACTGCAAAACCATGAATACACTTTGTCAAGAGCAGATGAAAGGTGTTGCAATTTCAAGTCAGAATCTGAGCTAGAAAGTGAGATGTACAGCTGAGTATCATCAGCATAGAAATGAAATTTTATTGAAGCATTGTCTAAAACATAACTGAGTGGGATAGTGTAGAGGGAAAAAAGTAAAGATCCAAGTACAGATCCTTGGGGCACATCACGAAGAAGAGGTAGTTCAGAGGAGCGTTCATTGTCTATAATAACAGATTGAGTGCGACCAGAGAGATAGGAGTAGATCGATAGAGAGATAGGAGTAGAGAGAAAGCGGAAACAGAGATACTAAAGCACGTTTTAATTTAGTAACCCTTCTACAAACATGAGTTTTTCCTCTCTCTCTGTCTATTACACCCTTAATCTCCTTTTCTATTTCTCTCTTGTTGTATCCAATCTTCAGTAGTCTTCGTTTGAATCACATCGGCCTTTGCATTCATATGAGCAGTTCCATAGACAGTTGAAGACCCACCTTTTCCATCTCTCTTTCCCATCCAGTGTCCATTTGTTGGGACCAGAGCGTAAACCTTCCTTTCTTTAACACCATTCATCTTTGAACTGATTTTCTGGATTTCAGAATTTGCACCGTTTTTGGATCGACCTTATCTATCCTTATACCTTATCTAAGACCGATCGATCTTTTTTTAGCTCGCCGACTTGATTTTGTCTCAATTGTGCAAAATGTTGGCATTAATGACTGTAGCACTCTAATTGTAGAGTGCTACAGTCATTAATACAGAATTAATTCTGTATTGTTATAATAATTACTATAGAAATCCAATATTTAGATTATTTAACGCATTTTCAGGAATTAAGTCCTAATGCAGGTCACGTGTGATTACTATATAATGTATGAATATAATTCACAAAAACAAAACTTTTCTTCTGAGGTATAAATTTATTTTATCCCTGAGGCGGACTTCAACAAAATAACTTAATTAACCGCTAGCAAGATATCACTAAGAAAATAGAATAATCCTTTAAAACTCGTAAATATTTTCGCGGTAGGGGAAAGGGAACCATGCTCAGAAGATTTTAGGAGAATTTGTAATCACCTACATAGTACGAAATGTGGAAAAGCTGTTCATCTTCTTATATACTTTTAGTAAAACACTACTCTTACTATTATATATTAAAAAAGATTTTAAAAATGAATTGCCATTTTAGTGTGAATACAGAATGTAAGTTACTTTGCTGTAAGTACTGTTCAAAAGTTCAAAATTGTGAACATCTAATGCAGTGCAAGGGAAGAAATAACTGTTTTGAACGTAAGTATAAATAACATAATACTTTTTAGTTACTAACCTTATTATCGGCGCAGTCTGTTAGCCCAAGTTCTATGAGGATTTCTTCAACTCTTCTTCTTTTGTTCTCTTTTGATATTGACTTTGATAGACGAAGATTGGCCGAGAACATGATATTCTCTCTCACAGTCAGGGTATCAGTAACAACATCATCCTGTTAAATTTACAGTTAAGGAATGCTGAAATGACTGTGAAGGAACTTAAAGGTTGGAATTAACATCTTAATTCATTAATATATTATATTTATATTATTATTTATTTATAATATCGTCAACGATAATTTATGTCGAAGTTCTAGCCTTTGCAGCAGGAGTTGATGAAGTCATAGAAAAAACCAATATCATATTACCTGTACAACGTAGCTGGACATGCATCTAAAATATTCAGGCAGCACTCCTCCGTCCAGTAGAATTGAACCTGAGATCTGATCTGATTTACATCGTCCGGAGAGAATTTCTAAAAAACTGGGAAACGGTTATTAACATTACTGCCTGCAGTGTATTTTTCTGCCATTATTACTTTTGAAAATGAAACAGATGAATACAGAAATAATGAATCAGCATACAGCAACAAAAACTGCAGTTCTGTTGCATCAAGAAGTACGACAGTTGACAAGAACTGGAATACAAATATTGAAAATATTCATATTCATAAATCTTTCCATATATTGAAATAGATGGAAAGAAATATTAGTACAAATAACAAAGTTGGAGAAATAAATACGGAAATTAATGACTGAAAAGTAGCAGAAGGAAATTTATTAAAGGTCAGTAGGCCTATGTCAATGCTGAGGATTTGGCAACAAAGGATGACAAAAATTGACAATATAAGAAGAAGCTTTCGAACTATGGGAGGAAAAGAAACATAGGCTGATTAAAGGGATCTGAAATAAGCTTATCGAAAAGGAAAAGTTATATTAATATGTCTTGTTAATACGGAAGGAAATGCAACCGGGATTAGTGATATTCCAAGAGAATTCTCAAAAATGTTAAAAGGATAGGTACTTCAAAATCTTGCGGGGTTTCAAGTGAAACTTTGGTTAGTGAGACTACAGAAAGTTATCAATTTAATTTTCTAATCCATGTAATATATAAAATTCATCTACGTCTACATGTATTCTTATACAAACAACTTAGCAATGAGTTAAACGAAAATTCGCATCCTAATTAATCTGTGCATTATTCTCAGTTGCTGGCACTTTACAGTTATACACCCGTGCCATTTACACTATATTCGCTATAGGCCTATATAGCGAATATAGTGTATGCGTTTTCTGCGACAAAATATATGTATTTGACAATAGTAGATACTATTGTTTAATGCTAAGATCATGCAAACGAATAATTACTTAGAAAATGAAGTGAAGCGGATTTTAATAATTTGTTTATTTATAAAATATGAAGAGCTTGAGTTAGGCCTATATACCTTGTTTTACCTCCTCCAGTTGGGCCAATTATTGCATTCAATCCTGGTTTGAAAACTGCACTGTGACACAACAAAAGTAACTTTAAATGGTATATCTCAACTAAATATTACCAATATTTTTCGAATCCGTCTTGTTAAAAAGATACTGATGATCTTAATTAATGAAATGAGTGAATAGATCAGTTCTAGTTTGAGAGATAGAGAGATAAAGTTCTAGTTTAGTTGCCTCTTGTTACATGCGCATGATATATAAGAATCATCCATATAATGCTAAGGCCTAAGGGTAAGTATTAAATCCTGGCTCGAATCGCAATCATTTTTATTTCAAAGGCCCATAGTACTGCAATGCTCCTTTAGGTTGAATAAAAATCTCTGAGGAATAATTCTGAAAATGTTGTGTATGTCAGTTTTCATGTCATGCTACGCACATATAAATGTAGAATTATGTTCTTTATAATAAATTAAAATAATTTTCGATACAAGAATTTACAAAACCGATAAGACTAACAGCATGCAGTTAATTTACTTAAACAGAAAAATTTAGTATTTAATATTTTTCTAAGGATCTGAAGTCATTCCCGTGTTATACTCGATACACTAAAGAATATACCAACTGCCTACTGCAAGTGTCGTAAGAGGTTACTGAGTAAAAACTGAGGAAGGCAACGGGAGGCAACCACAGAGCCAATAATATTCCAGAGGTATATAGGCTACATTAACTTTGGCTTTTGAGTGAGGAAAATGACGTTAACGTTAGCTTTACCAGCTTTACGTGTGAATAGGTAATAGCGTTTTTTAAAGTGATTAACTATTTTATTAACGGAGTGCTCTCTATTGAGCTTGACAAGCTGTATTGAGTTGGACTATACACCTTAGGCATGCCACTTGAAAGAGAACAAGAGAGAGAGAGAGAAATTGAAGATATACGTACTTTATTTCGCGCAGAATATTTTTAGCCGTACTTGCGTAGTCACATAGTTTAGAACCTTGAACCTGCACCGTGTAGCTGACGTCATGACAACTGAGCACTGAACCAGCCTGACTAAATTCTTTTACGTTTAGGTCATCAAAGGGTTTCAGTTCAGCTTCTGATTTCCCTTCTAATATAGACAAGCCTTCCGTAGCTTGTGTATTATCAATACCGGAGATATCCATATCTGGTTTCTAGTATTCTACTTTGTAATTTAAAAGAACATTTAACAATTATTACTTTCACAACAATTGCATCTTTTAAGATTATATGCCTTCTACGCAGAATGATTTTTTAAGATTTAGAATGAAACTGCGGATGAGCTGTAAGTTAATTTCAAAATTCACTAATTACAGCAGTACTACAAGTCAAGTTTGATAACCGTATGTTCTATTAGTACGTAGAGTAGTACACTGTAGACGTATTCTTAGCCCGATAGACCTACTATTCACTATTTCTCCAGCTGGTGAAAGTTTGATTATAATCAATAATGTCAGACAGCTAAGTTGCCTTGAGAGTGGCTAAAATGAAGCGTTTTGATTTTAATGATCCTAACATAATTATATAATTATAATAGAGCCAGCATAGTTATTGTGTCCTTTATTCATCTCTCCATATCGATTTCGTGCGCGGAATATATTATATTCTGTTTCATAGACGTACTTAAAATGTACATTTTTATTGGTTGCTAGGAAATGCTTTATATAAATCTAAGTTAATTAATATATCCAGCTGAATAAAAGTTATGAAAGGCAGCATATAGTAAACCAAGTCATGGCCTCGGTTCTTTGTGTGTATATCGGAGATGAACTTGGGTTCGACTAACCCATTTCGCAATTTTATCAAGTCAATCTTTTTTGCAACATTACGGCCTAACTTAAATTTTGTACATTATGCAGTCAACACAAATGCGAAAATTTAGTCTCATGGATCATATATAAAAATGCGAGTAAAGCAAATTTTAACGTCAGTTTCCTCAATCGAAAGCGATGTCAGTGACGGGCTAGCTCAGGATTTGAACCCCGCACATACTGATCAGCGGTCGAGTACCTTACAGACATCGCCACTGGCTCCAGCCATATAATGGAAAATTATTTGATTAAAAACGGTTCAAGTGAGGATATTACTTACTGAACCGATAAAAGTCATTCACTCAGATACGAAAATAGTGGGAATTTAGGCTGCACCGCACTCAAACTACAGCAACTCAGAATTAAAATTTTATATAATTAATAGTATACCGTTGCAATATTTAAATATTAGAATTAACAACTAATTGCTAACATATTTCGTTATATAATATTTTCCTGCTAATCTGGATGATAGCAAGTAAGATTCACACATAAACTTTCGTTATGGCATATTTGTTGTGCAGGCATTACAGTTTAACTTAGACCCGAATAGGTTCGGAAAAATTGCGAATTGAATCCACCGCCAACTGCACGTAGAAATGACTTGAAGCCACGTTGTGATTATTTCTGTGCTTTAGACCAATACTCCATGCGCCATCCTTACATACTTACTTTTACAGAGTTCTTGTCGCTACACTGATTATGGCATTATTATTATTATTATTATTATTATTATTATTATTGTTATTATTATTAACAACGAAAACTTATATAGCAGTGCCATGGCCGAACTAGGTCTTAGAGACTACTTTACAGGAAGAGTTCAAAATTATACCATATATATATATATGTATATATATATATATGTTTATATATATATATATATATATATATATATATATATATATATATATATATACTTATTATTATTACTTATTAGAGGCTGACTTTAGCTCGCTAATATATTTCCGAGGAGCGGGGCTAAGGTAAAATAGTAATAATGCACCAGTATGCCTAACTATAATTAATCTAACGTACATGTGCATGCATGTCCAGTATTTTATCCTCTGTTAGGTTGAAACAATTTGAACCTATTCCTGTTAAACTCTGAGTGAGGTGATAATTAACTACGGGGAGAGGGCGTCATCAAATTTACTTCAAATTTATTATTTATTTCCATTTGTTCTACTTTATTCTTAGAAACACATTGGATCGTCAGGATTATCTGCCGAGTCAAGGAATTGATAACAACTCAACTTTGGATTTCTGGAAGAATAATATAGTCACACTGGTTGGAATTTATGTCACGAAGCTACTGGTTGGAGTCATTACCCAAGCTCAGCTTCTAAGACTGAATGGGAAGAGCATTAGCGAAACTCAACTAATGAGAAGTTTATTAAATAAATATGATTGTGATATTTAAATAGCAACATAATATTTACAATAGGGAAAAATATCTCTCCGAACTTGTCTCAAAAGTTATTGAAAGATTGAAAGACTGCAGGACTCTATTATACATGTATAGTGCCTTCGCTCTTCCTGTCTTCCGATTTCCTATCCAAATCAGACAACAATCTTAATCTGGGGCTGCCTCTGCCTTTATTTCCTTCCATTCTGACCGGTCCGAAGTAGGCTACATATTCGTACTAAGAGTCCAAATTCGCACTTCGTAATTTCATGTAAGATTTTAAAACAATAGCCTAGATTACCTTCATCTTTCTGTCATGAAATTATGTAAGGGGAGTGATCGAGCACGCGATTTGAAATAGGCACCTAATTATGCATCGCTCGAAAACTAACTGACATACTACAAGCTCAACGATAAAAATATACAGCAAGAAATAGGCTCAGCTACGTAGAATCCTCAACTTGGAATGACTTGGAATAAGTAGGCCTAAATTTAGGAGGGGGGAGCGTGATCGAGTTTGAAAATAGATGAATTCACGGTTTAGCGGATTAATTGATAGAGCATTCACCACTAAGCCTCAGATATATAAAGACGTGCATGGCTAAAAAAGTTAATGTAACGTCAGTTTTCTCACTCGAAAGCTATGTCAGTGACGGCGAGCCCAAGATTTGAACCCGAACACACTGATCCGCGGTAGAATATCTTACCGACATCGCCACTGGCTACAGAGTAAAGACATTGATGGGCGAGCAGCTAAGTGACCACTTTGAAGACCTGGTGTTGATAGCATAAAATAAAAATCTCGGGTGTTGGAAGATAATTTTTAAAGAAAAGCTCTGGAAGTTCTAGAAGCAATTCGAGTAGTCAAGATGCAACGATATTTAATAATTATGGAGAGGAGGAAATAACGTAGGCCGAAATTAGGCAAGGCTATTATTTAACACAAGAGATGAAACATGTGTGTTTCTAGTTACAGAATCAATAATGACATTGATCTCGACGTCATGGAAGAAAATAATGTGACTGTGTCAAAGTTAATTAGGAAAGTTTTAATAGTTTAATAAGAGCTTTCTGAAAACTGGTTTACTTTAAATAAATACTCACTTATCACCTACTAATTATAGAGTCTTAATTAATTTACAAGTGTGTTAACATTGAAATGTTAATCTGCTGTTTTATTGTTTTTATTAGTTCAGTGATGGCTACTGTAGCAATAGACTTATTTTTCAGTTGATCATATTTAGTTTTAGTTGTCTCTTCTGTTCTGTATGCGTTTGATTCTTGAGTAGGCTAATATGAAAATGTCTGAATTAGACTAAAAATTAAATAAAGACTTAAACTTTAAAGTGTAATTGGCATTCATAAATATATTTCTGAGTGTGAAATAGTTGTAAGGAATTAAAACGGCATGGGTTATGTTGATCACTCTTCTTCATACATACTCATATTCACTATTTACATACATGTACATGTACACGTATGTAAGATATTTGAACGCGGATCAGTATGTGCGGATCAGTGTGTGTGTGTGTTTGTGTGTGTGACGGGCACGCCCGTCACTGATATGTCTCGCACATACTGATGTGCGGGACATCGCTGACAAGGAAACTGACGTTAAAATTAGCTTAGCTTTATTTTCAGTTCTTGATCGGTAGCCTTTCATGGTAAGTTCAGTTTACGGTTGTTCGATCCTTCGGCGGCTATTACAGAGGCACATTACGACTATGTGTAATTGCTTCCTTGCAAATAAACGTACACTTAACGTTATTCTTATTGCTTGATGAATACAAATTGAATAGATATAATACTATTGCGATTGTCATTGAAAATATGAATTAATTGAAATACCAGTTCAATGCTAAACCATTAATGAAACCAAGGAAAATCTTGATAATAGCCTGCTAGAACTTATAATTATTTAAGAGTGGGATGGTGCACATTTGACATTGTATACCAGTCATAATGATAATTTCGGTCCTTTGTTCGAAATAAAAGCACGCATATCGATTAACGATTATGTATATGCCAGCAGTTATCTAAAGACTTGTAGCTGATTTTGAAAAGTTATCTTGGCTAATCGTAGGCGTAATTTAGTAATTATTGATACTATTTCATTATTAGTGATTAGCAGTAATTTCTTTTTAATTATTAAATAGTTATTAAGTATGGATTCAGCATCAATATTTGCTAATTAATATGTATTGAGTAAGTAGGTAATGTTTTTAAAAAGTTACTAATTTAATATAATTTAACGCTAATAAAAATTATAATGGGCTCTAGTTTCAAGCTTTACGTATTACTTTCTGCGATAGTACCGTAGGCCAAATTATGATATTAATATACTATAATGTCATAATGTTTCTTTTAAAGCTTCTTGTAGTATTATGATATATTTAACTGGGGGCACAAAGCTTATAATTGTCCAGTATTACCTACCAGCTGTTACAGTTACAACTTACAAAGATGCATCTTTCGATTCAGCTGCGCTTTAGACCTTTGATCGAATAAAATTAATTGAATGCTAAAAGCTAATTTTCACATTAACATATGCTATGGAGTTTGTGATGGAATGACGTGTCTAGTAGTTATACCTTCCCGCATTGTATCCGGAACACTGAAGAAAACACTCATCGATAACTACACGGAATAACTGAGGAAGTCAACGGGAAACTAATCTGAAGCAATATTTTTACCAAGTTATAGGCTACAGAAGGTGTTTATAACATATATAACGGATTAACTTGCTGATTAACTCTAGAGAGCTCTGTATGGATAGTGAATGTAGACTGCGAGTAGGTAGGCCTATATGTACAAGAGATCTGCCACTGGGCAGAGTTCTGGAGCTCTAGAGTTCTAACTTATATATATATGTATATATATATGTACTCTATATATATATATGTACTCTATATATATATATGTACTCTATATGTATATATATATGTACTCTATATATATATATATGTACTATATATATATATATGTACTCATATATATACATGTATATATATATGTGTGTGTGTATGTAAGTATCATATATATATACATATGTGTGTGTGTATATATATGTATATCTGTTAAACCTATGGATAAATTGCTTACGGGAGTTATTAAGGAGGCCCCATAGTGCACGCTATTTACAGATGATCTGGTGATAGTAGGAGACACTGTGAAGAAAGTAAGCGAGATGTTGGAAAACGCGAGAGAGGCATTGGAAAGTAAAGGACTGAGGGCGAATAATGAAAAAAACGGAGCATTTGGAGAGTAGATGGAAGGGTGAGATGATTAACGAATATAGATTAATAAGTCAGGGGGTGGAGCGAAGGATGGTAACACATTTTAAATATATGGGGTCTGTAATAGAGGATAATGAGAAGTTGTAAAACGAGGTTACTAGTAGGATGAAGGCTGGATGGGCAAAGCGGAGGGCAGCTAGTGGACTGCTGAGTGATAGGAAAATAACACTAAGACTGAAAGGAAAATTAGATAGTTCTGTGGTAAAGCCAGTAATGATTTATGGTTCTGAATATTCGGCACTAAAAAGGGAACATTTACAGAGTTTGCATGTGGCAGAAATGAGAATGTTAAGTCTAGTTTGTGGAAAACTAAGAAGAACAGAATGAAAACTGAATATGTGAGGATGAAGTTGTGTGTTGAGGGGATCGAAGATAGGTTGGCTCAGTCGAGATTGAGATGGTATGGGCATATTTTGAGAAAGGCAGATGAGGATGTAGTAAAGAGAGTTTGGAGGGAAGAGCTGGCTGTGAAGCTAGACAGTGGTATTCTGAGGGACACATTCTAAGGGGGAAGTCTATTAAAAGTGGTCATAGAAAGTAGAATGGAAGGAAAAAGAGGCAGAGACAGGCCGAGATTAGGTATGTTAGATGATCTAAAGATCCATTCATATGTGTACATGAAGAGGAAAGCGGAAGACATAGAGGAGTGGGGACATTACATACCATGGATCTGCCTGTATGCAACGCACTAAGAGAGAGACGTCGAACTATCAAATTCGTTTCCTAAAATTTCTTTATAGGAGGAGAATCAATCAGCACCATTAATTTGTTTACTTAGGTCCCGTAGTAAACTGAAAGCCATTGAATCGATTCTATGCAGGCATAGATGTACCTCTGAACGCATTCTTGAATACGAAGAAGAAATAGACTAATAGCATATTAGATTATATTATAAATTCATATTAGGTTATAATAATAAAAAACTAAATTCAATTAAACGCGTTTGGTACGTGCCAAAATTGCCTTACTTTTCGTTTTAAATTAAACTAAACGAGCTTATTGTTGTTGACTGAAACATTTAAAAGTTTGCAGCAGTTAATGTTGCATAATTGCTTTAATTGTCTAATAAATTGCTGTGATTGATATTATTTCAGAAAGGAGCATTTACGAAATATCTAAGATTATAAAAAACTAGCAATGGATAATCCTAACTTTGTCAATACAGAAGCTTCTGAAAAGGATGCATTGTTTCCAAAAAATTTTCAAGTAGAAATACAGGTGTCTAGCGTATTAAGCAGAAAAGAACTTAATAAGAATGGTTCGGTGCTCAGCTGTCATGACGTTAGCTACACGGTTCAGATTCCAAAACCTCAAATCTGCAACTATGGGAAGATAACTAAAACCGTATTGCACGGACTAAGGTATGTAGTCTGCAGCATATGTTTTGACTTTATAGAATGTGAAATTTTATGTATGGCTCCTGAAGTGATACGAAAGATTGACCAACGTTAGTACACGGTTCTTATTAATGTCACTACTTTAATGTAAGATATACTGATGTTTAAATATAAAAATAAATAAATAACAATAATAATAACACGCATTGCAGTGAACAAATCAACAATGTTTATATCTAACACTTTTAATACCACATGGTTAAACCGCTATATAATTTAGTCCATTTTTGTTGTAGCCATTTCTGTGCTTGTCCGAGATTTTACTCTCCGATAAGCTCGGCGGGGAATTGAACCCACGAGAGTTCAATTTATCTCTAAATCTGTCATTTAAAACTTCATGACGATACTAGACGCCTCCAACCACTGCTACTGAGACATTAATTAATTAATTGTATAAGTATGTAGATATAGTATACATGTATAAATATATCAGCATATATATATATATATATATATATATATATATATATATATGTATATATATATATATGTATATATATATATATGTATCTCTATATATTATATATATATATATATATATTATATATATACTATATATATATATATATTTATATATATATATAATTAGATATATATATATATATATATATATATATGTATATATCGATCGTGATACAACAATTTTGAGGCATGTTTTTTATTATTGTTATATTTTTCTAATTTTAGTGCAATTTTCAAACCTGGGATAAATGCAATTATGGGCCCAACCGGAGGAGGAAAAACAAGGTATGTTACTGACAAATAATGTAATTGTAATGCTCAACTTAATCTAACAGAAAACAGTCCTATTATAATACATGTTTGCATCTTTTACAATCATATTTTAGAATTTTATCTATAACTGTCAATCAATTTTATTATCCACCACTTCAAAGCATATATCCTTTATATAACGTGTGTCAGCTTTCTACTTATATTAACACCTGTTATCGAAAATTACAGATAGGATGAAATTTAGTTGAAGAAGAATTTTAAATTGTTTAAAAACTGGAAAATACTGTTTTCTAGTGTTTTAGACATTCTCTCTGGGAGATGTAAATCAGGTCACATCACTGGCACTATTCTGTTGGACGGGGAACTGCGACCTGAGTACTTTAGGTGTTTGTCCAGCTACGTTGTCCAGGCAGGTTTTTTATTTCACTTTGAACTGATGAGTGTAGACGAGAGGCTTCTGGGTATAGTCATACAAGGAAATTGTTATGCTGACATTTTAGTCCATTGTTTAATTTATTTGAGTAAATTTTGATTTAAAAATGTGATAGAATTAATTATTGTCCTGTTCCATTTTGCAAATTTTGAGTATGTTATTATAGCATAATAAATTAATACTGTATTATAATTATAGTATAAAATTACGATAATAATTCTACAGTTATACATGATTTTAATTATACCATGATAGAGTTTATTATTATAATAATTATAATAATGATACTATATTATATTATAATCCTTGTATTATTATATATGTCAACAATAAACAAGGAACTACAGAGCCGGAAGATCTTCAGAAACAGCTCCGCCTATCGTCATTTCTGAGTATTCTGAGTCAGAATGTAAACTGTTGCGGATGAAGGAAGAAATGGATTTCGATGATGACGACGAATATATAAGACGTTATCGATGTGCCAGATCAAAGCTCTGAAGACAGCCTTCGCGATTTCTCCCTGAAATACTTGACGTGGTCGTCCTTGACAATGACGCGAGACAACTCAGTCATAAATATTTGCTCCATTAATCATAATGTTAATTATAATAATAATAATAATAATATTATTATTATTATTATTACTGTTCTTATTACTTTTTAAATGCCCTGGGCTGTAAAGGGCCCTGGGCTAAAAATGAGAATAAAATAAATAAATAATAATAAATAAATAATAATTATAAAAAAAGGTTTAACGTCCGTTTCCTCATCCAGGGATGATGTTAGGGACGTCCCCAACAGCACATATCACTACATATCAATTCACCCAGACCAATCTCCAAAAGAAATGTACTGATGAGAAGTAAGGACCTAAACGAAGCCAGTCCGGTGATCAAAAAATGGTCAAGGTAGATTGATTATGTCTATGGTGGGAAAAGATAAGTTTTAAGCTTGCTAGGGAATGTTGAAGGAGAAAAACAAGAGCGAAAATTAGCAGGTAAAGAGTTCCAGATTGTGGGTGCTGCTTAAGAAAATGAACGTCTGTCCAATAAAGTGAGAATATTTGGAACTGAGAGAAGATTAGCATCGGTGGAGCGAAGTGTACGTGAGGGGCGATAGGGAAGAAGAATTTCAGATAAGTAAGAAGGCTTGCCAAATCGCAGAGTTTTGAAAGTTAATGGAGCTATTTTATATTTTATGCGTTGATTAACAGGGAACCAGTGAAGACTGCGAAGAAGAGAAGGAAAGCGAAATTGAAGTCGAGAGGACTTACAAACAACACGTGCAAGAGAATGTTGGACGTGCTGCAAACGATTGAGAGAAGAATTAGGCAACCCATGTAATAATGAATTACAGTAGTCGAGCTCTGAATGAACTATAAAATTAGCAAGAATAGTGGCTGAATTTCTAGTAAGGGATGGACGTATTTGCCTAATCTGACGAATCTGAAAGAAAGAAGCGTGACAAGCAGAAGAGATATGGGATTTAAAGTCAAGGTTTTCATCAAATATGACTCCAAGGTTTTTGGCAGATCGAGAAGGTGAAAGAGCAAGATTCTGAAAATTAACAGAGTTATTGGCAATTTTACTTCTTTGCAAAGGAGTCCCAATTAAAAGGTATTCAGTTTTGGAGGGATTAACAGCAAGACGGTTTGCGCAAAACCAGGAATAAACCTTGTCTAGAATGGATGAGAAATGAGGCAGTAATCTTGATCGGAATCATGATTAGAAAAGGAAATACATAGTTGTGTGTGTCATCTGCATAGAAATTAAAATTTATGGAGGACTGAGCAAGCAGGTAGCTAAGAGGAGTGATATATAAAGAAATAAATAATAAAAGGTATAAATTACCTTTTCAAGAAGTTTAGAGATGAAGTTAAGATTGGAAATAGGACGGTAACTGGAAAGATCATCTTTTGGTACAGAAGGCTTTTTTAGCAAAGGAGATACACTGCTTGTTTGAAGGAAGTCGGGAAGATACCTTCTGAGAGTGAGAGGTTGATTAAGTAAGCAATAGGAGCAACTAAAACATCAATACAGGATTTCAGTAATCGTGTAGGAATAACATCAAGGCAGCAAGATGAGTCGGTAGAGCGAAGAATAAAATTGCATATTTCTTCCGGTTTAGCTGGTTCAAAACTAGAAAGTAGTGGTGGTTCAGGCATATTTACAGAAATGGAGTTGTCGGTGTTAATGGAGTTGGAGGGTATAGAGCTACAGAGTTTGGCTATTTTGTCATCGAAAAAGTTGAGAAAAGAGGTAGCAAGAGAAGATAGTGAGGTGGTAGAGGGGAGTGACTTGGGAATGGTGCGATCAAGCAGAGAGTCAAGTGCTCCCCATAATTTCTTGGGCTAATTTTGATTCTGCGAGATTAGATTTTGACAGTATAAACTTTTAGCAGAACTAATCATTTTATTTAATAATTTTCTTTGTTTCAGGTACTTGGACTTAATGTCTGGATTTCTTAGTTCAGGTGGATTTTTTCAGATCCTTCCTGAACTTAGTTTTGAGTTTGGATCGTTCAGATTTTTGTTTAAGGATTTGTTCAGAAATGAATGGTTTCCTAGGGTTTGAGCGGCAATGAATGATCTTGAGAGGGGCATGTTTATCTAATATGGAAGAAAGTACGGAGCTAAATTGATCTGAATATTCGGCAACAGTTGAAGATGGATTAAAATGCAAAGAAGAGGACATAATATCAGCAGAGAAGGCATCAATGTTAATTGAAGATAGTTTTCTATAAGTTTTGAGTGTTCTGGAAGGGTGTACATTAACAGTCACAGGCAATTTACAGAAAATCGCACTGTGATCTGATAGTGAAGGATCAGAGATTCCTTGATCAAGAAATGACATGCTGTTTCGAGTGATAAGAAGATCAAGAATATGATCAGAGGAGTGAGTAGGGGAAGATATATGTTGTTTGAGATCAAAGGCATCAAGTGTTGATAAAAAGGAAGTTGAATAATAGTCATTGGTGGATGTTGAAATCACCCATACTTATTAAATCAGTGGGTGATGAGGCAATGTCTTCTAGAAGCAAACAAAAATCAGAAATGAAATTGGCCTTGGATAAAGAAGGCGGTCTGTAGACAATCAAAAAGAGATGGGATTTGGATTTGCATACAAGACGAAACGACATATATTCAAAGGATAGAAACGGAGAGCAGTTACAAACAGAAAAAGAAAAAGTAGACCTAAAAATAGCAGCGATGCCACCACCACGACCAGAAGAACGACCGGTATGTTGAATGGAATAGTCACGGGGAGTGAGAGAGTGAAGGACAGCAGGAGGAGTATCAGGAGAGAGCCATGATTCTGTCAAAAACAGAATATCAATGCACTCGTCAAGAATAAACAGTTGAATGAGTTCAGGTTTATTTAGACTTTTTGTAATAGTTGTGGCAGACCGAAAATTGAGGCAGTAAGTGGACAGGTTAGAAAAAGAAGAAACAGGGCCAGGATTCAACTCAACATCGCCTGCTAGAATTAAGAGAAAGGAAAGAAAGAAGTTTGAATGTCGTTTAGAAGTGAGATTAAGTGAAACAAAATGAAGATAGGATTTCGAAAAGTATGGCAAAGGTAAAGAATCAAGGCATTGATAAACGGAGGCATGCGGTATAGGTTGGTAAGTGAGTTTGCATGAGGAAGAAATATGGTCAATGGAACTGCCAATGAAATGGTTGGTCATTTGTGGAGTAGTGAGGGCTAAAACAAGATAAATGGAAAGAAAGAGCAATGAAAACACATCTATGAATAAGGAGACTTTATTTAATTACAATTTTAAAAAGAAGCGATCAAATTAATCCCTATACAATCAGGGAAGCCGCATTAGCCAAAGTGCCACTGAAACAGACCGCATTGAATTTCTGGAGAGCAATAGACAGTCGCTTATTGTTATTATTTGTTTTTATTTTTTATTTTTACCTCGGGTGTAAAGATCCCGAGGTTTGAAAAAAGAAAGATTCGAGCAATACGTGATGAATCGCGGCCCGGCTAATCGAGGCCATCTAGCTGCTTAAAAGAATTGCTGAAGCAGACATTATTATTATTATGATTATTATTATTATTATTATTATTATTATTATTATTATTATAAGATAAAAGAGACTTTATTCAATTAAAAGTTTTTAAAAAAAAGCGATTAAAATAATTTCTCTACACTTTGGGAAGCCGCATTATTATTGTTATTATTATTATTATTGATTTTAATTTTTTATCTACAGCAACAAGAGATTCTTAGATTTTGATTTAGCGAATTAATGTATAGTAATAAACAGCTAGACGTATGCTAAATATGAAATACTATACAGTATATATGTGCTACCTACTAATATAAAACTAAATAGTATGGCAGATGCATTAAATTTATAAGTAGTATACTGCATACTTCTGTAATAAGTATAATATCGCTATATATATTTTCATTCAACAGGACGACGTTGTTATGGGTACACTGACAGTGAGAGAGAATATCATGTTCTCTGCTAACCTGCGTCTACCAAAGACAATATCAAAAGAGACCAAAAGAAATAGAGTTGAAGATACCCTCATAGAACTTGGGCTAATAGATTGCGCCGATAGTCGGGTTAGTTTAAAGAATGTTGTATGACATACTGATACTTAAAGGAAAATAATAATAATAATTGCTTGTAAATAATTATTATTTGTACATAATTAAATATTTTACTAATATTATTTTAGAAGTACCCTCATAGTTTCACTTTGTAAGTTAATTAAGTGAGCAGTTAAGTATAACATGAATGTGTTAATTCGAATGCGGCCTGGCGCATCATTAGGACTATATATTGTAACACTTCTTTTATTGTTTATTTCCTGCAGTATAATACTGTACATGTATGTGTTTCGAATTTTCAGAATTTTATATACGTTTTCTAGTAGAGACTAATATGCTATGCTTTTACTCTGCATACCAACAGAAGTTCATGTAATAAAGATTCTTAATTAAGAATTTATTGAAATCCTAAACACACACATTAGAACACTTTAAAAATGATTGTTTCATTTAAAATTTTAAAAGAAACTTAACCGTTTCTAATATAAATTAACAGGTGCCTTTGTTACGTACTTTCTGTTGTGACATCAGCGCATTTAGTTTTATTAAAACAGTCTACTTTTTGAGGACATCGGAATTCCCTCGAATTTACCACGGTTTCCCTGAAAACACTATTTGTTTATCGGTAATGAAGATTCATCTCCATTAGCAATTAGTCTCATCCACTTTTTGCTTCAAAGTTTGATGAATATATATATCGTCTTGAATGGGCATTTATGGAAATTGCGTTGCGGCAGATCGGATTCGAGCTTGAGGAAAATACTGTTTTTTGTTAAATTTACACAGTCTAGAGTAAAGCTTTGTTAACCTAAGTCTGGCGTAAAGTCTGCCAATTTAGCACAGTCTATAGTATTTTTAAACTCATCGAAACCCTTCCTTCTGCTAAAATTGTTGACTAATGCCGGAGTGAGGAATTATAAATTACCGGTGTTAACGAACACCAGGAGCGGTTTATAGAAGTCTTTTTCAAGAAAGTGTAGCTATTTATTTTAAAACGAACTTGTACTAATTGATAACAAATATTTGAGGCTGAGTGTCAAAATATCTCTAACAGAAAGCCTGAACATTAGCTTAAATACTTTTAGCCTGAGCAAAATTTTTGAGATTTTGAGAGGGAGTCAAATTTTTGCCCCAATTTGAAATTCTCTATTATATGACAAACCCGATTTGAAATTCTCACAAAGTATAATCCACATAGAAGCGTTTTAATTAGTGTTAAGCGTCTGAGTAGGATGGTAAGTCCTGTATATACGTGTACGCATGTCTAATCTCTCAATTGCAGAATGAATCCTGCACTCTATTGAATGTAACCAGTCTTCTAGGTTTCTATTAAAACTTTCAGGTTGGCACTGTACTGTCAAGAGGCGTATCTGGAGGAGAGAGAAAGAGAACGAGCATTGGGATGGAGCTAGTTATTGGATCCAACATTCTATTCCTAGATGAACCAACAACTGGACTGGATGCCAGTACTTCATATTCCATTATAGCCTTGCTGCAGGAGTGAGCTCTTAATTTTTGCTCAATTTCTATTGTTTTAAAGTAATTTCATTTGCGTTGAGTGATTAGTTTACGCTTTGAATTAATGTTGAACGATCTACCTTAGCTAACGCCTTTGGTCTAACATAGAGATTAGTGACGATGAAACTACTGATGCATAGGTCAGTTTATACATCCATTTAAGGTTCCATTTGACTAGTTTTATCAAACTTGAAAGTAAGTGATATATCGCAATAAATCAATTGTTTCCAAATTTGGGATTTTATGAGTTGGCTAAGTCTCGAATTGTCCGATTTATAATACTAATACCAAATTGATTATTTTCTATCTCTTAAAACTTCTCTTCCTATGATTGCGATTATTTTCACTTCCATGTTCTTATTACTTCACACTCGTTTAGTTGTTAACCATGTGATATTTCCCTTAATCACGCAAATACTGCAAAGGTGATAAATTTCACAGACTTCATTTTTATTTCGAAAATTCCAGCTTAGAAATTCTTGTAAATTTGTCAATTTTCTAACTTTTTTGTGTCAGTTCTATTTTATTTTATTCGTTGTTAAATAAGTAAGTCCTTTGAAATTACTAACTAGGTCCTTCTTATTTAAGTTTTCTCATAATTATGCTGCTTAGTCAGCTAGCTTATATCTAAGCGGATTACATGTTTTAAGTGAAGGGACCATATGAGTGCCTTGTGATTTTGCAAGTATTGTGTGTCACTGCATAATCGTATATGATACGATGATCTATTATGCAAAATAAATTATTAAATAAATAGTATATAACTTGAAATCTTGTGAATTAAATACAAATCTTCGTATACTTTCACGTTTAAAGGCTCAATTGTGTTTAACATTAATGTATTGTGTTTTCTACTTGTAGGCTATCTAAAAGAGGAAGGACGATAGTTTTCTCCATACATCAGCCACGCTATTCTATTTTCAAGCTTTTTGATAGACTCACACTAATATCAGCTGGAAGGATGGTTTATCATGGACCGGCACAAGAAGCTTTGGATTACTTCCAACTCCTCGGTATAATAAAGATTCAATGATTATAGCACTATTTTGTGAATTCATCGTAGTTCATATAAAACAATCCGCAGTTTCAGCTAAAATTTATGACTTTTGACGATTAATTTATTTTCAAAGTAACCTCCCATGTTTACTGAATCACAACTGCGCTGGTCATAACCATGCATCTGTCTTTTAAGTCGTATTTAATTTTTACAGGATGCATCAAAGAGAGTAAGTTAGATCATGAAGTTGGCTACCTTAAAAAGAGGGCGGGAAATAGCACCCTTTGGTCAATTGTGCGTGAGATGAATGAAATAATTAAGATAAATCGGTCTCGATTATTAATTGGAGGAGTGAATACATCGGAAGACCGATCGTTGACTGCTTTGAATGAAAAATCCCCTTGAAAAATTATTCTTATGCCTAAATTCGTGCTGGCTGCAGTGATACACAATCAAAAGACAATGATTACGTATAACCATAAGAGGAAATGAGGAACTAACGCAAATTACGAAAAGAGCACCTTAGAAAGGAAACTCTAGTACATGCGGTTGTCATGTACCACAAAAACAAATACGTCAGCATAGATTTTGTAATTCTTCGAAGAATTATAGATTGGATTAATTGACTTTATTGAACTAAACATTATTAGAGTTCTATAATTATTAACAATCCTTGCTGTCGGATTTTATCGACACTGGCTGGAGCCAGTGGCGATGTCGGGGTAAGATATTCGACGGGGGATCAGTATGTGCGGGTTCAAATCCTGGGCTCGCTCGTCACTGATATAGCTTTCGAGTGAGGACACTGACGTTAACATCAGCTATACCAGCTATATATATATATATATATATATATATATACATGTATATATGTATGTATATATATATATATATACAGTATATATATATGATTACGTTTATTTTATATAACTTCAATCTATTATTCTTCGGTGACTTATTAGCATATTAAGCTAATATTAAATAATTTCAGGTAAAACATTCATTGAGAAATCATTCAATAACTACATGTATTTGTTGATTACACTAATGTCACTCCGTATGGACTGATTTTATCATTGGACTGATATAGTGGAATATGGAATTTGCATGGTTTTTGAACCTTCATTCTCCTCGCTAGCTTGGATTTGTCTCAATAATGCTCGATGTTATCATAGACGACAGTATCTCTCTAATTTTAATGATTAGTATTATCATTAATTTTAATCGCACAATGAACATACATAGCATTGTATTGTTGTAGCTTACTATGCTAACAATTATTAGATCTGTATGAACAGGTTACTATTGTGAAGAGCATGAAAATCCTTCAGATTTCATTCTGGATATTATCAATGGTGACTCGACAGCTGGTAATATTTGAGATTTAAATCGATTAATATGTCTTCAGTATAAGCATATACTCTATTCAGATCTCGATTACAAATAGTAATCCGCTAACATTTATTTAAAGTTTATCCTTGATAACTAGGGTTCGATTAATACAAGAGTTTTGAAGGGGTAAATTGAACTATATATTTCAACATAGCTGTATATTCAAAACTTTTGATCTGGTAGAACTATTCAATTCAATGCAAAGAAAAAACAGATTTAGTTGAATTTGGTTTGTTAGTGCAAGAGGTTGGCATTGACAACAGCTGCACTCTTTGCTGCTGCTGTTGTTGTTAATATTGCATTATTTTGATAGACATTTCATTGAAAAAATCATGCATTTTCTTCTACTCTATCATGCCTTTAACATTCAACGTTGCAATACATTATTTCGATAATCCGCTAATAAGTTCTTTTTTACAATACTATTCCTGCTTGATAATAATCTTATTATCAGGCAGGAATTCTGTCTTCAAAGATTAAAATGATTTTCATGGCATTGACAAAAATCCATTACTGTTTTCTCTTTGATGAACTAAAATTTATTGGTGATAAAATATTTTTATTTTACAGGTGTTCAGAGACATATGAACTCTGTGGAAGATGGATACCAGTCAATATCACTAGCAGAACAGCTACATAGCAAATATAGAAATTCAACTTGGAATATTGAGTAAGATATTTGTAGCAGTAATTATAACTGCAGTATACTAATATTATCAAAGTATACTAATAGTAAACTAATTTCACCAAACTGATAAATTGATGATTCGATTTTTAAAATTTTACAATTAAATTAAAATTATTCTTATTTACATAAATATTAAAAAGCTGGTAAAGCTAATAGATATACAGCTGTGGCTTTATAGTTAATATTAACGACAGTTTCCTCACTCGAAAACGATGTCAGTGACGGGAGTGCCCAGGATTTGAACTCCGCACTGACTGATCCGCTGTCGAATATCTTACCGACATCGCCACTGGCTCCAGACCACATAATTTGTATCAACTCTCTTAGTGCACTGCCTATTGGCAGGGCCATGGCGTATAACTCCTCTACATATTTATATCCTATTTTTCTTTTCATATCAACATAAGAATTAGTTAACAAATCATCTAACCTCTCACGTCACAGTCTTCCTCTAAACTTTTTCCTTCGATTCTTCCTGCTATTGCCTCTTTTAGTAAACTATCACCTCTCAGGACGTGACCCACCATGCTCTTCCTTATAATATTTATCAATTGTCTATTTATCTGAACCCCATTTTGCACTCTTTGTTACTTAATTTTGTCAGTCTATTGAACCTCCATTCTTCTCCATAGCCAAATTTCGAATGCTTCGAGTTTGCTTCCTTACACTAGCTTGTCCACACTAAAATCTTTACATCATTTCTGTAATATTAATATCTTTATTCACTATTGTCTTTGCTTCTCATCATACCTGAACCTGATTTTCTTATGCTTTTTGTTTTATGCTTTTTATTTTTAATTTCTGTTTCTCTTATTGTAAAGTCCTTATTTAATCTTTTTCTATTTGTTATTTTTCGTTGTCCTATTTTGTATTTTTCAGACTACTGAAGGAACTGCAGTCGATATTCTTGAGCTTCAAAGACAATAGGAAGAGTGGAACAGATGACGCTGTAATTGAAGGGGAATATGCAAATAACGTTTTCACACAGGTATAAACGACTACATGACTCAGTAATTGTCTAACAACATAGTGGTTCACGAAAGGATCAAGTGCCATTCATCGAAGCAATTTTAGTACGCAGTGTTATAAATTGAACTGAAAGTTTCGTGATCTGTTAAGTGCCCGACTTCGGATGACTAGGTGCAGAGTTTAACTGCATTGGCAGACCTCTCTCATGCATTCTTTTCGATATAAAAAATTGACGTCAAATTCAGTTTCGTAATGTTTAATATTTAGACCATTCCATATTTAGTGTTCTGCAGCGATAGGTCTAAGGTACAAATTCTTGATCAATCAGCTGTCACGATTCATATAGAGCATCATTTCGATCAGAAAGTTAATTCCATCACAAAAGAAAAACCTTACCAAACTTTAATGCAACGTGGAAAATGGCCTCTGAGGTGATTTTCCATTACCTTCCGCCGTTCATGCTTATTCCCCTCTTGCAACACAGAGAGTTTACGGTTAGTTTATATAAGTGACTGGCTTGAGCCACTGGCAAAGTCGGTAAGATACTCGACCTCGGATCAGATGGTGCGGGGTTCAAATCCTAGGCTCGCCCGTCACTGACATCGCTTTCGAGTGAGGAAACCGGCGTTAACCTTAGGTTTTTATTTTTTTTATGTATCCCAGAGATGACTTAAAAATATTAATTACTGCTTAATTAATGGTCTTAATTAGTGCAATACTAAATTAATTTTTATTTTAAATACTTAATGATATAGTTTATCCGGTTTCTGAACTAGTACTGTAAAACATTGACGGAGACGACTAGAAGCACAATCTTGGTTTAGAATTAGTGTTATTTATCGTATTATTAATGTAATGGACTACCGTGCTTCACAAAAGAACAAAAAAGGAAAAAGTAAACACGCATTATAGTGAATAATCAACTATGTTGATATCTATCACTTTTTAGTACTACTTGTTTAACCAGTTAGGCAATTTAGACCATTTTCCGTATAACCAGTCCAGTGAATGTCCGAGATTTTACTCTCAGATCAGCGCGGCCGGGGTTCGAATCCACGAGAGTTCAATTCACTACAGGATCTGTCATTTAAAACTTGATGACGTTACTCATACGCTATGAGGACATTCTATAATTAGAAGACTGTCGAACTTAAAGTAGAATGTCTCTACTTGAACTTTAGTCCTAATTAGATTAAATATTGCAATACAATTTTGAAAACTTCTTCATATGCAACATATGTTTTATATGTCATTTCAAAACGCTGTCGTCTCTATTTGGCGCATATGCGTTGATTAGCAGAAGATAGTAATGCAATCAAAAGTACATAAGGACGCCAAAGATAATCATAGCGTGTCCACTTTGTGGAAAATGTTTAATGCAATAAGGCAGCCTTGACACTGATAGTATTTCTAGAGCGATAGTATTACTAATATTGCTATCCTAAGGAAATATTTCGCAATATGTAATGTAGTTTTTTATTACTTGTGTACAGATGATGCATCTTTCTAAACGGACACTGATAAGCAATGCAAGAAATCCAGACTTTTGGCTAATCCAGGTAAGAAACTCTTTGGAAATCTATACTTCTTTATCCTTATCTGGTCATAGTTCTTTCTAATATGGTAATACCTAACAATATTAATATTTAATATTGTAAATAATATTTAAAATATTTACTCAACAGTAAATCATAACTTAATAGATAATTAATCAACTATTTAATTAATTATCTTTTCACTTCACAATAAGTATTTAATAAATTATTGATTATCTATTCACTTAATATTTGAACAATTTACTACTTTAGTGAATGAGTTTAATTATCGTAAGCTAATACTTAACATTTCCTATTATAGATTTTCAATCTTCTTTTTCTTAGCGTATATCGCACTCGTTCAACCATCTTTTAAGCATCACTTGACTGTTGACTGTGTTAGGAGTTGCCTTTGAAACGATTATGGCCGAGTTTATTTTTAAAAATGTTGTGAACTTCGACCGATTTATATCAACTGTTTTATTAAATAATTATATAATAAATATATTAAGCATTTATTTAATTAATCTCTCTAAGTTCACTGCCTGCTGTCAGGTCAATGGCCTTCTGTCTTCCTTTTTCCTCTTCATGTCTACATGTAAGTGTATTTTTAAATCATTCAACATTCCAAATCACGGTCTGACTATGCTTATCTTTCTTTCTATGACCTTTGTTAGTTAACTATCCCGAATTAAAATATGTCCCAATCATTTTGCTTCCTATCTGTATTTCACGATACATAATATTATATAACTTTCACCAGTTCTTACTCTCTCCAGGACTTAATTAGTCCGTTGAGTATTAAGTTATTAATAATTTATTTTTCAAGAGTCATGTCAAAATAAATATATTTAAGGAAGACTAAAAGTTTTCTCTCTCTTAATTAAACATCTGCAATTTATATTTCGCTAGTGCTTTAAAATCGCAATATATGCTTTTTAAATTGCAAATTTAAGATTCCTCTTATGACAATGGGTTGAGACGAACCCTTAAACATTACTTGTTGCACAAAAATTACATGAGTAAAAATTAATACTTAAAATAGTAATTAAAATAATAATTAATATAGTAATTATAATAGTAATTAAAGTAATAATTTAAATGGTAATTTAAATAGTAATTTAAACAGGAAATAGTCGTCGAATATTGGGTAAAACAGACAAAAGGGATTTCACAGATTCTTTAGATTGAGTTGTTTTTTTAATCAAACTCTCTTCGTCTATATGTTCGAGTTAAAAATATCAAATTCTTATTAAATTTTTTAAACTCACAGTATTGTCTACTTACAGCAAATTTTACTTCACTGCTCGTTATTATCAACTCGCATATCTCTTCTAATGAGTTTCATTTTAATAAACGTTATTTTTTAATTAATAATTGCAACCCTTATATATCATTTTATTAATAAATGTTGTTATAATATTTCCCAAAACCGAACTAGCTATGATAATGTCAAACACTTATCCTCTCCATTCTGATTATGTATTAAGTGGCATATCAAAAACAAATATTTCTATTATTATTCTTCTTTTGCGCTCCATAATGTTCCATATGGAGCACTCTACTGATCAGATTATCCCACCCACAAAAGGCAATGCTTGAGTAATACACCAACGTATATTGGAAAAAGATGGATAGTTTTAGTTTGCTTCCCCAGATCTTGCTAAGTCGTCTCTTACGACACGTGCAGGTTTACTGTTGACATATTCTTCAGTTTAGGTTTGAGTTTCTTTTGATTAAACATTTTATTGCAGATTTTAAGCTGCAAGATTAACTTTGCAGGCCTATGTGTTATACGTGTTCCATGGCTGACATGGTGCTCGGGTAACCTTAAACCACTGCAAATACAACCCAAAATAAACCACTGCAAATACAACCCAAAATAAACAATGCAAATAAACCACTGCAAATACAACCCAAAATAAACAATGCAAATAAACCACTGCAAATACAACCCAAAATAAACAATGCAAATAAACCACTGCAAATACAACCCAAAATAAACAATGCAAATAAACCACTGCAAATACAACCCCAAATAAACAATGCAAATAAACCACTGCAAATACAACTCAAAATAAACAATGCAAATAAACCACTGCAAATACAACCCAATTTCCCTCTTAGGTTAATGTACTCGTTGTTTATCCCTTTCTTTATTGTTGAAACTTTGAACTCGTCCTCCTATTACAATTTTTTTAATCGTTTAGTATCGTTTATTTTTTCATCATAGAATAGATTATACAAACAGCAGGAACGTGCATGTAGTTAGATAAACAAATAACAATGCGAAAGAGGCTACCATATATCTATGACAAGTAATATCTATGACTTTCAATAACGATCCATTATTTTACAAGCCGTACTTGAAAGTCTATACTTGCTCATATTGTTGTTTCAGGCTATAGTTGCACTGCTCTTCTCATCAATCCTGAGCATTGTTTTCTTTCAACTAGGCGATAATATTGAAGCAGGAATTCAAAACAGGTTTAGATCTCATTTTTATATAAGAATTCTTTGTAATTGTTTTTTAAATTGTAAAATATTTTCTTCTATTAAATTTACGTCATTTTATATTTGGAATAAGTTAGACTTTCAGTAATTAATTAAAAGGGCGGGGACTTGGCGCAGTCGGTTTAGCTGCGCGTCAACTAAACGAAGTTAAGCAACTTCGAGCCCGGTTAGTACATTGTGGACGATCACCTTGTAAGACCGAGTGTTGACAGCTTTGAGTGAAAAATCTCCTAGGTCACCAGAGCACAGGTTCAACGTAGAAATCTCAGGACGTGCTTAGTCAAAATTTGGTAAGAATATTATAGGTAGAATAGAACCTAACAGTTGACCGAATTTTACTTAAAAGTATATTGGTCATCGTTTCAAAAGCCACGACAGTTGAGCGATTGCGATGTAAGCAAAATAAAAGTAAGTAAATTATAGTAGTAGCCTAACTATATTCCATAAGTGTTTAATATTATGCAGTTTTGTATGATGTATTGGTCTTCTGAATAAGTTCGAACTCAAGCACAAGCAGTTTTTGTAAAGATAATCTCCGTATTTACGGGTTGGTGGCCGAGTTCGCAGCACGTTTTACCTGATAAGCAAGACCTCAAGGGTTGTAAACTTTGACGGACCCTCTTCCGATTAGTCAAGATGTGGAAGCAAACATGAAGCTACGCTTGACAGCTTTTTACTGTATATCAACGACTCTCACAGATATCGGTGCGGCAAATAAAAGCTTTTTTTGTCCTATCACGTGGCCTATCACGTGGCCTAGATTATGTCCTATCACGTGGCCTATCACGTGGTCTATCGCATGTCCTATCATGTGGCCTATCTCGTGGTCATCAAGTGGTCATCACGCGACTAAGGTAACGTAATCAATTATAACGTCGCTTACTCTTCGACGGGTCTAAAATAGAATTTAATTTTATAGCACTAGATATTCGATTCTAAACGGATAGATATTTACTGGCCGTCCTCATTTATTGACGTATTAGACCTAGTGTGATACTCACATTTTAATAGTTTCCTTTTGAACAATGGATTGCTCTAATTGCAGATTTCCTATTTTATGATTACATATGCTCCATACTGGCGTGAGCCAGTGGCGATGTCGGTAAGATACTCGACCGCGGATCAGTATGTGCGGGGTTCAAATCCTGGACACGCCCGTCATTGACATCGCTTTCGAGTCAGGAAACTGACGTTAACATAAGCTTTTTTAGCTCCACATCTAGCGTATTTCACATCTCTAGTCGTGATTGGAAGCCAGTTGCGCGATATAATATATTGATATCTTAAGACAAAGACCCCGTGTAGTGCTCGGGTGTGGTTGGACCACTGCAGAATAGGGCAACCGCAAATAATCTGCCGCGTGTACGTAAGAGGCGACTAAAGGCATGAGCTGAGGATGGCAAGAGGGGACCATCTCACCATGAAATATTTTCCCCCAGGATTAAATGGTAATTAATCCACCTAACTGAGGAAGGCAACGGGAAACCACCTCAGAAGCAATATTTTTCCCAAGCTATAGGCTACATAAGGTATGGATAAGGCATAGACTTTGTGAAAGGATTAACTTGCTGATTTAAGGAGTGCTTTTATGGAGCGAGAAAGCAGACTTTGAGTATGAATATGTACCTTGAACCTGCCACTTGGCAGTGCACTGAAGAGAAGAAGAGGAGACAAAGACAGATAAAAACAATAAATAAGCAAAGAGCGTGGAACCAGATCATGAAATCAATCAGGCATGAAGAAATAGAGAAGCAACGTTTTGCTTCAAGCTGTATTCTATTGTCATAGGCTATTTCCAGATTAGACGTGGGCAATTTGTATTGAGAAATATGCCATTCTTAATGTAGACATTACTACTACTAGTAACTAAATGTCATTTGCGCTATTTTTATTTCAGAGTGGGTTTGCTATTCTACATGGTTTTAACCATGGTTTATAATAACACAACATCCATTGATTTGTTCATCAAAAGCAGACGAATTTTCGTGTTAGTATCTATTTATAATCATTTAGGCATATTATATTCATTTGCGTATCAATATTCATCATATATGTATGTTATCAAAGAATGGAGAATGAAATTATTTTGGCAAGAGAATTTTTCACCTTTTGTTGCGGTTTTTAATTTTAACAACAAACTTTCATACGTCAAACCCCTTTACATTCCAAGGGATGAAATAGACTCAATTATTGTCAAATAATAAATTGATCGATTATAGTTATTTTGATTAAATTTGAAGATAATAATAATCCACATCGATGACTACTATTGCATTTAATTACCAAAGTTTCAAATTTAATGACCAAAATGTAATATCAAAATCTAAAATACAAGTACAAAAATACTTGCTTTGCTAAAATCTTAATTACTTCAGCATAGCAACTAATAATGTTAAATGTAGATACAATGGGTTAACAAAGCACTAGCATAAAATAAACCTTATGATTTATGATTTAGGAGACATGATTGGTTGTTTTATTTAATATATTCTCCATGCTTAATATTGATTTTAGTATTAGTTTTATGCATTTGAAGGGTCCCTGTAATTGCCAAGAGCCTTAGGTCTACCCTTGACTTTGCATTGTCTGTCGTACTTTAACGATTTTATAATATTGCTGCGCAATTTGAAAGTAAAATAAAATAAATAAATGATTAAAAAATTCCGTAACTAATGTTGCATAGTTTAGTGTAATTTAATTTAACTAATTTTCAGATGTTAATTTGTAAAGCTTTTATCACAGGCGTAGGGGAAGCTTTAGATAATATCAAATGTGCCTTTCGTTAGAATATTTCTTTGTCAATTTCGTTAGCGTATTTCTGAAGCTTTTTAACCATACAAAGGCACCCTAGGCTTTGTTAGATTGATGGATTTAGACGATATTTGAGCTCTGAAAACATTAGTCTGTGTAAGACTGCTTGATCGATATTTGCAGATAATTAGCTACAGTGCCTTAACTAAATCAAATTAGATGACAAGTAGTTTATCCACTTCAATGTAATGAAATCAAGGTAGTTAAACTACTTTATCTACACAGTAGTTGGAAAATAACGTAGCTAAATATACATATTTTGCGAAAATCACTAGTTTTATGACCGTTAATTGTTACAGCATTGAGCCAACGATGGAGGAAGCCATGGAAGACATGGAAGAATGAATGAAATTAGGAGGAAACTTTTACAAGATGTACGATTTGCAGATGACCAAGGTATGGTAGCGGACAGCGAGACTGGACTGCAGAAGATAATGGATAGGCTGAATGATACGGCATTGAGATATGGCCTGAAGATTAATATCGAAAAAACCAAAGTGATGAGTGTGTCTCATAATAATGGTGAAGTTAATATCACAATAAATGGTACAAAATTGGGACAGGTAAGAAGTTTCAAATATTTGGGTCATACTATAACCGATGACGGATAATGTGAGACGGAAATATGCAGTAGGATTGCACTAGCAAAAAGCGGCCTTTGGTAAAAGGAAAGAAGTTTTAACAAAAAAGTCTAAAGAAAAACACAAAGATGAAGATAATGAAAACCTTGGTTTGGACCACGCTATTCTATGGATGTGAAACATGGACCTTAAGAAAGGAAGATATTATGAAGTAGAGACATTGGAAATGTGGATGTGGAGAAGAACGTAGTAGATTAGCTGGACACAAAAGGTTACAAATGAGCAAGTTCTGGAGAGAGTTGGTACATATAAATAGTTGATACATCTGTTAAGAAATAGAATTTGGATATGACATATTCTAAGGGGGAAAGTCTATTAAAAAAGGTCATAGAAGGTAGAATGGAAGGAAATAGAGGCAGAGACAGGTCGAGATTAGTTATGTTAGATGATTTAAAGATCCACTCATATGTGGACATGAAGAGGAAAGCGGTAGAAAGAGAAGAGTGGAGGCGTTATTTACCATAGACCCGCCAGTAGGCAGTGCTCTAAGAGAGAATTGTTACAGACTAATCTCTGTATCAAAACTCTTCAAAATTGTGTTCGCTAGACTTGTGAACATTCACGTAGGTTTAGAGTCACTATTTCAATAATATCTGACACAACGCTGAAATCTAACTCGTTAGACATGCAATCAAATAACTAATGAAATATGCAATGCATACTATACTGTCACATGCATAAACTATGAACAATTGCTAAAAGTAAAACTATATACGATTGCCATATATAAAACTGTAATCTATTGTCATATAACTCTCTCACGATCAAACTCCTCCCACGCTTCCAGTCGCTCCGCCTCGCTCAGGTTTTCCTCAGATCTGTTCTCCAGCAGAGAGTCAGGAGTCCTCAGGAGAGTCCTCAGGAGCCTTGTCTGGCAATTCTAAAACAAAAACGAAAAACATCTGCATACAATAATAAAACACCCAAACTATGAATAGTGAAGTATGAATATGAATCAACTATTAGTTGATAAGGAAAATAATCTACACTCGCTTATGCAGACATCTCGAATCTTTTTCTTCTCTATCTTGTTTCCAATCTGCATATCGAAAGCTTCACTCCACTGAAACTGCCTTACTCAGCATTCATAATGACCTTTGCTTAGCCTTAAACTCTCCAAAGGTATCCGCCCTTGTACTACTTGATCTTTCGGCTGCCTTCGACACCATCGAACATAACATTCTTACCAGTAGACTTAAAACGTGCTTTGGTATCTCTGATTCCGCTTTCTCTCTGATCTACTCGTATCTTTCAGGTCGCAATCAATCTGTTATTATAGAGAATGAACGCTCCCCTGAACTACCTCTTCTTCGTGATGTGCCCCAAGGATCTGTACTTGGACCTTTACTTTTTTCCCTCTACACTATCTCACTCAGTTATGTTTTAGACAATGCTTCAATAAAATTTCATTTCTATGCTGATGATACTCAGCTGTACATCTCATTTTCTAGCTCAGATTCTGACTTGAAATTGCAACACCTTTCATCTGCTCTTGACAAAGTGTATTCATGGTTTTGCAGTAATCGTCTCTCTGTCAACCACTCTAAAACGAATATCTTTTAATCGGCACTCCCCAGCCACGAACCAAAATTGCCAATTCCTCCATCTATTTTCAAAATCTTGCTCTCACTTCTACTCCCAAGGCTAAAAACCTTGGTGTCATGTTTGATGAAAATCTTGATTTTAAATCTCATATCTCATCTGTCTGTCGTTCATCTTTCTTCCAGATTCGTCAAATCAGACAGATAAGGTCATCTCTTGAAACAAAATTCATAATTCTTGCCAACTCAATAGTTCATTCTAAACTTGACTACTGCAATTCATTGCTATATGGTTTACCTTCTTCTTCTCTCATGCGTTTGCATCGCGTTCAAAATACTCTAGCACGTGTTGTTGGTCGATCCTCGAGGCTTCAGGCCACCTCTAGTTCCTTGCTTAATAACCTTCATTGGCTTCCTGTAGTTCAAAGAATTAAGTATAAAATTGTTCTGTTAACTTTCAAAACACTCCTTTTTGGTAAACCTTCTTACCTTCTGATCTCCTAATCCAATATCAACCTTCTCGTAAGATTCGTTCTTCCGATACCAAACTGCTCAAAATTCCTAATATTCTCACTTCGTTAGGTAGACGTTCATTTTCTTTCTCCTCTCCTACTGTTTGGAACTCTCTGCCTCCTGATCTTCGCTCATGTTCTACTACTTCAACTTTCCGTTGTAAGTTGAAAACACATCTATTCCCACCATAGATTTTATTTAATCTTGCCTGGCTGTTCTTTTATCACCGGACTGGCACTGTTTTGGATCTTTTATTTCTCTTCAGCACGTGATTTTTCAGATCGTTTGGGATGAATCGATTTGTAGTGACATGTGATGGGGGGACGTCCGTGACATCATCCTTGTATGAGGAAACGGACGTTAAACCTTTATTATTATTATTATTATTAATATTATATAAAAATTGTTAAATATTTCATGTGCAGACACGAGACATCGAACGGATACTATAGAATATCTGCGTATTTCATAATAAAGGTGTTTTGTGATCTTCTGCCAATGCGCATTGTTCCGTTGACTATCTACACAGTTATTGCTTATAATATGGCGGGTTAGTTGTCTACGCTGATAGTAATCTCTTTTATCAACTGCAGAAAATCGACACATTTCCATGAGTTGCTTAACACAGATATTGAGAATAGCATCTGAAAGCCCTGTCACATTTTTACTAATGAAAAAATGTAGCATAATTTTATTAGATCCAGTTCAGAGAAATTATTATTTACGATAAATATTTAAACAAATAAATATAGAGTTACTGTATTTAGTAGAATTCTCTTGTATTTTCCTATAAACCCTGTACTCTGTTCACGCGTGTAGTACGTATCCTCTCTAGAGTATTGCTCCAAATGACAGGTTCATGGTACATGCTTAGAGTGTGCTCTCACCTTCCATAGAGAGCACTCCATAGATCAGCAAGTTAATTTCTTCCCAAGAGGCAAGGCTTTATGCGTAACTTAAGTAGAATAAAGCTTGAGAAAATATGGTTTCTGAGGTGATTTTTAATTGGCTTCTCCAACTCTAGCCTCACATGCATTATATTCAAATTATATTTAATGTTAAGATTATGAAATGCAATTGATCGTTTAGAATTGTGTTGCATTGAACCTCGTTGTGCTGCATCATTTTGAAATGAATTGAGTTATATTGCAATTCATTTTAATATGCCTAATTGCACCTCATTTTATAATTTTACTGTAAATATTGAAATTCTGCTGTTTTCTCCCCCTGTCGTGTCCGGGTTGTTAGAAAAATCTACCAAACGATGACTGCACGTGTCGTAGAAGGCAAAGTAAATCACTATGATTCATAACATCGTCAGAAAGGGCATTCGGTTGGTGAGCGCCTAGGCTCCAGAAAATGCTACGAAATTTAAACGAATGCAAAAGTCTCAAATAGGGGATTGACTGATGATATGATGTAGGACAGAGAGGATTTGATACAATCTATTCGTATGCGGACCCTAGTTAAACTGGGATTTAAGAGAAGAAGAAGAAGATTATGATGATGATGATGATGATGATGATGATGATGATTATGATGGTGATGGTGATGGTGATGGTGATGATGATGCTGATGGTGATGATGATGGTGATGATGATGATGATGATGATGATGTACATTTCAGGACTACAGCCAGGCATTGATAAGTTTTTTATATGCTATCTGACACTGTTGCTGGCCTCGCTAAACGCGTCGGTCATTTCTTTCACTGTGGGCTCAGCCATTCAGATCGTCCCAGCAGCGACCAGTGTAAACTCTTTCATCTACTCCACGATGCTGGTGAGAAAAACTTACAGCATTCTCTTAGTCGAGACTATTATTGAACCAAAGGAATATATAGTAGAAGACAAATTAAAGAGCAATCGGTGATACTGAAGTGTTTTCGGCAAATAATGAATTACATCTGTGCTACTAAATTATTTTAGTCGTAAAGTTACTTATCATTGGTTGCCAACAAAGATTGTTCTAAGATAGGAAGCTATACAATATGACGTTGACCAAACAATATTGATTGGATAAGCAGCAATATTATAAGATGTAAATCAGACAATTTTGATAAAGAGCAACATAATATGACTTAGATCAATAATTTTGACAAGGTTTGTTGGTTAATGGAATGTGTGCGTTGATAGAGCCTAGTATTGATGCAGCCGTTGTATCAATATCTGCCTTATATTGATTTAAAGTTTAAGTTAAAATAGCAACACTAATGAACTATAAATTTATATGATCTTTAATCTGCCGAAATGATTATACTACACATGTTTTATAGTCTTTAGTGTATCCGGGTTTTAATTAGACCAACCATAGAGAGAGAAAAACAAATCAAGGAACATCTAAGAAAGAACTGAGAAAATCGATTAGAATGAAACACTTTCTGAGAAGTCCTATTTTCCCAACAGTGATACCCACTTAACCAAGTCTTGCATTAAAATGCTAAGCTGCTATTTAGCTAGTATAAAACAGACGCCATGGCTTAGTTATGTTGTTTTGAATTTGGCTGAATAGGCCCTACTTACAAAATAGTAGAGCATTGAAAGAATTAAATAATTATGTAATAGTCGTATTGTTGTTATATTCAATGTATATATGTATATATATATACATATATATATATATAATGTGGGTTATATATCCTGATTCTAGGCTCGTCCGTCACTGACATCGCTTTCGAATGTGGAAACTGGCGTTCACATTAGCTTTAGCAGCTTATTATATACATATATATATATATATATATATATATATATATATATATATATATTATACGTGTATATTAAGGTGACAGGTGGATTTCTCATGAACCTGAAAACTATGAGTCCTTGGGTTAGCTGGATTCAACATATCAGCATTTTTAAATACAGCTTGAACGTAAGTTATTTGCTATTTTTATAGTACAATGTCTAAATAGCGTAGGGGTAACGTCATGAAGCTTTAAATGACAGATCCTGAGGTGATTTGAATCCTCGTGGGTTCAAATCCCGGCCGCGCTGATCTGAGAGTAAAATCTCGGACGTTCACTGGACTGGTTATACGGAAAATGGTCTAAATTGCCTAACGCATTAAACATGTAGTTTCAAAAGTGATAGATATCAACATAGTTGATTATTCACTATAATGCGTTTTTTATAAAAAGGTACAGCTATATTATCGGAACTGTAGCCACGGTTAGCGTTCAATTTCAATCGACTTTATTGCCTCCTTTTTGTCTACTTACTTTATTTCTCTATTTTCTATTTTTAATATTTCCGATCTCGTTCAATATCATTATCTCACGATTAAGACGTATGAATACTTCAGTGGATAGCAAAAATTCTGTTAAAAAATGCCTCTGCATAATGCATAATATGTTTTGTTTATGATTAATCCACTAACTCAAACATTAAGAAACCGAAATGGGTACATAGAAATGAAAAAGAGTAAAACAATTAAGTGTCAAAATAACAGAGAATTAGACATAAAACGTCAGTAATTATAGTAGGTCTACTATAAAACATTTAAGCTACTATACCGTAGCTCTGAGTTCCTCTGCAGTTTTTGCAAAAACTATTTACAAAAGCGTCCTTAACAGCTAAGAAAGACAAACAAGCTCACGATAGTTTTACAGACACAGAGACCTGCAATGTGATATATTTTAAAACCCTACCAATTTATTGTACTTATGCTCGTAATAATCGTTATTGTTACCACTTAAACAGACCTTAATAAAGAGAATTCTAGGAAGTTGTGCAATATTCAGAAAGTTAATTCTTCCTGAGCCATATATAGGTTCTTTAAAAGAATCCCATTTAGTATAACCAACTTGAGTTCCATAAGCAGAATTTCACCAGGTTTTAATTAATTTTAATTGAGATTATTTTAAAATTATTGACTTACTACCATACAGCAGTATTAAATAATCTGTATTTCAACAAATTCATACTAGTAAGAAACACATGCAATATAAGTCAAACACAACAAAGCAATATAAACAATAAAGAAAAATTGGCAAACAAAAACTCTGTAGCGACTACAGCCTAGCTATTTCATTACTATAACGAGTTTTACTCAATAAATTAATATAACAGCCGTAAAACTGACTCTCTGCATTTCTCTAGCTCTACATCAAGCAATTTAACAGATTTGACTCCCAAAAAGGACTCCCAAATACTTTACTTTATCAGACAAAAGTAGTTTATTTTATAAAATATTTTGGCAGGTTTAAAATTTTGGACAGGTCCAACAAGTGGGCATTTTCATTAGGCGTGATTAACAAATAAGTCAAACTCACGTGTTAGCCTAATATCACAACAGATATTAAGCAAATTCAGTTTCCTATTGAATTAAGAATCTCAAGTAAAAGGTTTAATTTTTGTAGTAAATTGTGTCTTCCAGATAATTTGTATTGCAAACCTTTAAAATTGTATTAATGGAGAGTTGTTGTTGTTGGTTAATAAATACTGCATCAACGAAAGTAACAAAAGTTACTATTGTCTTGCAGAGAGTTTCCAGGTTGAGAGCCCTGACTGGAATTCACTATGGCGAAACTACTTTGAACGTTCGCTGGTAGTCATTTAATTAATATAATTTTAGTTAATACAGAATTTATAGTTGCTTGTTTAATTTTATATTTGCGTCGAATGTTTTCAGGGCCATTTTGGTGTTTGCTTGTACTTGTAGTTTGTTACTGTCTTGCTACCTGTATGGTGAAATAAAGCTATATATATATATATATATATATATATATATATATATATATATATGTATGTATGTATATATATATATACATATATATATAGGCCTATATATGTACAAGTATATATGTATATATATATATAATATTATATATATATATATATAATGTATATTGTGTCTAGGCGTTGTTAATAAATGAACTGAACGACATCGTACTCGTCAAATACAATTCTACCGGACATCCAATTGAGAGGTAGGTAGGATATCATATAATATGAAGTAGCGGCATTTTACATCAACTAGCTTCTTGTGATAATTGAACGTTGATATAATTATTAAGACACTTCAGATGACATTTGGAATACATATGCTTTATACGTGCATGTTTTGTATCTGGGCTGTTTAATGTTGTGTCTTTAGACACTTAAATCTCTGCTAGAGCACGCTTTGTGAAAGAAGAATACGCAATATAACATTATATGACGCAGTTATTTTTATATGTTGTAAGTTATTTCTCTATCCACTCGATTCCATATATCTCAAATCAGATGCTAATTTTCTTTGAGAAAATAATTTATTCTGCCAAATTTTGTGTTTAAATTGTAAACATTTCACATTAAGCAGAATAAAGAGTAGTTTATATCTCTAATTAACAAGTACATATTTCATTATGTTCTTATCAGATTTTGCAGTTACAAACAAAACTAATGGAGATAATAAAATAGACCTATAGGACTAAAAGCTTTAATAAGTAAGAAATTTCAAATGAATTACTTCTTAGAAGTACCTCATCACACTTCGAATTACAGAAGATTAAAACTACGAATAGATAAGGTTATGTGCTTGATTATGAGTTTCAGTTGACTACTCCCAGTAAGTAACCAACTAACTAAAAAAAGCATTGAAGCTACACTGAGCGCACATCTAAAAATAGAAGCAAAAAAGGACAGAATGTCGTAGTTTTGCTAGAGTAGTAGCATATTTGTAAGTCGTCATGTTTCCAGGCAAAACTTGGCACAAGTTACATGTCACAATCAATCAATTATCAATTATCGATCCTAAATAAGCCGATATATTGAAATCAGCTCCGGAGTTGCGAAAGTAGTGCCATTTCAACGTTGAACATGCCTTTCGCAATATTTATTATTTATTTCAAATTAGTTACTAAAATCCCTTATTATTTAGCAAAAATTATGTAAGTTTATATTCAGATATGGCTGAGCACAATATCGTCACATAGACGAGATGAGGAAGAAATGGCAATCTATTTAGTGTTCAGTGAAGTGGAAGAGCCTTGGTTCAACACATTCCAACTCGTTATGCTGTCACGCTCCCTATGGAACACTCCATCGATCAATGAGTCTATCGTTTTAAAAGTGTATGCCTTGTCCTCACTGTAGTGTAGATTATAACTTTGCGAAAAATAAAACCTACGATATGGTTTCACTCTATCGTCCACAGTTCTTATTTTGGCGTTGTTGCGGTGCGTGTAGTTTATGCTTAATCTACATTCATTGGCTTGTATGCAACAAAGAAATAATGTAGTATTTTACTGTTATTTGTCTGTTCAATTTTCAGAAACACAGAAGTGGGCCCAGACTATCTGATCAGTCAGGGAATTAAACACGACACGGCGTGGGATTTGTGGCAGAACATGGTAGCATTGACCATTATGTATTTCGTGGTGCTACTAATAGGCTACATCACGCTTAGACGACTCAAAGGAAAAAATCAATAACGAGATATATCTGAACTGGAAATTTAAAATCTATATATTACCTAGGCAAGCTTAAAAAGTAAATTTGACCAAATCATTGTACTATGAACTAAAAATACCTTATATACCAATGAACAGGAACATGTTGTCCAGTGACTACTTTCATGGACTATTTGAATGGATCAATAGCACAGTGATTGGAGGCGTAAGGTAACGTCGTGATGTTTTAAATGACAGATCCTGAGGTGGATTGAATTCTCGTGGTTCAATTCCCGGCTTCGCTTATTTGAGAGGAAAATATCGGAATTCATAAGACTGGCTACACCGAAAATGTGATAAATTGCCTAATGATTTCAAGATTTGATTTTAAAAGTGATAGATATTAACATAGTTGAGCATTTCACTACAATGCGTGTTATCTATCTATTTTTCAGAATATTATCATTAATTATACGCATTTAGTATGGAATTAGCATCTGGACGTTATTTTCTTAATTACAAACCTTCCTCACCCGTAATGTCACCTCTAAGCTTTTTAAAGAGTTTAGAGAATTCACCGCATGGAAGGAAAAAGAGGGATAGGCAGGCCGAGATTAGGTATGTTAGATGATTTAAAGACCCACTCATATGTGGATATGAATAGGAAAGGGAAGACTGAGAGGAGTGGAGGCGTTATATACCATGGTCCTGCCAGTAGGCAGTGCATTAACAGAGAGAACAGCGCATATATCGCACGTACACTCACATTAAATTTTATAAACATTGTAGCAGACAAAAGTACAATTAAAAGAAATACTGTACTTAACATAGTGCATCACTAGGCCTATTGAATCAATAAACAATTTCATGTGTATTCAAGCCTCTCCAATATAAATACATTCGTGAGCTGGAGAATGATATAATACAAATACATTTGCCCAAAAGAAAGTAACCTTATGTGAAATTATTTCTACATTTATATTTTCATTTATGCCTGATGACGCATATCTATGACGCATAAAATATGTAATACATTTATTAAACAAGCATTTACTCATACATGTAGATCAATATTATACAGAATTTTTATGGTTTTCATACATTTTTAAAATTGAATTAAATTGATATCAAAGGAGAAATAGCCAAAGGCAAATTTACCAGCACTAGAAATCTAAAACTACATAATTAACTGATTAGAACTAAAACTTTCATGTGTATAAACTTACGCATCGATTGCAGCAGATCACTAATCTCCCAAAACCCTGAACATTTTTCATTCGAAGCTGTCAACTGTGGGTCTTATAAGGTCACCAAACCATGTACTAACCGAGGCGACGTAGCTTAACTTTGTTTATTGATGCGTAGTTAAATCGAGCGCGCTAAATCCCGCCCCCTGAAATAAATCTCACTCTATAAATAAGAATAGGAGCATTGAAACTTGTTAGGTCAGTCTATAATACCATTGATATTTTGTGAATTTTTGCCCATGTCAAGATCGCAATAACTCGGTTAAACTCAAACTGTTAATGAGAGTCAACATTTCTGGATAATATAATTTAATACCTTTCCCCGATATTGGTTGAAAAATATTGATAAAGCAGTTACTGCGTCTCTCCTAAACCGCTTACAATTTGTTTCAGCAAGGTAAGAGCGCATATTTAGAGATATTTAAATTATAAATTACTCCACATTTATTGAGTTTCGTTATTGTTTTTTCTCTTTGAGTCTCCTTAGCTGAGAGTAAGCAATCAGCAGCGCCACGAAATACATTCCAACCAGTATGACTATATTCTTCCAGAAATCCCATGCTGTATTGTGATCAATTCCTTGACTAGATAGATAGTCCGGACCAGCCCACGTATTTCTAAGAATAGAATACAACAAACAGAACTAAATTGTATATTAGAGGTCGTTTGGTGAAGTGGCCCCGGTTTTTATAATTTTTTTCTGTATGAGTTTAACGTCAGCTTTTTAAAATAATTATCACTACTGAGCGTAAACTAGCAGGAAAACTGGGTTTGGCTTTGAATTCAATAATGAATATCTTTACCTATAGCCTGAACTATTTTCCATCGCGCAGCAAACAGCCCAGCCTCTCCTTCCTGCATGCTGCTCAACAGATTTTGAATTCTCTTCTTCTATCCTCCAAGTTGCGCACCACCTCATCTTCTTCTGATCAGCATTATTTTCTTCATGACCACTGTCATTGACGATGAAAGGCTCTTTTTTGATTTTTCCTATCCACCCAATGCTCTTGAACTGAGACCAACACGTAATCCTCCTTTCCGCTAGTACCCTTCCATGGAGTGAATACCTAAATTTTGATTTGCACTATTTATTTGCGGCCACGTTCTACTCATTGTTTTGATTTAGTTCCATAGTGCTCGATTTAGTTATGGACAACACCAGTACTTTAATTGTATTGTCGTTCGTGATATCGCTGTAAATAAATATTTTGCAATAGAGCACTAAAGTATGAAGACCCGCCTTTTTCCCGGTTCAGCAGTTCGAGATCAATGAAAAAATATTTGTATATATCTGAAGCTATGCTCTATTTAATGCGCCTAATTGATTAAAGTAAGGAGACCCACTAATGGTCATTTGCTTTGCTACCGACTGCTATCACAGAACTTATGTCATACAAGTAAGTCTGCATTCGTTCGTTCTTCTCTAAGAGTGAGTTCATAACCTTTATATCAATATTTAGCCACTAATCTTGTCTCCGCTCTCTTGATGTGACTTCATCAACTTAGCGTTAATAATATGAAGTTAAGCTAAGGAATTTGCGGGTATTGATTTTGCCACTGTAAATAACAAAAATGAAGAATTCCTGAAAGACAGGACTGATCAAATTTAGGATAAATTAAAATAACGAAATTTTATTGAATTATATTTATGTAGTGTTACTGATTAAAAATTTAATGATTTATGGATTTATGCATATAGCAATAATGATAATAATAATAATAACTATAATAAAGGTTTAACGTCCGCTTCCTCATACTGAGATGTTGTCAGGGACGTCCCTAATCACATGTCACTACAAATCGATTCTCCCTAAACGATCCGAAAAAAATGTGCTGAAGCGAAAGAAAAAATTCCTAAACGGTGCCGGTCCGGTGATCAAAGAACAGCCAGAAAAGATGAAAAAGTCTGCGGTGGGAAGATATGTGTTTTCAATCTACAACGGAAAGTGGAAGTTGTAGAACATGAGCGAAGATCAGGATGCAGAGAGTACCAAACAGTAAGAGAAGAGAAAGAAAATGAACAAATGTTAGATAGATATTGACTTACCTCTCAATGGGGTACCCAGAAGCATTATAGTGGACGAAAACCATGTCGTTCAATTCATTTATTAATAACGCCTACATGCATACATAAATAATGCAAATAAAATTAAATTACAAATAAAATTCTCATCTGCAAATTTAGAGACAAATTAATGTAAAGTGAGTTATTAGTTAAAACAATCATATCTATATCACAACTCTTTTGAATCATATAGAAGACACGTATTTGCACAGAAATGGAGGGCTTACTGTTTCGCGGTCCTAAAATCCTTCAAATTCTTCTCGGTCAATATAGAAGTGGATTATGGCGTAGTTTCATTGAAAGAATTTTAGAAATTTCAAATCCTTAAAACAGTTGTTAAAATAGTTTAATTACTCTGATAAATAGTAATGTCATTTAAGAATGCAAAAGCAATTGGAGAGTAGTTAAACCTTAAACACTCTTAATTTGATTTACACTAATGGAGATATGCTGAAGACGAGTATTTATTATTGGGGTTATGTCAGGTACAGATCTCTCTTCATTAACAGTACTTATTTCGCGATAAGGCAGAATGAAAAAAGATTTAATTAAAAAATAAAGGAATGGCTTAATGAAAAGTGAATAAGTATATGAGTGCGGTTAAAAGGCTTTCTAAGAATGGATAGTGTTAACAGCACAAAATAAACAGTGTAAGTTAAGTTGGAGAATACAATATGAACAATGACAGACTGAATGGATATTAACAGTCAAAAAATTAAATAACTTACGTTCAAGCAACATAATAATAAATTATTTACGTTCACGCAGTATCTCATAATAGTAAATAACTTATGTTCACGCAGTATCTCATAATAGTAAATAACTTATGTTCACGCAGTATCTCATAATAGTAAATAACTTATGTTCACGCAGTATCTCATAATAGTAAATAACTTACGTTCACGAAGTATCTCATAATAGTAAATACCTTACGTTCAAGCAGTATCAAATAATTATAAATGACTCATGTACGTTCATGCAGTATCAAATGTTGGTAGCGGGCAGCGAGACTGGACTGCAGATAATGGATAGGCTGAATGGTACGGCATTGAAATATGGTATGAAGATTAATACAAAAAAGACCAAGGTTATGAGAGTGTCCAATATTAAAGGTGATAAGCTGGTAAAGCTACGGTTAACGTCAATTTCCTCACTCAAAAGCGATGTCAGTGACGGGCGAGCCCAGAATTTGAACCCCTCACATGCTAACCCGCGGTTAAAATACCTTACCGACTTCGCCACTGGCTCAAGCCAGGTGAAGTTAATATCACAATTATATGGTACGAAATTGGAACAGGTAAAGAGTTTTCTAATATTTGGGGCGTACTATAACCGATAACGGGAAATGTGAGACTGAAATATGCAGTAGGATTGCAAAAGCAATAGCGACCTTTGGTAATTGGAAAGAACTTTTAACAAAACGTCTAAAGAAGGACACAAAGATAACGATAGTGAAAACTTTGGTTTGATCAACGCCATTGTATGCTGTAGTTCTGGAGAGAGTTGGTGCCCGATAGACAGTTGATAAAAGTATTAACAAATAGGAAGAAGAGTTGAACAGGACACATTTTAAGGTGAGAAGTCTATTAATAGAAGTCATAGAGGGTAGAATGAAAGGAAAACGAGGCAGGGGCAGGCCGACATTAGGTATGTTAGACGATTTAAAGACCCACTCATATGTAGAAATGAAAAGGAAAGCGGAAGACAGAGAAGAGTGGAGGCGTTATATGACATGGACCTGCCAGTAGGCAGTGCACTAAGAGAGAGATGTGCAGTATCTCATAATAGTAAATAACTTACGTTCATGCAGTATCTCAAAATGCTGAAGTACTTCAACCAGCTGATCCAAGGTTGCATAGATACAACGTTCATTAGAAAACCCGAAGAAATCTATAAACAGAAGCATTGGAAAAACCTATGATTTGTAAATGTAATCACAATAGCGATATTCAAAGGACTTTATACTATTCGTCTTCTAGTGTACTTCCTAACTCTTGGCTGAAGGCATATAACTAATCCAATCAATTATATCCGAAGCCTTCCTAATCCCTGAAATCATCTTTGGATGAGGAAAAGGAAGTAAAACCTTTGTTATTATTATTAATATTATCATCATCATCATCATCACCATCATTATCATTACCATCATCATTACCATCGTCATCATCATCATCATCATCATCATCATCATCATAATCATCATCGCTAAATTTGAATTAATTATAAAATCATCCAACATTCCATATCTTGGTCTGCCTTTACTAGTTTCACCTTGCCTTCATCTTTCTATTGCATCTTTCAGCAGAGAACATTCTTAAAATATGTCTAATACAGTTTTCATTTCTCTTTCTTTGTGTTTGACATTAACAAAGTTTTCCAACTCGTTCCTCTTCTGCTTATTATTAAAAGATGATATTTGTAGTCATATAAAAGAAGTATATTTTTTAATGAAATTTTAACTTCAAATTAAATAATTTTCTCTAATAGATATAACTCTGTCTTATTGGAAGTTTTTGTAATATACATATATTTGTAAATGCATGCTCAAAAACACTATTGAAAATAATATATTACGCAGTGATATCATAGTGATACTCAAGTGGCAGGTTCAAGATACATATTCATACTCAGAGTATGCCTTTACGCTCCATCAAGATCACTGCATAGATCAGCAAGTGAGTTATTTCAAAATAGACAATATATACCTTACCCTTATCTTATGTTACGTAGCTTTAACTTTTAGAAGCTATTAGGCTTCTTAAGTGGTTTTCCATTAAATTTTTTCAGTTCTTGCTCAGTTGCCTCTTACAGCACGTATGGTTAACGTTTGATATATTCTCCCTTTCCCTGGACAAAATACTAGAAAAAGTTAGCTATTCATTGACATACATAAAGCTACTTTATATCATAAATTGATGTTATAGAAGAAAATTTTTACCAGCATGACTGATAAGATAAATCGAGAAATACTTTGTGCGCCCGACACAACGTTAAAAACTGCGCCAAACGTGAAGGACACCATCGACGAAATCAGTGCAGTGATGAGATTTGTGAGGTAGAAAACCAGAATGTTGCTGACGTCACGTTGTAGACCTGTGTATGAAAATTCAGTTGAGAGCAATAGGATGCCTATGCGAGCACTGTTAATTAAAAAAAAATTAAACGTCTATAAATAAAATTACAAATAGTCCTAACTATACTACGTAAACATAATCTTAAATAAAGATTGTTGGCTAATTGCGTGACTGAGAAAAACATCTAAATATCCTTGTCAGATTTTGAAGGAAAGCGTATCATTCCAGAGATGCTCAAGTATCTGTATAAATCAATGGATAATAATAATAATAATAATAATAACAACTAGAGTGCTACAGTCATCAATGACAACATCGAGAACTATTGAGACAAAATTAAGCCAGCGAGCAAATAGATGGTCCAAAACGGTGTAAATTCCAAAATCCAGATAATCAGTCCAAAGTACAGGGTATTAAAGAAAAGGAGGTTTAGGCGCAGGTCGCTGCTCATGGACACCGGATGGAAATGAGAGATGGAAAATTGATTAAATGATTAAATTAATTAAATTAATTAAATTAATTAAATTGATTAAATGGATTAGTTGATTAAATAACATTTGAGGACACCTCACAATTACTAATGTTTTACTCTTTAAGTTTAAAAGAAGCTTAACTCTATTGTTAACATAACTATCAGTGTAAAACGGATATTCGTCACAATGGCCTGTTGTATACCAATAAAATAAGATTTCAGAGAGTTTAATCTGCAACATAGTAGTAGACCAGAATTATAAAGATTTATTTTAACTAACCGGTAAGGAAATAAACTATGGACGTAAAAACTGTCAGTGGAAGGAATCGCATTTGTAATGCATCAAACATCACCTCGACCATGAAATAAGCTGAGACTCTGTAATAACCGCTAGACGTTTCACATCTGTGTGTAAAACATATTTTATGACCCACTGGATGATTGGCTTAATTAACAATTATCAGTGATTAGAAATAATTTAAATTATCTTTTCACTCTCTGACCATCAAACACATTTGCGTGTTTATCTTTTTTATGCATCTTACGTTTTCAGATAATTTTATGTGAGGGTTGCAAAGTTCATTTTTGGCCAGGCTTATTTTTTACAGGATTCATTTTTCAGGATTCAATCAAGTACATTATTGTAAAAGGCTGGAGACAATGTCGGTAAGATACTCGACCGCGGATCAGTATGTGCGGGATTCAAATCCTGAGCTAGCCCGTCACTGACATCGCTTTCGAGTGAGGAAACTGATGTTAACATTAGCTTTTTTAAACAGAATTGCAATAGATAGATAGATAGATAGATAGATAGATAGATAGATAGATAGATAGATAGATAGATAGATAGATAGATAGATAGATAGATAGATAGATAGATGGATGGATGGATGGATGGATGGATGGATGGATGGATGGATGGATGGATGGATGGATGGATGGATGGAGGATGGATGGATGATGGATGGATGGGATGGATGGATGGATGGGATGGATGGATGGATGGATGGATGGATGGATGGATGGATAGATAGATTGATTGATTGATTGATTGATTGATTGATTGATTGATTGATTGATTGATTGATTGATTGATTGATTGATTGATTGATCGATCGATCGATCGATCGATCGATTGATTGATTGATTGATTGTTGATTGATTGTTGATTGATTGATTGATTGATTGACTGTTGATTGATTGATTGATTGATAGATGGATGGATGGGTGAATGGATGGATGGATGGATAGATGGATAGATGGATGGATGGATAGATTGATGTATGGATAGATAGTTGGATGGATAGATGGATGGATAGATAGAATCTGGCAGTTTTAATAATTTTATAGAAGTGTTTAACATTGAGTAAGTTTATTTCTATACAAAGTAAAGCAGACTAATTAAAAGAATACAAACGCAAAATATCGTCTTCCACTAATGAAGTTTGAAATCGATGCTGTGCTGTTGTAAGCCTGATAGAGAATGATGAAGAAAATTAATCCCGATCTGAAAAACTCAACAAATACCAAAATAATCAGATATTTATGCACCCGTATATACTTTTAATTTAGAGACGGGATTTGGCGCATTTGGTTTGGCTGCGTGTCAATGAAGAAGATTATCTACTTCGGGCTCGGATAGTACGTGTACGGGTGACCACTTTGGAAACAAGCGGTTCGATGTAGGAATCATTTCCAAATTCCAACCATTGCGCATGCGCCATAACCGGTGTGACAGGGTCAATGTTGCAGATTTTGCGTTAAAAAGTTGCAAATTGCATTTTTGAAACTATCTATAACCCTCCTGGACGTTAAGATCATCCATAATACATGTCATGCTGCTAACCAAAGCTCATACACACTGGTCCACTGAGCTATTCAGTTCAGCGTCCGTTGCTCTTCACTGATATACCTGGGATAGATCTAGTATTATGTAAAATTTACGTAACTCGGGCATTAAGTTTTCCTCGATAAGTGGAAATGCATGTTAGGATGCATTGAACCAGGAAGAAGATCATAACGTGCCTATAAATCTTATCAAAAATTACTTTTATAATAGTAATTTTATAATCTAATTTCAGTCAGTGAATTATTTTTAATTAAATTAAGGTCAGAGAAATTTAGTTATTTCATTCTTAAAAACATCTTAACGCTATTTGTTTAATTAATTTAAGACCTGTTTAAAAATAATAATATACCTGTTTTGGATTCCATTCTCAGCGTCATTACCGAGCCCGAAGAAAATAACGCTAATGAGTAGAGCGCTCGAAATATTAGAGGACATCTGCAATAATAACAATAATCATAATAAAAAATTAAAATTAAAATTTAAAAAAACAATAATAATAGTAATTTTGGAGGACATCTGTAATAATAATAATAATAATAATAATAATAATAACAATAGCTCAGGTAGAATGTCTCATCATCACAATTTAAATGACTTAATATGGCGAGCACTTTCAAGAGCAGGCATCCTTTCCTCTAAGGAACCAAGTGAGTTGTCCAGATCAGACGGCAATCGTCCGAACGGCATGACTTTAGTGCCCTGGTGCAACGGTAAATGTGCCGTATGGGACGTCACGGTCATTGACACTATGGCAAACTCCTACCTGAATACGACTTCAGTCACAGCCGGTGAAGCTGCTGTTCATTCCGCCTCTAGGAAGTTAGATAAATACCGTGATCTGTCCTTAGGATATGCAGTTGTTCCGGTGGCCATTGAAACCATGAGCCCGATGAATCCCGATGGAGTTGACTTTATTAATAGCATAGGCAGACTTATTGCAGAGCAATCCGGCGATAAGCAAGAGACTTCTTTTCATTGGCAAAGGCTTTCCATGACTTTGCAAAGATTTAATGCAGTCTGCTTCAGCAATTCCTTTAAGCCGATTGATGATCTCGAGTAGCCGGGCGGCGATTCAGCACGTATTGCTTGAATCGTTTTTATCAAACCCCAGGTTCTTTACACCGGGGTAAAAAATAAATAAAATACAATAAAATAATAAAATAAAAAATAATAATAATAATAGTAATATACACTGTGTTTTTATAACTGATACCCCAAATTGTTTTAACAACAAAATCGTAAGAAGTTGACCGATGTTCTTGAAATTCACAACACTTGACCAGCAGCCAATTCTACAAAACATAGAGAAATTTCTTTTGAATATCTTTAATAACGTCAAAGTTCCATTTTCGCGAATATGAGTGGGGTCAGATTAAAAATTTCCAATACAGGATTACGGGCATGTTACATTTAGCGTAGATTTTCTCCATACAAATACTAGCTAACACGCAATATAAAATTTGTGCTAATGCTATTTTGCAGAGCAATCTTTTGTTTTCAATACGACGTAAAATACGTGCTGATTTGTTCTTAATCGACAAAGTTATTGAACTTTTTATGCATGCATTGCATCAAGAGAATAAACGAAGATGAGGACGCCGCAGAAGTGGCTGCAGTGATAACAGGTGTACTCAGACATGCAATGCATGCATTAAAAGTTCAAAAACTCTGTCAATTAAGAACATATCAGCACGTATTTTACGTCGTTTTGCAAAGAAGTGATTGCTCTTCAAAATAGCATTAGCTGAAATTTTATGACATTTTCGCTATTAGTTTTTTAGAGATAATTTTAATCTGCATGTAACACGCCCGTAATCCTGTACTGAAAATTTATTACCTGAATCCACTCCTATTCACAAATCTATAACTTTCACATTGTTAAAGATATTCAAACGAAATTAATCTATATTTTGTAGAATTGGCTGCTGGTTAAGCGCTGTAAATTTCAAGAACGTCGGTCAACTTCTTACACCTTTATTGTCAAAACAATTTGGGGTATAAGTTATAAGGAACACTGTATATATATATATATATATATATATATATATATATATATATATATATATATATATATATATATATAATATTAATAATGAAAATAATAATAGTAAAAGTAAGATGTCTATATAATATATAATATTTCTTTAATAATAATAATAATAAGAATAAGAATATTTTTTAAAATGCCAATAAATGATAATAATAATAATGTTGATAATAATAGTAATAAGAGTAATAATAATAATACTACTATTAATAATAATAATAATAGTATTAATAGTAATAATGAGTACTAATAGTAACTATTAATAACAATAATTATAGTATTAATAGTAATAATGAGTACTAATAGTAATAATGATAATAACACTAATAATAATATTAAAAAATAATAATAATAATTGTGCTAATACTTATAATGATAATAATAATAACAATAACAATAATAATAAAATCTATAATAATTATATTTATAATAATAATAATAATAATAATAATAATAATAATAATAATAATAATGCTATTGACCGAGTAAAGTAGCCCCAATGCATTCAGAAAATAAAGGAGCCAGTTATTAAGTGGTTCTTTATTGAGTTATGTCTAGAATTTTTTTATTATAGGGCTACTTTATTTTTGAAGCTAGCGGATGCTGAATAAAGTGTACAAAGTTATTAATGATTTAAATTAAGCTGAATAAAGTAGCCAAGTTATTAATGATATAAATTAAGCTGAATAAAGTAGCCAAGTTATTAATGATTTAAATTAAGCTGAATAATGTAGCCAAGTTATTAATGATCGGGCAATATTATAAATAAGAAGCCAAGTAGGCGTACACTTAATTCAGATAATACATGTATAGCAACCAAGGGCACGTTATTCTTATAATAATAAACAAAGTGTCAATTTATTAATGAATTAATCTAAAAAGGCAACTTTATTCAAGTAATAATTAAAAAAGGTATTTTGACCAGCGTTATTTCAGAAAAATATTTGTCAAAAATTTTGTCAAATAATTTTATTTATGCCTAATGCAGTCTTTTGAAATATGCTACACATGCTTATAGGCCCTATCTAGTCATATAAATATATACAACGAATATGAAGATTTAAAGTTCGATTCCTCACCCGAAGGCAATGTCAGGGACGTCTCAAACGGAAAATACAACTACAATAGCACTGTAGTACAAGATCACCAGTCTGCAACACCAGAGCAAATGCATTGTCTGAAGAGAAAGCGAGATCAATGTCAGTGCAGTCCATTTGCCAGAGATTGAGGAGGAAGATAATTGAGTCTAAGAACGAAATATTTGAAAAAAAGACACTCAAACAAATTATACCAAAAATATTATCAGAATCGATGTAAACATACAACTCATTAACAGAAATGTCATACATACAGCCTACATTATACAGCAGAGACTGCTAAACTTGTGAATTCAACTGAATATAAGCTGATTATAACTTCTGAACATGTATTGATGGCGGCAACTTTACTCTTACTCTAATCTGCTAATGAGGATAATGGGCGTCACGGAATACTAACCCATTAAGGCTGCAGGCACACTGATATTTGACTGAATTCTCTCAACATATGTTTGCAACTTATTTCTGACACCCTTTCGCCTTCGCTTCAAGGAATTCCCTCACAAGAGGGCTGCTACAAGTAATTATTCCAGCTTAATGACTATAGCTATGATTGTATATTTTACTAATGACCTCTTCCACATCAACATCTCCTCTTATATAAGGTATCTTCGTGATTTTAGTTCAAATATAAACCTACATAGCGAAATGAAAGTGAATGTTGACGCATATAGGCCCAAGTATTAACTCTTTATGATTAATATTATTTGGCCTACACACTTGTTCCTTGGCCTGATTTTCTGGATTTTTGGAATTTGCACCGTCTTTGGACTTAGTTTTGCTCACCGGGTTGATTTTGTTTCAATATCGCTCGATGTTGTCATTGATGACTGTAGCACTCTATTAATCATTATAAGTTCATGGATTTTAGAAAACTTCACTTACACATCGCTAAAAATCGAAATCTAAATTATACATCCCTACTGCTATGTGTAAAATCCAATGGTCCATACTTCAGAAAAAAATACTTTGTGCTAATAAATGTACGTTTAAAGTCAAGGCCAGAAGCCCGAAGATCCCTTCAAGGCGTCAGGTGTAACGGTGAGCAGTTTTAATTTTACTCTCCGATCAGATCTACTGGGAATTGCCCTCAGGATCAGCCATTTAAAACTTCATACCGTTACCTATTGCATTTACACTGAGCTACTAAGGCATTTATATTAAAACAACTTTAGAACAACACTATTTATATTTTGGATTTTATTTGTATTTTGTTTTATTTAAAATAGTATTCTACTTGTATTATCGCTGAAATTCCCGATTGCATTCAATATGTCTCAGAATACACACAACATCAAAAATTAATAACTCGATCTTAAGGCTAAAAACATAGAAATATATAAAGTGAGTTATCTAGGTCGTAGAAAGGACTTCTATACCTCATAAAATAGGAAATTCATTATATTTTCATTTATCATTTCAATAATGCAATCATAATTCGCAATAAAAGAGAAATTTGATTGTCAAAAAGACCACTTTATTCATATATTTATACACTTGCCACACCCACTCATAGTAACTCATGAAATTTTGATTGCTTGTATCTTCGTTAATCTCGCATTGGTAACACAGTCAATATGGCGACGTATTTATTTATTATCTAAAGTAAAATATACACTGTTATTTAAAAACTGCGTACTAGAGATTAGTCTATAATATATAGTCGTGTATATTATAGTTTACACTACTATTTATTTCGAACGCTTGCCATTATGACTGAAACAGCTGCTAGTAATGTAGATTTAACCGACAACAATAGGACTACCGCAATGATAGTCTGCGAGTTACTCTGCTACTTACAATGTAAATTTGGAAAACTGACTAACACCAAGCTACAGAGCATTATAGGCGACTTTTATTCTGCCACATATATCACGGAAGCAAAGGAGAAATTAGTTGAATCTGTGGACGGATTAGGATTAGATAAGTGGCCTAAACCTGCGAAGAGGAAGCTAAGCGAGAACAAGACTAAGACGGAGCTGAATGACATTTTAAATGTTTTCAGCTTCATTGATGAAAATTTACTTAAGGATAGGCTTCCTAAATTTGTTACGTTAAACGTGGATAATCTTCCTTCGGCAAGACTTGAGGAGGGGGACTTGTGGTGCGTCCTGAACAGGTTGGATACTTTGGATAAGAAGTTGGATAGTCTTGCTCACTCATCTACACTCAAACACTCTGATCTTCAACCTGAAGGACTTGGGGTGGTTATTGGCAAATTAACAAGTCTTGAGAACAAGATACTGTCACTCAATGATGCGGAGGTGGAAGGATCAACTCGGGTAAAACAGGCGTCGGACAAGGTGAGGCATCAAGTGATGGATGATGTCGGTGGTCGAGCCCGAAAGTGGTCAGAGATTGTAGAGTCAGGTGCCAGGAATGACAGCAGAGCATCGGCCTTTACGACACCGGCAATGATGGTTTTACTAAGGTTTCCTACAGTAAAACCAGACAAGCATCTAACAAGAGACCTGGATTATCACCAGGTCTACAACAACCACCTAGACCTCAACCTCTACCTAAGACTAATTCTTTCAGAGTCATCGGCACCAATACCTCTTGTGCTATGAAAGCTGCTAAAAAGATAAAGAAAAGTAAAATTTTCTTTGTAAGTAAGCTGTGTACTGAAACCACATGTGAGCAAATTCATCAATAAAACAGTTGTAGTATTAAAATAAATAATGTTTTTCTAGTCAAATGCAAAAATACTGATTCATACGCCTTTCTGGTAAATATTGATGCTGATGACGTTGATAAATTCCTGTCAAAGGAAGTGTGGGCACCCAGTATTAAGATTCGAGACTGGGTAGTTAAAGTAAAACAGGGAGGAACTAATTCAGATAATGAATAGTGCTGAGCGAACCAATACTGAGTCTGAAATCAGCCTCAATGGAATTGATGCTGTAAAAATTGTAACATATAACATGCATGGATTTAATCAGGGAATTTTGATGCTAAAAAACTTATGTTTCACTAATAAAGTAGACATAATATATTTACAAGAACATTGGTTAACAAATCATCAGTTATCTAACTTTGATTGTTTTAGTGCCGAGTATAATATTTATGTATCTTCTGCCATGGACCATGTGTAAGGTAGAGGTATTTTAAGAGGTAGAAATTATGAAGGTGTTGGTATGTTTATAAGAAAATCATTTTGTAATATTGCATCGAATGTTAATATAATTATGTGCAGCAAGCGTTTTATTGCTATAACAATAGATAAACTACTGCTGGTCAATGTATATCTGCCAAGTTTTAAGAGTGCTGCCGACCGCAATGAGTTGGAGTTTACACTTCATTCAATTGAGTCAGATATTGCTAATGTGGAATTTAATTACGCGATAATTGGAGGTGATATTAACCATAATATCCTATTGAAATCAGACCTAGCAAATTATATAAACAATTACTTTAGAAGTATGGGGTTAATAGTTAGTAACCGTCTTATTGATGATTGCCCTATTCAATACACCTTTGGAGTGAAAAATCGGAATGCGTATTCGTATATTGATCATTCCCTAGTAACAGATACACAACCTAGTTTCATTTACGTCATTGGATATCATTGAACAAGCAGATAATTTCTCTGATCATCTACCAGTTGTATTAAATATGAAAACAGACGTGTTCAAGCATTGATTTAAAATTGCTAACACTAATGACTTAAATGTAAATCGTTTTGTCTCCACATATAACTTTGATTGGCGTGGCTCATCTACCTCTGATTACTATGAATTAACTAGAAGTGCGCTTTATAATTTATACATACTGCTCAATAATCGTGATCTTGACAAGTTATACGAAAAAGTCCCAATATCTTTAATCAAGCTGGTATTAATATCATATATAGAATTGTAATTAATATTTTAGAAACCTTTTCTATCAGAACTATAAAACAAAGAGGTAAAAATGTTGTACGAAAATTTTGGTGGGATGAAAATTTAGATACATTTAAACACGATTCCATTGAACATTTTAATAATTGGAAAAATGCAGGTAAACCAAACGAAAGCAACCTGTTTGATTTAAAAGTTAAAGCTCACAGAAACTACAGAAATGCCTTAAATGAGAATAAGCTGAAGTATAAAAATAATGTATCAGCTGAATTACAAAATAAACTACTAAATTCAAATGGTTCAAAATTTTGGAAATGCTGGAAAGGTTACTTCTTTAAACAAAAAAATACCCAAAATGATGTTACTGTAGAAGGATTTAAAAAAGATACTGAGATTGCCAACGCTCTTGCTAATAATATAAAAAATGCCTGCACACAAAACTCATTAGAAAAGCATCAAACTTTTCGGGATAGCTATTTTTGTAAAATGGGGGTATATGAAAATACAGAAAATGAATGCTATATTGAAGTTAAAGCCATTGATAAAGCAATTAATAGCATTGAAGCAAACAAAGCTCCCGGTGCAGATGGGTTAACAATTGAGCATATTGCTTATGCACATCGGTCTTTAATAATAATTCTAAGAACTCTATTTAATATAATGTTGAAGTTGGGAAAAGTTCCTGATAAGTTCGGTGTCGGCATTACTACGCCAATACCGAAATTTAAGGGGCACAAAAGAAACTTGTCTGCTGACGACTTTCATGGAATAACGATATGCCCCATAATATCAAAAATTTTTGAATACTGTATTTTAAGATATGTTAGTTTTGAAACCTCCACGAGGCAATTTGGATTTAAACAAAAAGTCGGATGCACTAACGCCTTGCATAATCTTAGAAAAGTTGTTAATTACTTCAATAATAGAAACACTACAGTAAATATTGGGGTAATTGATCTGAAAAAAGCTTTTGATAAATGCAATGGTTATGGAATTTTATGTATGTTGCAGAACAGAGGTGTAAATAAATGTGAATTAAATGTGCTAGAAAATTGGTTTTCCAAAAACTCTGCAACTGTTAAATGGAAAAATTGTATGTCTAATTGTGTGCCTCTATTATCTGATGTTAAACAAGGAGGAGTTCTGTCACCCATTTTATTTACGTTATTTGTGGATAATATATTGAGTGTATTAGAGCAATCTAATTTAGGATGCTTTGTTAATTATAAATGCTTTAACAGCTTCATGTATGCTGATGATTTAATTTTGATTAGTGCATCGGTTACTGATTTATAGCTTGTGTTTGATATATGTGATAATGTTCTCAATGAGTTAGATTTGCCAATAAATGTGTCAAAATGCAATTGTATAAGAATTGGCCCAAGGTGTAGCTATTCATGCTCACCTTTAAGTATTCAAGGAGTTGCAATTAATTGGGTGGAATCTATTAAATACTTAGGAGTCACTATTTGTAAGGCAAAAAATTTTTAAATGCCAATGGGAAGAATCAAAAGGGAAATTTTTTAGAGCTGCTAACACCATTTTAGGAAGGCTGGGAACAAAAGCATCTGAAGATGTCATTCTTAAACTGATTGATAGTAATGGTGTATCAGCATTGCTATATGGCACTGCTGCTGCCACCTTGCGAGATTCAGACTTAAAGAGTATGAGTAGAGCATATGACAGTATCTTTTCGAAGATCTTTCATACGACTGACAAGGAAGTAATTATGTGGTGTCAATATTATTTTGGTTTTTGGCCTTTGAGTATCTTATATGAATACCATAGATATAATTTTTTAAACAAATTAGTATTAGATGCCAAAATTATTAAAGGGATCGAATTAGATCATCCAGATTATTTAGAATTTGAAAGTTTACAAAGGAAATATAATATTTCGTTTGTTGATTCTGTTGCTAAAGTACGATTAAAATTTTGGATCTACGTTGACAAAATGCTACATATTGAATATTCTAATGAATAATTGAGTTGATTTGATTCTGTTTGTCACTTGTAAACTACTAGGTTTGCATTGCTTAGCTGTACTTGTATGCAGAGTGTTGTTTCTTTTCGTTTATTTTTCTTTCTTTTTTCTATATCTTTGTTCGAAACTACCATGTATTGGTGAAATAAAGTCTATAATATTCCAGCTACAAAATTCATATTTCTTTTATTTGAAAGACTTCTTCTGGATCTATGAACTTGACAAATTTCAGCTTTCTACTATATAAAGAAAAAATGCTCCAAAATAAGGTAGCCCTGGTTTTGTCCCCTTTATTTTCAGGGCTCCCTTGTTAAGCGTTTTTCACTACGCTAGGGCTCCCTTACTCAGTGGATACACTTATAATAATAATAATAATAACAATTATAATAATAATGAGAAGAAAAAGAAGAAGAAGAAGCATATTAATAATAATAATAATAACAATTGGAGTGCTATTGGCATCCATGACAGCATCGAGCACTATTAAGTCAAATCTAAGCCTATGAGCAAAAGTAATGTCCAAAATGGTGCAAAAACAGTCCAAAAATAAAGGAAATTAAAGAAAAGGAGGCTTACATACTGGTGACAACTCTTGATCACTGGATTGAAAACAAAGAAATATATTATTACAATAATATTACTACACGAGAAACTTGGAGTCTTGTATACATCTTTATTTTTACCCGAGTATGGTAGCACGTATACAATGATACAACAGGGAATAGTAATAAATAAAATGCGACAAACAAATCAAAACATCAGAGAAATTTCTGTCACCTCCTTTTTCTACGTCCATGCATTTATTTTACATATATTTCAAGCGTTTATTTTCAAAGAAAAGACGCGAATAAAAATTCTAGTTCACTTTTGAGGCAACGTTACACTGATATCATTCGAGCAGCATTTGTACCCTCTCAATAGTTTACATAATTTTTCAAATCTAGATTCGATAATTTCATGGAAAACATCTAAGCAATTTATAAAAATTATAAAACAAAAACTGGAATTTGGCTATAGTATAGCATAAACAATTTATATTCATTAACATTAACTTGTAGGTGTTATAGTTAAAGATAACAGTGTGCGAGATAGAGAGAAAGTAAGAAAGAATGATAGAGTGAGAGAGAGAGAGAAAAAGAGAGCGTTGCATATATCAATGCATTATTCATGATACGGATATTCTTTATGTGCATCTGGACACACAACATTTTCAACAATGAATTTTAAAATATGTTATACCTTTGAAGTTTAAATTCGCATGAAGCTTTAAGCATTGAAACATTATCTCATGATTTCCTTTCGCTTTCGCAAGTGCTCAGGTTATGTTTGGGCACAAATTTGCCTGCTTTTGTGTTTTACGCAGTATTTTGATGAAAACAAGGAATTGCTTAGATTTGCTATATAAAATATCTACATGTACATGTATAGCTCAGAGTCAAAGGCGTTAAGTATTAAAGTTTAATTAATTGAGTCATAGGCGTTAAGTATTAACCTTTTATTGGGTGCACCTGAAGAAGATGGATATCATCCTAGACGAGATAATGGATATTTGCCGGCACTGCCTCTCTCTCTCTCTCTCTCTCATATATATATATATATATATATATATATATATGAGATGTATATATATATATGAGGTGTATATATATATATATACATATGTATGTAGGCCTATGTACAAGTATATATCTCAATGCCTAGAAGGGCCTAAATTCGAACTTAAAAATTAAATATTTGAGGATGAACACATTTTATCATAATGTTATTGTAACCTTTTTCACTATGCAAAGCAACAAAACATTGCGTACTAAGCGACATTGTTATACCTGAATTATCCAGTCATGTGGATTTCTTGCTAGATTCGTAAATTTTCTCCTACAGAGATATTTCATCTACCAAAACAAAAATACGACAATAAATGTAACCTTACAATACATGTAGATGACCTCCACTGATAAACTATTCCATTGTTTGACTCTATTTTTTTAATTTATTGCCATCCAAAACATGGTATTTCTCTCTGACTCCCTTTTAGTGCACTTCCTACTGGCAGGTCCATGATATATAGCGCATCCACTCATCTCTATCTTCCGTTTTCATTTTTATGTCCACATACGAGAGGATATTGAAATCATCTATAACATTCCTTTTGATATGGCATTATTCTTTGGGGCTAACATTTACTGTACAGGGGCGTCATTCCCTGAGAAAACAATCCTGTTTACCTAATAGGGTATATGCAGCCTTCATCAATTCGCAAATTTTCTTAATTAAATTAATGATAACAAAACACATAATTAAGTTACAAGACTATCGTGACTGTTCTGGGAGAAAGAATTATTGAAACCTTCTGCTAAATGAAAGTGCATATTCATATATATCTAATAAATATTTCAATCGAAACCCCAACCATAACTCATTGAATAATTATATGCATGTATATATATATATATATATAATATATATATATATATATATATATACATGCATATATACTGTATATATATATACATAATGTATAAAATGTATATAAAGAGCTAAAGTTAATGTCAGTCTCGTCATTCGAAAGCGATGTCAGTGACGGAGGAGCAGGATTTGAACCCCGCACATACTGATCCGCGGTCGAATATCTTACCGGCATCGCCACTGGCTCCAGCTTTTTTATCATATACACTTGTATATGATCCAAATACTTACACTTGTGCTGAGCCAGTGACTTGTTGTTAATTTGCTGAGCCAGTGGCTTGTTGTTAATTTGTTCGACAGCGGATCAGTAGATGCAGGATCAAATTCAGTTCTCTCCCCGTCACTGACAAGCTATCGAGCAGAAACCGATTTTAAACTGGCTTTAGATTTAAATATTTTATAATATTTGTATTTCTTTATACACTAACGAAGCGAGAGTTCTGTTGCAAATGGGGTAGACGTTCTCCTACATTACTACATCCTTGGATGAGGAAACGGGCGCTAAATTCCAGTTATAAAATCAATTTGCGGCAATACAGCTTTGTAATTAGCAGACTATTAATATTCAGATTAAATTATCTCTGATATTGAGTTCAGATGACGTTGAAACAGGACAATGGGTACTCACTGCTTGTGATAACGGTTTATATTATTTTTATATGAATTTTACTGGACCCCTATTACAGTAATATTAATACTAGAAATTAGACATATTATGTCCAGGTTGCAGAAGGATAGACAAACCATAGACTACAATCGTTTGTTAAACGCAATAAGGCACTCTATATTATCCAAACCAACGTAAGAAAGGGAATCCGATTGGTGAGCACCTAAACTCCAGAGATTGCTACAAAATTTTCTAAAACGAATGATAAAGTTAAGGTATAAATGTATCCCGACCCTCGATAAACTGGGGTTTAAGTGAAGATGATGACGAATGTAATAACTCCTTAAGTAATACCATACTGGTCGTTGTTGCAGTTCCTACCTGTGTGAAGACATTGTTAGCATACTCCCCACGATGCAACGGATCCATAGACTGCTTTACTTTTTTGTCGACAGAATTCGTCATTATGGACTGCAACTCCTGCGTTAACCTGACAATTACAACGATAAGTCAAAAGTTATATAAAAGTATAAAAGTATTGCTAAATTAAGACATTGTTAATTATGTATGAAATAATATAATTAAGAAAATATATAAACCATTCAAAAATTAATTTTTAAACTATGTTTTATTAATATTAAAAGTTAGGCAATTATATAATTTAATAGATTAGGATTACATATGTATATGATAAATAAAGAAGTATAAAATAAAAATTTATAGATTGTGCTTCACACATTGTGTAATTAAATAATTATGTGACTAGAAATCCAAACTAAGAAATTCAAATAATAAACGACATTTATCGATAATTTCGAAGTAGGCCTAGGCTACTCTTAGATAAACTAACTTGTGTTAGTATTGTGTTAATAGATATACGTATCAATACCATATTTGTTTTAGGCTTCGTCCAGTTTCTATTGCAGCATATACTCGGAGCACTTGATTTCAACTTCATCAAGATCTCGGAGACTAAATTCTGAAGCTTCTAACAGTCCTTCATTTATTTTAGGAATACAACTATGCTCGCAACTTATTTAATCACATGTTGTCAATATGTAGCTTCAAGATAGTAACTACATGTACTCAAAAAATATTTCGAATTTGATGCAAGATTTGAAATAAGATTATTTTATATCCGTGGAACTTCGTTTCATTATCGTATTCATGTTAATTCCTATCTCTATTCAGTGAGGATTAGTTAAGCGTCTCATATATTTCTATATAATGTATATATGCATATATCACATATATATATATATATATTTATATATATATATATATATATATATATATATAACCCTGGGCTCGCCCGTCACTGACATTGCTTTCGAGTGAGGAAACTGACGTCAACCTTAGCTTTACCTGCTTTACATCATTTAAATATGAATATAAATATCATTATCAAACACGTCTGATAGGACAAAAATTGTAGCAATTAACTCTATTGTTTCAAAGCAAATATCCAGTCTTCCATTAAATACATTGTATGAAAGATTAACAACTATATATAAAGACATAGTTGGAGATTTAGCCGTGTTGTGCTCGTGTATGGTTGGACCACTGCAGAATAGGGCAACCGCAAATAATCTGCCGCGTGTACGTAAGAGGCGACTAAAGGCAGGAGCTGAGGATGGCAAGAGGGGACCCACCTCACCATGAAATATTTACCCCCAAGATTAAATGGTAATTAATCCACTTAACTGAGGAAAGCAACAGGAAACTACCTCAGAAGCCATATTTTTCCCAAGCTATAGGCTACATAAGGTATGGATAAGGCATAGACTTTGTGAAGGGATTAACTGGTTGATCTAAGGAGTGCTCTTATGGAGCGAGAAAGCAGACTTTGAGTATGAATATGTACCCTGAACCTGCCACTTTGCAGTTCACTGAAGAAGGGTTTGAGATCTGGCATATTTTCTTCTGTCCCGATATAGATATATTAAATTCCGCGTAGATGAAATTTATTCACATTTAATGAAAACTGTCCTTCATATCGTAGGGGATTCAGTTTGATTTCGTACGGAAGGATAAAATCTAACACAATAAACTTTTATTGCTATTATTGAGGTTCACTACCGAGTTTGATTTAACTCAACATGGTTAATTCAATGAGATGAAATTTAAATCTATGCGATAAGTTTAATTCAATGAGAAAAGATCTAATTCAATGGGAAAAAATCTAATTCACTGAGAAAATATTTAATTCAATGAGAAAATATCTAATTCAATGAGATTCTTTCAATTTTGATTACAATAAGCAGCATTCAAAGAGGTCCCTAGTAGTAAAATTAAATAAGTCGGAAATTAACAAAAAATAATAACGTTGTCACTAACACTTTTAACAATTCGAAATGGCTTACTATGTAGAAAGTCTGATTCGATACAAGCAATTGTACCCAATTTATTGAAAAGTTGAGTCTCAATGAATCACTTATTACATATTCTTTGACATACAAGATTATTTGAGATTTATCATACTTGGTATTCCAAGTTGAATTTAGAAAATTCTTGTGCAACTGCTCTGACCAAGACATGATCGGAGCCACGGATCCATCTAAACGCAATCTTCCGGATCCATTATCATCTGCAGTAAAATTTCGACAACGTGCATCATGATAGCTTGCATACCTATATGGTGAAAAAAATATTTGAATGGCATAAATTGTTGTTGGACTTTAGTGTCTGTATTAATAGTTATGGCTTGTTAGTATTAAAATCAATACTAACAAGCAATAAATACTAATCAATCAATATGGCTTGTTAGTTTGATTGATTTGGTTGTTATAGCATAGGTTGTTAGTATTGATTGATTCAGCCATTATTATTTCGTGCTGTTCAGAAACAAAGCCATAGCCTACTGATGATAACAAGGGTATTACACACATGCACAGTGTACATGTATATATGATGCCAAAGCTCGGATTATACTTATCTTATTGTTGTATTTGTGTAATCATAGGCACTTAGCTTATTAAATCTTATCATACGTGAATCATTTACGTCTTCACTAGTATAACACAATTAAATGATACTGAACTTGAAACATCAATACTGAAAACACGCATATATAAACCAGCTTACATTCAACAGCAGAGTCGTTTTTCTTGTTATATAACTGTACGCATAACATATCACAAATAGAGAATAATACAATACTTCTAAATTAATCGAAACGACAGAGGTAATCTTCATAAAGAATATAAATGCATATATCTGTAATGCACGTATTTTATTTTTTAATATTACACAAGTATTTAAACTTATGATATTTTATAATTGCGTATGATCAAGCTTTAAGTTGTACAAGCTCTTGCATTTATGTAATCAGGACAAGTTTAATGTGCGATACTGTGTTTGATTGAAGATTGACATAGTCTTTGTGCTTTTCTCCTCTGTTGCTGTTATATAAATATGTGATAGGGATAGGCGTCACGGAGGATGGTAGCAGTTCAAGTTAATGCCGAGTAAACTATATTACAAATTGACGGAACATTGAGAGCGAGATATGATGGACCTAGTCAGTAACATTCCTGTAATACGGAGATAAGTTATCCCGCTGCGGATCAATAGGCTCAAGGCTCACATTCTATGCTCTCCTCGTCAGTGATATATATTAATGATAAGGAGCTGACGTTAAACTGGGTGTTAGAAATCTAGGCTTATCGTCTGTTCCTCACTATCACAGTCAATGACGGGTAGGATGCTGTTGGAACAAACAAGTATTTAATTCATTAATTCATCTTGTTAGGAGGCTAGATAATAAAGCAGATATAGCGACATGGATTGCAAGCGTGTTCAACTTATCAACGTAGTTATTACTTTGTTTAACATCCTGTTTGGTGCCAGTAGTTGAGTCACCGTTGATAATATCGAGAATGAAGTCTGTGGGATTTTCATATTCTTCGCAGTTGTGTCCTGAACAAAAATAGCAACTTTACAGCTAGGCCTATATGAAGTTGTTTCCTACAAAACTCTACGAGTCTCTCGTTCAATTTCATTCAATTAGACTAAAGTGAAAGAAATTGAGATGAAATCTTGCTTCTGAATGTCTTAATTAAAAGCTATTAATTGCAAATTTTTCTTCAATATTTTAGAGTGCATCTCAAGTAAATAGGACATATATTTCAATGACGATATCACTTCATGAAAGTGAAGCTCATTAAAGGCTACGGGATATGCATAAAATATTATGTAAATATTTAAATATACAGTGAAGAGCATGAACAGGATTGTTTTCTCAGAGAATGACGCCCCTGCTCAGTAAATGTTAATCGAAGCTGAGGAAAGCATAGGGACCCACTTTATCCTAAGCAGAATTCCCACAGAATAATGGTATATTAAACGGAATGTTATAGATGATTTAAATATCAACTCGCATATGGACCTATATGACTAGAGGAAAACAGAAGATAGATATGAGTGGAAGCATTTTATAGCCTTAGACTCGCCAGTAGCCAGGAAGAGTGAGAGAGAGAGAGAGAGAGAGAGAGAGGAAGACTAAAAGAGAGCTATTCACTGTCTCTCGCCAGTAATATATACAACACAATAATTAACTATTGATTAATTTTGAAGATAATTTAGACCTAATACTTCTGTCAATTAATTCGAACATTGTTCAATATCAAAATAAGCTCAATTGTGTGATTATTATATCATATATTATCAGTATATTTCAGTGCACGTCATAATTATTGTAAATTACTTAATAGGCCTATTATATCCGACGATTTGTGTGGACTATATAAAGAGCTATTCAAGAATTGTGACAGCTTTAGCTTACAATGTCCATTACTTTCTGATAAAGGATAGTATTGGGTATTGCTATGAGCAGAAAAAATTAATGATAAATCCCAATTTGCAATTTATTGTCTGTTTGTGGTTCCAATTTTAAATTATTAAGCAACTGGTAATTGTCGGTACAATTTGCAAAATTGTCGTCAAATGAAGTATACCGTAAACAATTTATTATACAAATTTTCGACTATCAAAAGACATCCTAAAATTAGTATTTCGCACAAATCCTTCTAGATTGGAGAAAGACCATCACTAAATTAACTAATTATTATTGATACCGATAGGGGCCTAACATTATTCTGTCCATATGGCGCATAGTTACCATAGATCTATGTGTTTTAAATAAATTCTATTGAAGTCATATCAGCTGTGTTTAAAATTAGTAGACTATATCTTTGTACCGAAAAGAGTGTATTATATATTTTGTGGACTTTAAATAACACTCTTATTTTCTGGGTTGACAGTGGCAGCTATAAACATAATATTAAATCGAACAAAAAAGATTGATTAGAAATCACTACAAGTAAAGGTCTCATGACCGATTCCTTGAATTTCATCGAAAAGCGAGTATAACTCTTACCCCTCATATAGTTTGAAAACAGTAATGGTTGGCTCAACATAACTTTAGCATAATGTTCTTTATTATTGTGCTTTATCATTTTCTAACTAAGCATTAAAAATATGTTATATAGCTTCTTAAAATATACAATATAATACTAAGTTGAAGGCTTAGAACTTTATGTCTGTATAAATGCACGACGAATATACCTGTATATCTACGTATCATATTTTTTACAAACGCGTAGGCTACATGCTAAAGGTAGTGAAAGTCCTATACTTCAAGCCGAAAATATATTAGTTTAGAATAATTAGATTTTTATTTCAAGGTTGCTACGATGTATTTAGCAATATTAAATTAAATAAACGAAACTCAATGAAATAAGGATGTCAGACCTAGCAGTTGAAAGTAATCCGAAACATCTTGTGCAGGACCATGGTAAGCAATCCTACCTCCTGTCATTAGAGTGAGTCTATCGAACAATTTGAAAATCGAATATCGTGGCTGATGTATGGAAAACACGATCGTTCTGCCTTTCCTGGATAATCTAAAATTACGAAGTTATAGTTTATTAAAACATTCATATGTATTGACTAGGCCAAGTAAAATAATATTCAGCCCAAACTGCTGTTATTTATTATGCGCCGATTCAGTATCTACTGAGTAAGTTGCTGGAAATAGAAATACATATCAGACTTTATTCTTACCACGCTACATGTATAAGCTAGATATTGCAACACTTTCAGGCCATTCCGTGTGGATAGCAATTTATCGCTTAATGTATGGCTCTAGTATGATATCATCATCATCATCATCATCGTCATCATCATCAGCATCATCATCATCATCATCATCATCCTTTTAATCCTCGTTTAACTGGGGTCTGGATATCAATGAACCTTCTCCATTTCTCTCTGCCCAAACCCTATCAAATTCTCTTCCATTCGTTTTATAAATTTTGTAGCAATTTCTGGAGCCTAGGCGCTCAGCAGCCGAATGGTCTTTCTGACGTTGGTTTTGATCTTAGTGCTTTAGGCGAGCCTTTTACGATACGCGCAGTCACCGGTTGTTCTATTCAAACAACCCGGACGCAACACATGGAACCCGGACCTAACACGGGGACACACACACCAGCACACACACATACACACACATATATATATATATATTATACACATTAAATGTATATATATATATATGTATATATATACATGTATATATATATATATATATATATATATATATATATACATGTATATATATATATATATATATATATATATATATATATATATATAATATATACAATGACGTCCGATGGCGTGCCTGAAATTATCCTACTTGTATGTGGAAACTGACGTTACACCTTTATTACTATTATTATTATAGGCCTATACTACCCTAAAGGCTTATATATATATATATATATATATACATATAATATATATACTACATATATTATATATATATGTATATATATATGTACTATATATATTATATATATATATATATATATATATATAGAGAGAGAGAGAGAGAGAGAGAGAGAAGAGATTCAAGTTGTTGGGAATGCATACTGAGACAGTAAAGAGAACTTACGTCTGCAGCAAGGCTATAGTGGAATATGAAGTACTGGCATCCAGTCCAGTTGTTGGTTCATCTAGAAATAAGATGCTTGATCCAATAACCAGCTCCATCCCAATGCTTGTTCTCTTCCTCTCTCCCCCAGATACGCCTCTTAACAGCTCACTACCAACCTGACAGTTTATGTAGAGTATTTTAATTATGACAGTAACCATATTTTATTTATTTATTGCTTTATTTCAGGCATAATAACCCATACACGAATCTTATACTTATAACAATTCAATAAGAACCAGAAAAGTAAATAGGCTGTGCATTAATTGAGCTCTAAGATAATTACTTTTAGAATTAGGCATAAAACCTACAATAATCGCAGACCATCAAAACACTTAACTAACATATTAGTATTATCCGGCAAGCACATTCTATACTTCAATCTGTAATTAGAAAGAAGCGTATCAAAACTAGGTAATCCGGTATCCAGCAGCGCTATGGTTAAGCTGCTGTAACGTTTATATCCAACAAATAGCTTCATACATTTATTATAGCATGATCGAAACTTCTCTATTGAACCTGTTGCAAACGACGACCATAGTGCTACATCATAGAAGCACATACATTAGATTTTGAGTAGGACCTTCGTAACATTAAGAGAGCAACAAGCAATTCTACCCTTTAATACATTCGTACGCATAAACATACCACGTATTTCACGCTGTATATCGTTATTATCACGACCATCATTGCTTATAATATGACCTAAGACTGAGATACATGTACGTAATTAATAAAATAATTGTCCAACTTAAATCTTCGAAATTCCTCTATTACACTCCAATTTCGATCCTTAGGAGCAAATATAATATTTGATGATTTTTTTCCCTAAGCACTAAGATCCATACCAACATCAGAAAGGGCATTCGGTTGGTGAGCGCCTAGGCTCCAGAAATTGCTATAAAAATGTTAACGAATGGAAATCTCAAATCGCGGATTGGCTGGTGATGCGGTGTAGGGCAGAGAGGATTTGAGATAGTCTATTTGTAGCGTCTGTTGATGGAATGTCAGATGTGGTCGTCCTTGATATTGCCTTATGATGAGGAACCGGATGTTGAATTCATATTGCTACATGTAATTTATATATTTCAATTATTTTCACGAATGTTTTAAACAATGTAGGAATAATTATATCAGCATAATTGAGACAGAACAATCGGTGTTCAGTAAAGTACAATGAAAAATGTAACATCTGCTGCAATAGACTACATGTACATACATGTAGTCTATAGTGTGTAACCCTTCAACCCTTCAATATATTTTTGACGTTATTATTTTACATGCATTGATTGCAGTTTCTACTTGATTGTTATTTCTATACAGAAAAACATAAATACTCACGCATGTACGCATGTTTATATATATATATATATATATATATATATATATATTTATATATTATATATTTATATATATATATATATATATATATATAGGCTTACATGTACAATTGTACATAATATGTACAATTGTGTAGACAAAGTGTAGGCTATATGAAGAGTAGAATAACATGTTGAATATTCGAGAAATGGTAATAAAAGGATGGGCCGCACTGAATAAGTATATTTTACATATTCAGTGCGGCCCATCCTTTTATTACCCTTTCTCGAATATTCAACATGTTATTCTACTCTTCATATAGCCTACACTTTGTCTAACAAAATATCGACAAAACTTACAAAATAAATGTGATACAAGATATAAGCCTACAATTTAGCATTTTGACTCATTTTTAAAATCCGGTTTATGGACTAATAAAATGCGGTTTTACTATGCAAAGAAGGCTATTTAAAAATTCTAAGCCACATGATCTTCCTTCATTGCAAATATAATTGTATTTTCCTGAGAAAGCTAAAACACCATATCTTTCCTCCAGATGTCATTTTTCTTGTTACATTGTCTTGATCTCGCTTTCCCTTCGGTCTGTGTATACTCAATCTCCATTGTGTGGAGCGTTGGCACTTGTGGATGCAGAGTCTGTTTGAGACGTCCTTGGCATTGTCTTATGATGCATACCTGACGTTAAACTCTTCTAGATTGATTGATTAAAGTAATATACTTTGTCATTAGCACTATTATCATTATTTATGTATTATTATTATTATTATTATTATTATTTTCTTATTTAAAGTTTTACCCCGGGTGTAGAGAACCCGAGGTTTTCTGTAAACGATTCGAGCAATTCGTGCTGAATCGCCGCCTGGCTACTCGAGGTGATCTAGCGGCCTAAAGGATATGTTGAAGCAGATTGCATTAATTCTTTGAAAAGTCCAGGAAAGGCTTTGCCAAAGAAAACAGGTTTCTCGCTTATGACCGGTTTGTTTTGCAGTAACTCTGCCTATTCCAGAATAAAGTCAACTCCATCGGGATTCATGAGACCCATGGCTTCAATAGCCACCGGAACAACATTATACCCTTAGGACAGATCACAGTATATATTCATTTTCATAGAGGTGGCTAGTTAAGCAGCTCCACAGGCAATGTCTGAAGTTGTATTCAGGTAAGATTTTTGATAAATTGTCTGTGACCGTGACGTCCTATGCCGCTCATTTACCATGGCATCAGGCACTCAATTTATGCCGTCCTGAAGCTTGCCATTTAACCTGGACATTCCGCTTGGTTCCTTAGAGGAAGGGATGCCCGCTCGCGAAAGTGCTCTTCATATTATATCGTTTAAATTATGATGGCGAGACATTCTACCTTAGCTGCGTTTGCAGGAGAGACCATGGGGACGTAGAGCATCGAATTTATGATCGCGGGGGAAAATGTGAGGTTCATAAGTTTTCGCACCTAAACGGTAACTAACAGCCACTCGAATTGCCTCATTGTATTAAAAACACACAAGAAACACTAGGAAGATCGTGAAGCCAGTCGCCACTTCTTTTGCTGGACACAGCTACATGTATAAGGCGGCTCTGTCTATTGCACTACAATGGGACTCAATAATTAGATTATAATTCCGATCCACTGTAAGACTCTCACATGAGTTTTGGTTACTGACTGAGTTAGAGGGTGTAGCACTGTTTGTGAGGCATTTGGACCAAACTGACAAACTGACAACTCTTTATTACTATTATTATGATCGTGATTATAATGATTATTATGATTAAAATGATTATTATGATTAAAATGATTATTATGATTAAAATGATTATTATGATTAAAATGATTATTATGATTATAATGATTATTATGATTAAAATGATTATTATGATTATAATGATTATTATGATTAAAATGATTATTATGATTAAAATGATTATTATGATTATAATGATTATTATGATTAAAATGATTATTATGATTATAATGATTATTATGATTAAAATGATTATTATGATTAAAATGATTATTATGATTATAATGATTATTATGATGATAATGATTATTATGATTATAATGATTATTATGATGATAATGATTATTATGATTATAATGATTATTATGATTATAATGATTATTATGATGATAATGATTATTATGATTATAATGATTATTATGATGATAATGATTATTATGATTATAATGATTATTATGATTATAATGATTATTATGATGATAATGATTATTATGATTATAATGATTATTATGATTATAATGATTATTATGATGATAATGATTATTATGATTATAATGATTATTATGATGATGATTATTATTATTATTGGCCAGTTTAATCAGTTGGTATAGGGCATAGACGTAAGTTAAAGCCATTGATAAATATAATAAAAATAGTGAGGAGCATGATTCATTTTCTGTTCAGTTCATTTTATGCCTTATATGATGAATTATAATTCGTCATATTAAGTATGATGAATTATGGATTTAAAATTCTACATTGGTACATTCAAATTGGTACATTGAAGGTCAACATATCTATAAATAAATGGTTTCTAGATAAATTCTGACATATAAGGTAATTTCTAAGCTTAATTCATTGACGATGTCATAACATCATCATCGATTTTGTTTTCTTTGCCCACTCAGCATAGATCATACCAGTAACACTTTTTCAACATCCCAGCCTCTTCTATCCTAATAACCTGGTACCTTCTTATTTGTTATCGGTTACCCTCTTTAGCTCCATCTACTGAATTATTTGCTCTATCTCCGTTTATTCGCTCATTCATTCATCTACTCTATAAATGCTTTATTTTTTTCTAAAATAGTAATAAACTTTTTAAAATAAATTACATCCCTCAGGCAATGGGAGATCGCCTTCTCCAGATATTTTATGACCTTTTCTCGAAAAGGCAAAAGATCTTTGTAGCGTTTGTAAATAGTATGTCAATGGGTCAAACTCTCTCTCAGTACACTGTCTATACTGGCAGATCCGTAGTGAATAAATATATTCGCTGTCTTCCGTATTCCTCTTGATGTCCATATATGAGTGGATCTTTAAATCATCTAACAAATCATTTAACATTCCAAATTTGGATATATCTCAGCTATGGATAAAACTACTTTCAATAATCATTTATTTAACTAACCCTACTATTAGCGCAATTTGTTAGCCCAAGTTCGATTAGGATTTCTTCAACTCTTTTTCTTTTGTTCTCTGTTGATATTGACTTGGGCAGACGAAGGTTAGCGGAGAACATGATATTCTCTCTCACAGTCAGTGTACCCATAACAACGTCGTCCTGTTTAATTGGAAATAATCAACGAATAAAATAAATAAAGAAATAAAATGAATTTAGGACAACAAAATAAATGTAAGAAGAAAAGAAAAAACGTGGATAGGACTTTGCATTGTGGCGAGGAACCGTGCGTTAAATTCCTTTTGATGATTGATTGATAGGCCATTGCAAGGAGAACAATAAATTCGAAATTTTATCATTTTATAACTTTAGGTCTTTGCTGTAAGATTAGCCAACGGCCATTGCAGGCTAATAACATGTGTCGATGAACTTGTCAATACAGTTGCATGTCTTCCTTTTGAATTACATCATCAGTGCATGAGTCTCTCCCTCTCTCTCTCTCTCTCTCTTATAGTGCACTGCCTACTGGCAGGTTCTTGGTATATAACGCCTCCACTCTTCTCTGTCTTTCTCTGCATATCTACATACGAATAGATTTTTAAATCATCTAACATATCTAACCTCGGCCTGACTCTGCCTCTATCTCCTTTCATTCTGCTTTCTTTCTATGACCTCTTTTAGTCATCTTTCCCCCTTAGTATGTGTCCTATGTGTCAGTACACGAATATGCATTACCTTTTACTATCAGTGATTAATATACACTGATGGCAAAAATTGAGGAACACACAAAATGCAAAATATTGAGACAGATTCAAAAATGCGCTTCGCAACATATTATCAAATGCTTTGCATGATAGAGACTAATAATACCTGATGATAGAGATTTTATACATATTTGTACTTTAATAACATTTTCAAATTCGACTTGGTTAACAATAAGGGGTTTGGTAGTAGTCTGGCTGTATATTTATTTATCTGAGTACAAATATTTACAAGTATAGAAACATACATGTACGTGACAGTAATTATATAACTAAGCAAGAATTTAAAGAAGAAGATCATAAACAAGCTTGATCTCTGAGCAACAATACGATAAAGATTCGCTTAGACGTCCCTGACATCGCCTTATGGCCTGGAACCGGATGCTAAATTTTTATTGAATGATTGATTGTTTGAAAAATAAGAACTTACAAAAGTGAGCTCATGATTGAACTAAAGTTTCATTTGCCCTCCCCTTCCATACCAAAATACATTTAAACCTCTAGTAGGCATAGGCCTACAGTTGATGATTTTCACTGTAAGTTCTTCCGTAATGGTCAGACATACGCAAATGAAACTAAGAATAAAAAGCGCTGTTTCTAAAAGTATAAAAAGTAAGCAAGCTACGTTAATGTTGATTTGAAAAATAAAACTTAATTACTTCAAATTTAGTACTTTATCATATGTGCTGTATTATTAATGTTTATGTTATGTACTTAGTTTATCGCCACGGACTTTGGCCAGTTGCGATGTCGGTAAAATATTTGACAGCACAAACAGATCCAAATGCTGGACTAGCCCATCACTGACATCGTTTTCGAGTGAGGAAACTGACATTAGCTTTAACAAATAATTAGTACTGTATTATTTATGTTTAAATCGTGCATTTCGGTCGGTAAGAAACTCGATCGCGGATCAGTTGATGCGGGTTCAAATCCTGGGCTCGCCCGTCACTGACATCACTTTAGAGTGAGGATACTGACGTTAACCTTAGCTTTACCAGCTTTATCGTACTGTAGATATCCTTACTGTACTATTGTGTTTACGTCAGGAATAGAAATATAAGCAAGTTACGGTTGAACTAAAATAACTAACCTGAAGTACGTAGCTGGACATGCATCTAAAATATTCAGGTTGCAGTTCTCCATTCAAGAGAATTTTTCCCGTAGTCTGACCTGATTTACTTCTTCCTGAGAGAATTTCTAAAATACTGTACAGTACAATCCGCTAAGTTACGAATCTTTCTTGCTTTCTATTCTAACTTCTGCTAACATTCTCCTGGACTAACTTCAATCTGCTTTTTCGGTTTATGTCATAGTGAATCAGCACTTACCTAGTGCTTTATCCGATTCAAATGTAGATTTTAAAAGGCATATAATGGAGTGGATTTAAACGCGTCATAGACGAAATTAAGCAACTTTACGATCGAATAATACTTAGATGGACGAGCACTTTAGGATGACTCAGTTTTAACAGCATTAAATGAACTTCCCCGGGATGTTGGATGGTTATTCTAAAATCCGCAATCAATGCGCTCACCTGCAATCAATGCGCTCTCAAATCCAAAGATTACTAATAATTATGGAGAGGAAAGAGAAAATAACGAAAACTACAAACATAACTCTGAAAAACAAATGCGTTGTGCCATTCAATTAATTAGACGAACCAAAGCATATATTCAAATTTGCCTCTCGACCCTCTTCATATTCGCTAGCATTGCCTGATTCGAACTGCCATTAATATTGTACTTCATTTAGGTATTTGCTAGGTGATTTTGCACCAGTGGATATAGAACTTAAGCGGAGAAGTTAGTCTAACTGTACTCAGAAACAGTTGCTTCTGTAAGCCTAATTGGGAATATTAATTTTAAGGTTTGCTTTCTTCTAAGTGGTAATTCCACTGTAAGTATTAGCGTCTTGTAATATGAAGCATGTATATAGCTTGTAGATAGAATATATGAAGCATGTAGATTGTTGCTACATAAAATATCAATCTATTTACTGCATTAACATTTCACATAATATTATCGCTTAAGTAAAGACTACGGCTAACTAGAGCTGCGCATCCGCTTAATATTAATAACATTATTTGTTTTAAGTTGAATTAATAAGCTAACCTTTGTCTGAAATATTGTTTGCAGTAAAGAAATATGTTGTTTTTCAATGAAACTATTTCATTACACTTATTTCCTTGATGATTAGATCGTCATATCGTTGTATTGTGGCAGCTTACCTTGTTTTGCCTCCTCCAGTGAGGCCCATGATTGCATTTATACCGGGTTTGAATATGGCACTAAATTAAAAAATATACAAAAACCATATATCGCTCAATTTACTGCATTCGTGTAAGTCATTTTGTAAGGCAATCGCAAACAAGCTGCCGCGTGTACGTAAGAGGCGATTAAAGTAGGAGTTGAGGAAGGCAAGGAGGACCCAGGTCACCATTAAATTTCCCCATGATTAACTGGCATACAGAGCTAAACAAATGAAGAAGTTCTTGAAAGAATCGGTATAGTGAGACAGTTAATAGATGTGATAAGAAATAGAAATAAAAGCTGAATAGGACACTTTATAAGGGGGTGGTTTGCTAAAGGATGTAGTAGAAGAAAGAAAGCAAGGGAAAACAGTTAGAGCAAGATCAAGACATTGGATGTTGGACGATTTAATAACAAATTCTTATAGAGAGATGAAAAGAAGCTTAGGATAAAATTGGTTGAAGAGTTCTATGCATTGGTCCTGCCTTTAGGCAGTGCACAAAAGAAAAAGTAAGTCATCTATAACATTTTTACACTAAATATAAAATACTAATTAATGTAAGGCCTATATAAATACACTAAATAAAATATGCTAATACACTATAATAAAGTTGTATACTAACACTATACCCACTCATATGTGGAAATGAAGAGGAAGGCGGAAGACAGAGAAGAGTGGAGGCGTTATATACCATGGACCTGCCAGTGGGCAGTGCACTAAGAGAGAAGAGAGAGACTATCACTATATAAATATTCTATTAAAAGATACACTCCTAGACTAATACTAAAGTACAACTCGCTAGATTTTGAAGGAGCAGCAGTGCTATATAGTTTTCATGTTAAGACAATTTAGTTGCAGATTTAATTTAATGTTTGATTCTCAAGTGAAAGCGTTGTCGTGAAGGATTTGTTCAGCTAATTCTCTGTATCATTCGACGCAATGCGTTAAAATAATTTACTAAGAAAGAGTTAAAGTTAATTTGATTGGGCGATGTAATAGTTTAATTATCCAATTGTTAGCACGCTTGCCTCATAAGTAGGAAACCATTCGTTCGAATTTCAGGCGTTTTCTCCTTACCGCTAAGGAAGCATGCGCCTAACTTAGTATTATATCCCAGACGCGCTGATCTGAGAGTAAAATCTCGGACATTCACTGGAGTGGCTATATGGAATATGGACAAAATTGCTTAACGGTTTTAGCATGTGGTATTAAAAGTGTTAGATATCAACATAGTTGATCATTTAACTATAATGTGTGTTATTATTATTATTATTATTATTATTATTATTATAGCCTACATCTTAATTTAAAGAAACAATTATACAAATTTATTTAAAATAATTAGTAGACCTAGATATGTTTCTTTATGTTGTCACGGAAATTTTATATTAAAACTGCAAAAGTGGTAAAATCATTTCTGATATAGCTGAGTATATGGAATTTATTTATGCAATCACGCCCAAACATTTATATAAATTCCTATCATTTATATAAGTTATAAAAATTTATCAGCAGCCGTAGCGTAGCGGATTGAAAGATTTAATAGTACTATTAAATCTTTCAATAACAACAGCCTTACCTTCATTGAAAGTTTGATATAACTCTATTTCATTATCAGTTAAGAATTTCTTAAATTCTTTGTTAATAAATTCCTTTCCTGCATCAGTCCATAATTTTTTAGGTTTTCTTTCTTGGAATAACTGTTGAAATAATTCAATCATTTGTTTACCTGTCTTAACTTTTATCGGTATTGCCCAACCAAATTTAGAGAATACATCTATTACAGTGAGAATGTAATTGAATCCTTTATTTTGCTTTGCGTATTGTCTCATATCAACTAAATCTGCTGACCATATATCATCTATATTATACACTATAACTTTTCTTCGTTTAAATTTCTTTATTATGGGTTTGTGTAATTCTTTAGCTTCTTCGATTTTGTTTTTTTTTAATATTCCTAAACCTAATTTATATTTTGCTGCTATAATTGGCTTAATAACTGCTTTACCTAATTTTTCATTAAAATTCAAATCTTTAAGATTATCAAGTTCTTGTAACATCTTCTTATCTGCTTCACGCCTAGTTCCCTTTCCTAAATCAGAATCTCTATAAGCTAAATCATGTTTTAAACAAACTTCATCAACTTTATTTATAGGCTTTGACCATTCTTTTGGTGTGTCATCAGAATTTAATCTTTCCTCTAGCTTTGTATTGGGACCACAGAATGAATATTTCTTACCTTTCAGAGTTCTAAGATGAAATTCATTAGGTATTTTAGAAATTACAGATGAAACGATATCACCTCCAGTTGTAGATTTGGATATAAATCTATTCTTTTTAGATCCACAAATTTCACATTTTCCTTTACGTATTGGTTTATTATTTTTAGTTACAGATTCAATTAAGTTTAAAGTTGAAGTTTTACTTTTACATTTTAGACAATATATTTCCATTTAGTAAAGTAAAAAAATTCCCATTGTTAATTTAATCGAATATATGATGAACTTGGATTATATCCAGAAATCTGAGCGTATGTGTATTTAGAATTTTTTCTAACAGTGAATGAGAATTTATCTTTAGGAGAATATTCAGAAATGTATGCAGCTATTAATTTAGTTGCGAACATTTCAAATTCTTCATCGTTAAGGATGTGTGTACATCTGATAATATAAGTATCTCCAAATTTAGTATTTATGGGCTTGTATCCAAGTACAAAATAGGAATGATCAATAGCTAAATCAGCAAGCTTCAGAAGTTGTGCTTCCATTTATTAACGGAAAGATTATATGAAAGCTTTTTCATGACGCTTCGATTTCACATGTTTAGCATGACTAGAGCTTAACATTGTTAAATTGCAAGCTGTACAAGTTTTTGTAGCTCTACGTATTCTATCTATAGGTTGTGATATTATATTTTTAACTATTTGTACAGGATTTTCAAGTTCTAATTGAAATCTATATTTTTCATTGATATTTGTTTTAGATTTATCTATAACTAAATATCCATATTTCTTAGACCATGCTTGTTCACATAACTGTCTAAATTTATTAATATCTTTGAAATCAACGCTTGCTCCAGAATCTCTATATAGATTATCGGTGTCCCCGGGATCTAGATTGAATAATATTAGGAAATTAGAATTTGATCTAATAGTATGTCTAGGTAAATGATAATAATTTTGAGAAATGTATATACAATCGATATTGTTATGCCTACTTCTAGTAAAGAATGCACCAGGTGCCGATTGATTCTTATCTGTCATAAGATCGTCAAATATTATTAGATTCTTGTCCTGTTTATCAAACTCTTTAGGATCAGGAATATCATTTGGATCTTCATAGTATTCACAAGATATATCTCCTTTCTCCTCATCTTCTAATTCTTGGTCAAGTCCTGCCGCTATAACTTCCGGCTTTTCATCGCGTTCATTAATCACAGAATTATACATTAGGATTTCTGTTATATCAGACTTTGGTAATTTATTATCAAAGCCAGCTTTTAGTATTTGATATTCCGGTTGATGAAGGGATCTTCCAAATACATATAGCTTATTGTAATCTAACATATCTTCCTGAAGTAGCATCCGCATAAGCAAAGCCGTTTTCCCGGAACCCGATTGTCCGATTATTAAGCATCGGAATGACTCCGGAAATATATCTGAATGCTTCTTACTCTTCTTCGATATCCAGTAATACTTCGCTTCCATTTATCTGTATAAACTCCACTTAAAAATATTTCAATTAAATATTTACCTATTAAATGAAAGTAGAGTTTGGAAAGCAAAATATACTTGGTTCAAGATTTAGTGGTGGATCAGGATTTACTCCTAATAAATTCTCAACCCCTCCAGTTGTTATTTGTCAGTTAGTAAGATCAGCTCGATATGGTCAGGATTGGGCTCTGCATATTAACCCGTGTAATATTACAAAAGATAGTTTTCAATATTTTGTAGAAGGTCATTATAAACCTGGAGATCAATGTCATTGGGTGGCTATTGGTGATTAGTATATCTTTACCTGCTGTTAACAGTTATCATAATAATATCATAATAATAATAAAATAATAAAAATAATAATATTATAATAAATAAATAATAATAATAATCAATGTCACTGGATAGCTATTGGTGATTAGTATATCTTTTAAACAACATCATACTCGTCCTTAAAAATCTATCAACACCACAGTAACCATCACAGTATCTACAATTACAGTATCTACATGGCTCAGAGCATCTTCCAACACAGTCACCACCACAGTGTACACATACACATAGCTCAAAGCATCTTCCAACACAGTCACCACCACAGTGAACACATACTTCTGTATTGCTCTTGTAGCGTCTACCACCACAGTGTACACATACTTCTTCTGTATCGGATCCACCCCTACAGTGTACACATACTTCTTCTTCATCGTACTCCTTTGAAAATAATGTGTATTTAACACATATGGAGTACGTAAAAGGTATAAGAGATACAGTTTTCCTAAGTCTATTAAAGTCTATTCCATCAAGCAGTATATGTTTGATTATTTTTAAATCATCTCTAAAAATCCTCATCCGTAATAATTCACCACACAACTTATTGATCAATACGTAAGTATCATCAGTAATGTTACTATGTTTAATTCCTCTGCAGAGTGTAGCTTCCAAACATTTTAAAACTGGTGATTTTAAAAATGATTTTTTTTCAGAAGGTTCCATACCCTCTAATTTTTCTAAAGTTGTATCTAGCACCTTTCTCAGAGCCATATCTTGTAGTCGATTCATTGTTCCTTTCATTTATTAGAGGATTCTATATATGAAAGAAATTTTTCAAATGTAGTTTTGTTTTAATATGATCTGAGTAATTGTATAGTGTCATGGTTTTATCACATATTTCACAGTAATACTTTTTAGCAGCATATTTTTTATAAGCTTTTAACTTTGCTTCGTTTCTCTCTTCCTCTGTATCATACTTTTTAACTCTTTTAGTCAAATCACCTGTTAGAGTAGATCCACTCATTTATTTAGTAATTAATTGTTTGAAAGAATTCTTTCTTTAATGTAAAGTTTTCCCTAACAAAAGATAGTTTTCAATATTTTGTAGAAGGTTATAAACCTGGAGATCAATGTCATTGGAAATTAGCAAAACGGAATAGATTCAACTGCATTTAGATAATATCTCTTAGAATCAAATGATGATAGACCAATCTTATTTACATCGATCGTATATATGTCATGATTTATGCTTTTAAAAGTTTGAAATTTATGCTTCGTGTTTATACCATTGAATAGACATTTGGAATAATCATCAAAGGTTATATTCTTTTTAACTACACATGTTTTAATACCTTTAGCTTTCTTTTCTTCTTTCTCTTCTAAATGTATTCTATGTGCGTACATTTTGGATCTTAAATGAATCCTTGCTATCATAATATTTCCATTACATTCGTCTTTAAATTTACCAACTACCTTTTTATTTTTATCTGAATAAAGAATATGATCTCTAGGATAATCTGAAAAATCGAATAAATCATCATTCTCTTTCATTATTCTATATATATTTGAATCCTTAATATGCAACACAAATGAATCCGTATCTGTGTATGTAAGCTTTACATCTTTAAATATCTGTTGTAGCTTATTATAGTAAAAGTCATACATTAGATGTTTGGATAATTCCAATACACAAAATCCTATGTAAATTGGTTTATTAAATACAATTTTATGTTTCCTCATGTGTATTGCAACTAGATCTCTATTGAATATTTTTAAATAGTTATATGTTGGTTTCTTTATATAATATTTTGCTTGATCCCAATTATCGCATAATTTTATATCAATTCTGTTTCTTATAGCTTCCATAGTTTTTCCAAACATAGCATTATTCATTAATTTATAAAAGTTCTTCTCGAAATCATTAGTAGCTTTTTTCCGTAATTCTGTATTGAAGTCTATGTATTTCTTAAGCCAATCGGATTGTTTGAATGATATTGCCTCATTAATTTTAAATTCAGTACCTAATTTGTAATACAGTAGCAATGTTTTAATATGAATTGTGTATTTTGTTTTATCTGTAAAATCTAAAATTAATTTTTCAGTTTCAATATATGATTCTTTCTTTAGCTGCTTTTTAGAATATTCCGAAAGAGCATCTTTACTTATTTTCTTTGTTTCTGGAGCTAAAGGATAGTTTTCAAAATTACTTGTTTTAGGAGTTTTTAGTTCCACTGATAGTATATATCCCATTTCTTCATCTCCTGTAATTTTGTTATTGCGTATTTGTGAATCTAAATTTAGCAATTCTTCGTTATCTAACCATTTAAAATCTGAATGTGGTAACTTTTGACTCATTGAATCTCCATATAAATTATTGCAATCAATATAAAGCAACCATTCTTGATTTGGGTCGCTTTCTTTAATATTTGGATTAGTTGTATAGTTTTTACCTTCAACATTTACATATCTGTCACCTGTAACACCGCTAATTCCTCCTCTAATTCCATGTTCAATCATTTGAAGCATTGTGTAGTCAGTTAGTAATTCTAGATTAATATTAGTGTATTTTAAACATGAATCAAATGTTAGACCTGGTGTTGTATAATAATAACAAGGATCTAAATCATACGATTTTAAACTATTATTTCTAAATTCTTCAAACACATCAGCTAGTGCTAAAACATCAATTTTTAAATATAGATCTGAATATTTACCGAGATTAACATCATCAATTGAATTCCAAACTTTTAAATATTGATTATATTCTTGATCTGATATGTTTTTTAAGTTTAATTCATCATAGAACTCTTCTCTTGAAATTATCTGATTATGTTTAAACTTCTCGAAGGAGTCTGTGAATGAATAAGGGTATATTCCTTTAATTCTTGGTTTATTTTCAGATTTGTTAAATTTCTTGAACTTTACATTAAATTCACTATCAACAATTGCTTCTGTTTTTTCAACATCTATATTTTCTTCCCAAAATATCACATCTTGTTCTTCTTTAGTTGTGAATTTAAGTAGATTTTTAAATAGCATTTTATCTTTCTTCAGAAGATTTGATGAAAGTTCATCCAGTGATTCTGACAAAAATCTGTAGGAATCTAGAAATCTCAGTTCATAATCTGTTTTCCCTATTTTATATATTTTTGAGAATGAAATATATTTTTCTTCGGTATTAGGTATTAATTTGAGATCTCCTTTACCAAATTTATTTAGTAAATGTACCACATGATGTGCATCGTAATTGCTTAAATTATGGAAGAAAATTGGTATAAACGTATTTGATTTTCTTTTAAAATTACCAGTTGTATGAGCAGCTCCTACATATTTTCCAGTTAGATGATCATGATCTATCACTTTTTGATTTGGATTCCAAATGTTTCCATTACTAGATATTTCTGGTGTATAATTAAATGGTTTATTACATAACCAACATATTGTGGATGAATTGTAAATTTCCATTTCCTCTATATTCAAATATGGTTTGGGATATTTTTGAAGCATACTATGATATTCTCGAACTGTTTCTTTGATTGATTCAACAAACTCATCCACATTATGAAATGAAACAAATCTATTAATAACTCCAACACTACAATATCCACCAGACGATGCAATATGCTTCTTCGTTACTTTCTCTATAACTGATTCGAAATCACCATAAATTGCTAAGTGATGTCTAAATTTATTTGAATATTTCTTAAAATTTAATGTCTTATTTTCTTCAGTTGGCATAATACATTGTGAATTTCCAGTTGTACAGTAGAAGAGATGTTTATCATATGCGCTTTGATTTGTATAACCAATCATACATCTTTTACAGATAGCAACATAATTATTCTTTGAATTTAATGCTTTATGAACTAGCTTTTTAAAATCCTTAATCCATGCGTAATGATATTGCTTTTTATGGTTATAAATTGTATCTTCACTTTCTATATATAATAAATCAACAACTCTTTCTGAATTTATTTTCGTGTTATATAGAGGGTAGAAGTATTCGTTTGTATCATCTTTTGTAATACGTTCTGTTTCATATCCAAATACATTTATTGAGATGTTATTCATTTGTTCGAATTTATGTATATCCTTTATCTGCATTGGAAAGTTTAAACCAGCTACATTTAATGTATTCCAATATGGTATATATTTTGCTACTCTGTATGAATGATCACTTGCTGGGTAAAGAGCAGATAATATAGCCCAAATAAAACAATATTGATCTGTATTTTTAACATTTATAATTGCCTTTTTATCCTTAATATATTTTGGTAAATCAATGTAGGAGGATCCTTGCATATTTGTATTTTTTACTACTGTAATTTCAATCATTTCATAATTTTGAAGCACAGATACACTATCATCTACATTTAATCCTTCTACCCTATTTTCAATTTTTGCGAACTGTTCTCTAATTAAACCGTGCAAATTATTCATTTCGTTAGCATTTATAGTTATATTCTTATTGCAGAAACGATGATTAATTGTATTATTATACTTGGGTTTAAATAGTAGTGTTTCAACAGCCATGCGAAATTTTACTGATTTAAACTTTCTTAATTTATCTTGGAGTGCTAATATTATTCCACGTGTTGCTCTATTCCGTATATCAGCTAAATTCTCATTGTTATTAGTAAAAGTAATATTGATTATATTACTATTCAATGCTTCTTCAATTACACCATGTTTTCTAATATATCTCTCATGTTTGATTTTCTTCGTATCTAATTTACTAGAATATCTTAATTGTTTATATTTCTCTTTAATTCCATTTTGTTCTGCTTTAGATTTTCTTTCAATTTTCTCATATTTCTTAAGAGATTGTTTAAGCTCTTTCTTGTTACGTTTAATTTTCTTATTTAACATCTTGCTATTTCTCAATAGAGATCTGTAATTAGAATCAAGATTAATGAATTCATCATAATCATTACTCAGAGTACTCGCCATTTATTAAAGGAAAGATTATATAAAAGAATTTTATTGAACAACTGAATTTGACTTTCTAATACCAACCATGCGTTTAGCAGCACACTCTTTACACTTTTTTAAATAGGGTCGTTCCATTTTGTTAATATCAACTAGTTGTTTACACTCTTTACATCTTTTCACTCCACCTCTAGAAATTTCATCACAGCACAAGCACATTTGTTTATCTTTCAAAAAGTAATATTCGTTTATGGATGTAGCAAAGCAGATTGAACAACAGTTGCATGAATCCTTGAGATTATTATAATCATTTTCTTTGCGATGTTTTCTTTCAATTTTAATTTTATGAGATTTAGAATTGATATGCTTATTCATGTTGTTTTCATTAACTGAATAACTACATTCGCATTTCACTTTAGTACTCGCCATTTATTAGGTAGAATTGTACATAAAAGAAATGCATATAAATATTCCTTAGAAGAAAGTTCACAATGTGAGCAAAAAGGCGGAGCTACCAATTGATTGACATCAATGATAAAGCGTGGGATATAATTTTCCATTTTTTGTTCAAAACGCCAGTCAATATTAGTAAATATATCTACATGAAGACCTATAATAATTAACTTAATTATTATAATTATTAACACTATAATTAAAAGAAAAGAGAAAAATATAGATTTTAGGTCCTTGTGGGAAGGTGGTCTAGTGATATTTTTAAATGTAAATATTACAAATATGTACTAATCCTAGATTGTTTCCTAGATGGATAATTATAACGTAATGAGTCCATTGAGTGCATAGGTGGTCCAGTATTAATTTAAGAGATCACGTATTGATATATATATATATATATCTTTGCATGTTATTATGAGAGTAATATATAATGTACTGGTCCTGGATTACCTATGAACTCAGTGGCCGAATGAATGAAATGAGGGGGCGAATGTAATGAGACCCCCGAATGAAATGAATGAGGTCATTGGGTGCATAGGTGGTCCAGGATTAGTACATTATATATTACTTATATATATATATATATATATACATATATACATATATACATATATATATATATATATATATATATATATATATATAGATATATATACACATGTATATATATATATATATCGACAAAAAATTAGTTTTTAGTTTTTACCTTTTAATAAAAGATTGAGAAGAATCGTAATATGTTATATAGACCTAAATTTTTAGGTAGCGTCTTTTCCACTTGTTTATGGCATAATTAAGTTAGTAACATTACTTTTTAATGTTATAGGTATGTATAGTCTACTTAGTCTTAGGAAGTCCTGGAGAGAGTTGGCACAGATAGACAGTTGATAAATGTATTAATAAATAGGAAGAAGAGATGGATAGGACACATTCTGAGGGGGGAAAGGTCTATTAAAAGAGGTCGTATAAGTTAGAATGGAAGGAAAAAGAGGCAGGGGCAGGCCGAGATTAGGTATGTTAGATGATTTAAAGACCCACTCGTATGTGGAAATGAAGAGGAAGGCGGAAGACAGAGAAGAGTGGAGGCGTTATGTACCATGGACCTGCCAGTAGGCTGTGCACTAAGAGAGAGAGAGCCTACTTAGTGGAAAGCTTTTACAAATAATGCCATCAACATTTACGTGCCTAATACAAATGTAACTTTCATAACTTCCCTAAATTCACCTTAGGTTAAAAAACGAAAGTTGAATTCTCAAGTTGTAACTACATATCAAACGAAAACGTTAAATTTAAATTAATTTAGTGAATATACAAATATTTCATACTTTATTCCGTGTAATATTGTTTTAGGCATCTTTCCATAGGCGCATAATTTTGAACTTGGAACCTGCACTATGTAGCTCAAGTCATGACAGCTCAACACAGAACCTTCCAGAATAATCCTTTTTCTCTTAATATCATCTTGAATGTGTGCTTCTTCTTCTTGTTTTGTCGAAAATAATTCATCCCTTTCAGAATCGTTCTGGAGTTCAAAGATCGAGTTATCCATCTCCATCGAGTTATCCATCAATAAACCTATTTTAATGGAAGAGTTAATAGGCATACTCCTTAATTGGTTTACAAAGCAGACAAACTTTCATCTATAGAAGATGGATTTCCCCATTAATAGAAAAATAATAATAACACACATTATAGTAGCGGCGAGATTAACCCACTTGGTTTAGTTGCGCGCCAATAATCTAAGTTAAGCTGCATCGGACTCTGTTAGTACTATGTGGGCGACCAACTTTGAAGACCGAGTGTTGCCTGCTTTGAAGGAAAAATCCCGGGGCGATGGAAGGTTATTCTTAAATCCGCGCCAACTGCAATTGATGCGCCATCAAAAGGCAACGATTGCTAATAACCATGGAGAGGAAGGAGGAAATGGGCCTTAAACAAGGATCTCTGCTTCCTGACCCAGTGTGCCGTTATGTTATGTATGTTATATTTGTAAAATAATCAACTATGTTGATATCTATCACTTTTAATATCACATGTTAAATCCGTTAGGCAATTTTGTCCACTTCCCGTGTTGCCAGTCCAATGAATGCCCGAGATGTTACTCTCAGATCAGCGCGCCTGGGATTCGAACCCATGAGAGTTCAATTCACCCCAGGGTCTGTCATATAATATTTTCTTGACGTTATCTACACCTCTAACCATTACGCTATTGAGACATTCTTTAGAAGCTCATTTGAGATAACCTGCAACGTTTCTTTTAATCGGTTGATATCTGACGGGTTCGAACAAAAACTACTGTAACTTCTCATTTCTCCTCATTATAATCTGAAGATTCAAAAAAGGAGAACATGAAGGTTTTCTGCAAGACTGTATACAAGGTGCTCGGGATTGAAGGTTACCAATGAATGTGAATTCACACATAAAGTTGCGTAATACTTTGCTTCAAGTAGCCAATGGTGTGCACCAAACTTGTGGGTTTTTTGTGTGGCCTTCAGCTTTCTAGTCTAGTAAAATATGCGGAATTACACAAAGCAAGCGGATATTCAACAGCAGTCTTCTACTTTTAATGAAAACTATATTCATGTTGATCGGTAAAACACTCCAAGAAAAAGTTTAATTCAGTTATATGTAATGTACATAAAGTACATTCGCATCCAAAAGTAAAGTTATGGAGAAAAAAGGTTATAACTTGACTTGCTGAGCACATATTGTCATTATGTTTGATAGAAATGAGTAGAATGGAACCGAAAAGAATATGTGAATTTAACATGACAAAAAGACATCAAGTACGTTAGTTTCGGAAATTTTCTTTAGGGGCCATTTTTGACACAATCTGTTTTGTATATACTGATTGTACATTTGAATGTATCTATCATATACATTATATAATATACATGTATAATGTAACATTCCGTGGTAAAAGTAAGAGTTATCCCATGTGATCTGCGATCCTGAGCCCTCTAATTTTAGGTAATAGTTGTCAAACAACAATTTTATTAAATCTTCTACATATATCTCTTGAGAGGATTTAAAGTTGTGTATTCTCATTTAATTACTTATATTTAATTATATATTCTCATTTAATTATAATAACACACATTAGTGTGAAATAATCAACTACGTTGATACCTATCACTTTTAATAGCACATGTTAAATCCAAATGTCTCAATAGCGTAGGGATAACGTCATGAAGTTTTAATGACAGATCCTGAGATGAATTGAGCTCTCGCGGGTTCGAATCCCAACCGCGCTGATCTGAGAGTAAAATCTCGAAATTCACTGGACTGGTTATAAGGAAAATGAACTAAAATTGCCTAATGGTTTAAACATATGGTATTAAAAGTGATAGATAAAGATTTAGTTGATCATTTCACTATATGTATTTTTTTATTTATAACCTGTCATAATACTAAAAGCTGACCGAGTTGCACAAGATGTATAAGGCCGGATGTTATTTGTAGGGCCCGGAGTCAGAATATTCGGTAAATTTTAAAAAGTAAATTTTAGGGGCCCGGAGATCTTTGGAGACCCCACAACACAAAATATATTTTTACACTACTGGTTATACTATTGCTCTAGTTAGATTATTTTTAAAATGCATATTTTAATATTCAACCAATACACGATTGATTAGTTCAGTAGTACTACAGACTAAACTGCTTAACTAATTTAGAAAAATTTCAACATAAAGTCTGAGAGAAACCTTCATGTGCTCAAGGCTGTCCAGAAGTCTATACGTCAAATACCAGCAGCCTATGAATATATTCAACCAGATGTAGCATTGCTATAGTTAAAATGTGTCACATTTTCAATTAAAATTGCTTTTGTAACCTACACAGTCTCCATCTGAATCAATATAAGCTGACGAGTGTATCTTAATGAGATCTCTTGTGTTAACGAGGTTTGCAGCAGGTGCAGATACCAATAGTGGGTCTAAAATAAAAGGTCTCTACGTCCATGAGATTTAATTATTATCCGCCCTTTATCTTTTATAAACTAACAATAAGTTATTGTCTCAATTATTGATTTACTTTAATCGCTAAATATAAATTGAGTATTTGGACTAAATGATTTCGAAGTAATGACGCACTGAAAGCATTATATTTTTAATATTACATCCATTCGCCAGATATCAGATACGTTATTGAAGTTATTTAGATCTTTGCTAATGTTTTAAAGTTCTGATGACGATATCAAGCCCATCTTTATCATACAAAATAGTTTCGTCCAGTAGCTATCCAGTAGTTATCCAGTAGCTATTCAGTAGTTATCCAGTAGCTATCCAGTAGCTATCCAGTAGTTATCCAGTAGCTATCCAGTAGTTATCCAGTAGTTATCCAGTAGCTATCCAGTAGTTATCCAGTAGCTATCCAGTAGTTATCCAGTAGCTATCCAGTAGTTATCTAATAGCTATCCAGTAGCTATCCATTAGCTATCCAGTAGCTATCCAGTAGCTATCTAGTAGCTATCCAGTAGATATCCAGTAGCTATCCAGTAGCTATCCAGTAGCTATCCAGTAGCTATCCAGTAGTTATCCAGTTTGTTATCTATTAGGCGGTAAAGAAAAAGCAAGTTTTCAACAAACAAAATTAAAAGTTGCTACGTCGTCTTCTTCAAGTGCGTGCCGGTTTCAATCCTGGGCGGTCAGGGTCATATTTCTCCATAATATTATGTCTCTGTTCATTAATAATAATAATAAAGGTTTAACGTCCGTTTCCTAATACACGGATGGTGTGATGTAACGTATTGCCGCAGAGAGCTCGGGCGCATTGTTGCTCTGATCATTTCTATTTCTGTTATCTGCATACATTTGCTTAAACTCTTAATAAACGTTATCCGCTGACGACCCTCACTTTGTTTGGTACCTATTCACTGTGATAGTTTCAATTATTTTGTTCCGCACAACGTGCCCGAAAAACTTCGTCAGCTAGCGCAGTATTCAATTCTATAGATGACGACTAGTTGACATTCTTTGCAAAATGTCTTCATTTGTAACGTGATCTATATAAGAAATGAGTAATATTTTCCTTTAACCACTTGTTGTTTTCAGTTTCCTTTCTTTTCCGAAGAAATTGTCCAACCTTCATTACCATATAACAATGCTTGTTTTATATAACATTGAATCAGTCTCGTTTTGCATTTATTGATAATTTCTAACTTCTAAATATCTTTGACATTCCGCTGTAAGTCTCCTTCGTCATTGTTATCCTTCTGTTTATCTCTTCGTCACATTTTCCGTTTTTGGTGAATAAGTATCCTTATACTTATGTGCTAAGCTCCAATCCTGGGCTCGCTCGTCACTGATATCGCTTTCGAGTGAGGAAACAGACGTCAACCTTATCTTTAATGGTTTTAGATTCTGCTTTCTTGGTGTGTTGAATGTTGAGGCAATATTTTTGCTGAGTGTCATACACTTTGTTTTCTTCATGTTTACAAAAAGCCTACTTGCTTCACAATAAAATATTACAGTATTTATTAATCATTTTAAGATTAAATATATAGTATTTTATACTTTTACATTTTTGGAGTCCGCATAAAAAAATATATCAACGCCATAATGGATAATATTAGGATTGTAACATCCAATATTTATGCCCTTTATTTCATTGGAATTTCTTATTACACTTTTACTATTTAGGTTAAGACATCTGGTGATATCACAATTTATCTGCAGCTGTTAACGTGCTTGACGTACATGTATATCTGACAATCTTTGGCAATGTGGTTGAGTTACAACTTGGATAGTTTTAAGGCGCCTTAAAGTTTATTGTATGGCTATTTTGAGATTCATAGTCAGAAACATTTCATACATAAATAATCAAAAATATTCAGAAGGTATGAGTGCTTATTTTATTTACAATCTGTACAACTGCAGCAGTTGTTCATTTTGGATTAAGCTCCTTTAGATGCTAAAATAAGTTAAAACAGTAGTATAGCATTGAATGCAGAGGTACGGCTGATCAAAGCAGAGCATGGAATACAGCGGTACGGAAAAGAGCATACAATGCAGCGGTAGAGCATACAATGCAATATCGCTGCATTGTATGCTCTACTTTGATATGCCGTAGCGGTACAGCGCTACGGTATGTCAAAGTAGAGCATATATTGCAGCGGTACGGAGTATCATAGTAGAGAAAAAATGTATTACTTTCCACAAAAATAGAGCATAGAATATATCGGTGCGGTATATCATAATAGAACATAGATACAGTGGTACTGGTAAGGTATATCATAGCAGAGCTAATGTGCAGTTGTGTGGAATATCATAGCATAGTATAGAATACAGCGATACGTTATATCATAATAGAACATTGAATACAAAGGTACAATATCTATGTCATATAATAAAAGTAAATAATAAAGGTTGAAACGTCCGTTTCCTCATACCAGGATGATGTCAGGGACGTCTATTATATACATATTAGATATGTATATTAGAATTCTATATGGTATATTGTATATACCATATAGAATTGGTATATAACATATAACATATTGTATATGTCATATTAGAGCACAGAACACAGCTTTTCGGTATATAATGCCAGAAAATAGAATACAGTCTTCCGACAATTGTAGAGAACAGACTACATACAATATACATGTAGTATACAATATTTAGAACATCGTATTAGAGCCTTGCATACTGTGGTACGCTATAGTAGAATATCATACTAGAGCATCATAGTCATAGTACGTCATAGTACGTCATATTACGTCATATTACATCATAGTACATCATAGTACATCATAGTACATCATAGTACATCATAGTACGTCATAGTACATCATATTACGCAACGGTACGGTATATCATAGTAGAGCATACAATGCAGCGGTACGTTAAATCATAGTACTGTATAGAAAAGACAATGGCACCCTCTCTTAGTGCACTGCCTACTGGCAGGTCCATGGTACATAGCGCCTCCACTCTTCTCTGTCTTCCGCCTTCCTCTTCATTTCCACATATGAGTGGGTCTTTAAATCATCTAACATACCTAATCTCGGCCTGCCCCTGCCTCTTTTTCGTTCCATTCTACCTTCTCTGCCCTCTTTTAATATATCTTCCCCCTTAGAATGTGTCCTATCCATCACTTCTTCCTATTTCTTAATACATTTATCAACTGTCTGTCTGTGCCAACTCTCTCCAGGACTTCCTCATTTGTAACCTTTTGAGTCCAGCCAATCCTCTCCACTCTTCTCCAAATCCACATTTACAATGGCAACCTATATCACGAAGTTGCTTAGAATACTGTGGTACATTATAACATAGTAGAGCATGAAATGCATTGGTATGGTATATCACAGTATAGTATTGAATACAGAGGTATGATATATCGCAGGAGAGTATAGAATACAGTGGTATGGTATATCATAGTAGAGCATACTATTAGATTACTGTAGTACGATATATCATGGAAGAGCATGAAATACAGTGGTACGGCATATCACAGTAGAGCATAGAAAACAGCGGTACAGTATAATAGTAGAGATTTGAATACAGAGGTAGGGCAAATCAATGTAGAGCATAGAATGCAGCAGAGCTGTGTATCATAGAAGAGAATAGTATACAGCGATACGGGGTATCATAGTAAGGCATGAAATGCAAGGATGCGGTTTACATTAATAGAGCATAGAATGCAACTAAACGATTTGTAAATATTTCATACATTATGTATATCAAATATGGTCTATATCATAATAAAGCATAGAATGGACAGGATCGGTATATGATAGTAGTTAATAGAATATAGTGATATGGCATGCCATAGTTGAGCATGAAATAGTGCGGCACTGTGTATCATAGTAGAGCATAGAATACAGCGGTATGATGTGACATATTAAAGCATAGAATGCAGTGTTACTGAATAATATAGTGTAGCGGATTATACAGCAGTGTTGTATATCATAGTAGAGTATAGAATACATTTCTAAGGGTTTAATATATGACAGCATATGCTCTGCTATGATACTGTGATACTCTGACATATCAAATTTTATCTTATAATGTACTTTATAATGCATCTTATAATGTATGTGCATTTCATCTTATAATGTATGTAAAGAGAAGAGCATACAGTACAGCGGTAGAGTATATCAAAGTAGAGCATAGATTATGGTATGTTACAGTAGAGCATAGAAAATACCGTATATCAAAGTAATGCATAAAACACGATATATCATATTAGATAGAGCATAGAATATTTCAATAAAGTAAATCATAGTAGGGCATAGAATCCAGCCGTAAGGTATATCATAGTGGAGTATACACGCTGCGAACTGCGCCAAAGTATATAATAGTTAAGTACAGCAACATTTCTGCTGCATATAATAGTGGAGCATAGAGTTCAACGGTACGGCACATCATAGTAGAGAATAGAATCTGAAGTACAGTGCATAATAGTAGACTATCATAGAGTAGAGCGGCACGGTATGTCATGGTTGAGCATAGAATGCTCATAGAATGCGGTTTTTAAATATAGAGCATAGAAACAGCGGTGAAGTATATCGTAGTAGCAAATAGAATGCAGCGGTACAGTATATCATAGTGGAGCATAGAATGCAATGAAACGGTATATCAAAATAGGGCTTAGTTTACAGCGGTACTTTATGTTATATTATAACATTGAATATAACGGGAACTTATGTCATAGAGCGGAGAATTCAATGGAACGGTATATAATAGTAGAGCATATGATGCAGCGGTACGGTATGTCATAGTAGAGAATAGAATACGGCGGTACAGTATATCATATTGTAGCATTGAATACAGCGGGAAGTTATGTCATAGTAGAGCGGAGAATGCAATGGAACGGTATATAATAGTAGCGCATATGATGCAGCGGTACGGTATGTCACAATAGAGCATAGAATACAGCCGAACGGTACGTTATGATATTGCAATGAGAGAAGCACGAAAAAGAACAATGCAACTTTCACTAATGTCAAATCTTGTATTTCGATATTTAATTAAAACTGTGACATCGATGGATTTATGAAATCTGGCTCTGGCTTATGGCAGACGTATTGCAGACTAAATGCAGACTTGGGTTCATTTTGTTATTTCAGCGAAAATATAATCGAGCATGCGTTTAGAGGACATCGAGTACACAGAGAGTAAATAAACAAATAGGCAATATAAAAGTAGTTGCTAAAAAGGTAATATGCTCTGTATAGAAGAAATATAACTTCTACAAGGAGCACTACTATTAGTACTCTTGTGGTCTTGCATTCTCAGTCGTCATCGTGTGGTGTTTTGACGCCTGTTTGTGAGCGTCCGCAAGCGATGTCTCTGACATTACGTTATGGCGAGGAACCGAACGTTATATTCTCATTGATTGATTGATTGATAACAATCAGTTGCTAGTCTTAAAAAGTTTGAAAAAATCTGAAATATTAAGTTTTTCCAAACTGCTAAATATAGTATAAAATTTGAAGAATTTTCATACTACGAAGGTAAAATACACTAACTGCTCAAAAGAGTAATTTTCCAGATTTTCCAAACCTCTTCAGGATAGTTAAATATAATTAATAAACTACATCGGATATAATCCAAAACTTCTGAGTCGCATCACAAGTAATAATAATAAATAAAACAAAATAAAAAACTGAATTACGTATTATTGCAAATATGTAGTATCTTTTAAATGATTTAGAATTTAAAGCTAGGAATTGGAAACTAATCTCTTGTTTCAAACCCTCTTAAAATACGTTTTATTTTAAGAAATCTAGCATTGTATAATCGAGAGAGTATATTATATCTTTAAAGAATCACTTATTGTGTAATGTGATATTCTGGTTGGTCGATGGAGTGCTGTATAGTTGGAGTGCAATCAAAATGCTTCCATATATGTCGCGGACCGGTATTTGGATAGCACATCAGGTTAGATAAGCTAGATCTAATTTTATTATAAATGCTTCCGCTATCTTGTGTTGATTCTACTATAGCTCAGGGAAAGGCTCTAAATGTCATCAATAATTTAAATATATTCGTTTCTATTGAGTGACCACACAGACCGCTAATACTAATGGCCAATAGCACTTTCTTAATTCTGAGATCTACTGTATTTAGGATTTCAATCAGCAAATTGACAGGGGATCTAGGTGCAGAATGGCGCTAAGTCAGTCATAGTATTTCTAATTACATATATAGTTTGTACGTAGGCCTAGGTGTTTCAAATAAAGAAAATTATGTTTTTATCTGTAAGTATTAATTATTTTATATTATCAGCAGATATATTATAAATATATTTTATTAGTAGATTTTTATAATTGCATTTATCATCAGGAGTTTTATTAGCACTTTTTCGCTAGGTATTGTATTTCGTAGGCCTAATTGGACTTTAATGTTGTATGCTATGTGTTCCAGCTATTCGGATAGTAAACGGTACATGATGGTCACGCCAATTGTGCAAGAATTCACTGATTAACTATATTTTTCACTACTCAATCACAAAATTCTGGCAACATCTCAAGGAGTAGCTGATTAGTCGTGTGCATTATCTCAGCAATTTTATACTAAATAAATATCTCGGCAAACAATATAATACAAATCAATATATCAATAATTAGTATATGCACTAAAATCAATCAATAAAACTATCAGAAACCATTACAATACCAATCAGTATCTTTGCAAAAATTGCCCAGATTCGGCCCAGAATGGTATCGCTATTTATTGCTTGTGCCGAAGTTCAGAAAATATGGTAATTAAGCTGAAGAATGTCTAGGGATTATTATAATAATTTTCTGGAAATTCTTTATCCACAACCAGTCCATGGTATGTCAATTATATAGTTACACCAAAATATGAAAGTTACATGACAATGTCGATTTAAATCTGTTGCAAAAATGCTTATTAATTCATTTCTAATATTTTTAAGTTAAGGTTATGCATAAATAAGTATATATTTCTCTCTCTCTATCTTCAGTGCACTGCTAAGTGGCTGGTTCAAGGTATATATTCACACCCAAAGTCTGCTTCTCTCTCCATAAGAGCACTCCTTAGATCAACAAGTTAATCTTTTCAAAGAGTCCATGCCTTATCTGTACCCTATGTAGCCAATAGCTTGGGAAAAGTATGGCTCATGAAGTGGTTTCCCGTTGCCTTCCTCAGTTAGATAGATTAATAATCATTTTATCCTGGAGGAAAATATTTCATGGTGAGGTGGGTCCCATCTTGCCATCCTCAGCTCCTGCCTTAGTAGCCTCTTGCGTACACTCAGCAGATTGTTTTCGGTTGCCCTTTTCTGCAGTGGTCCAACCACACCCGAGCACAACATGGGGATATGTATCGTATTCTTACCATATTCATATATTTTAAATACAGAATATTACAATAAAGTGGAAAAGTAAAATAAATAAAGCTAACACAATCGTAAACTTTTGATGCTATAGCAATATAGTTTTTGAACACATAACATTGACACTCAAATATTATTAAGTAGCTAATGGGTAAGGTACCTGAGTGAGGGTCAATAAGTACGCACAGTGTTCAAATCTAGTGCTCACACCACAACTGACATGAGGGGAACGAAACAGAAGCTGAACTAGGCTATTTTAATATGCGTGAGAGATTCCTACTAGACATCGAAGCGCGTCCACTAATGAGAGTCAGCATTTAACTTGTTTAAAGCTATTTTCTTTGTCTTCTGATTGACAGGTGAAAGCGCTGCGCCACTAAATCTTCAACCAGTAGGCGCCAAGTCACTCCACATGCATAGTTCAGCAGTCGGGATATGGGAAAAGAAGCAGTAATAGTAGTTATTACTGCAAAGAATAAGTTTAAATTTTAACAATAATGCTTGATTGGTAACTTTTATAACCAGTGCAATATATTGTAATGTACATGCATATATACGAGTATAATATAGGCCTATGTGTTGTATGTACAATTCTGCACATATATATTTAATAGACACGCAATATAATGAAATGAACAAATATGTTAATGAATACCACTTTTAATGTTACTAATTTAAAACGTTAGCAATTTAGAACATTGTCCGTATAACCAGTCCAGTGAATATCCGAGATTTTATTCTCCGATCAGCGCGGCCGAGATTCAAACCCACTAGGATTCAATTCACTTCAGGATCTGTCATTTAAAACATCATGACATGCCCTCTACGCTTTTGGGACATTCTATAATGTATTATTTAATTATTTAATACATTTACGAACATGTATATACATGTACATATTTATTGCGTTGTGAAGAATAGACTAACCGTCAACTGCATTTGTCGTAAGAGTCGATTTAGCAGTCGTTCCTTTAAGCAGTTATAACTAACGAATCTACGCGATTGTACAGGCCTGATGGCCGAATGGATAGCACGCTTACCTGAGAAACAGGATGCCATTAGTAATCTTAGCTAGAGCGTCATTGACAGTATCCCTTGTAATTCTGAAACAGACGTTAAACTTGGCTTGCCGAGTTTTAATATGAATGAGTGTTTGATTTTTCGCTCTATTAAGCAATGTTTAATTTACAGTTTTAAGTTAAGATTTGATTTTGAGCTTTTGTCCTGATGGCTTCTAAATTTTGCGCCCTGGTTTGTTTTTCAGTAGGCTAGTTTTAAATATCTTTTGATTTTCGTTTCTATCTTTATCTGTCATTGTCACTGGATATTACATTCCAATTTCGTTCACATGCGAACTCTAAGTTGATAATATAATTACAGGCATGTCATGACGTTCTAATGACAGTCGAGATCTTAATTTCTCATCAGATTTGATGGGAAACGATGGCTGGTCGTCGTGTTGAAGGCTTCGTGCAGTGCTGCTGTGTCGTTGGCGCTCTATCAGATTTTATAGATATAAAAATGTTGATTTCTAATCTCAATTCACTTGTGGTGTCTTTATTCGAAAGTCGATGAGTCAGACTGTCGATCAATCAATCAATCAATCAATCAATAAATCAATTAATCAGTCAATCAATCAATCACTCTATCTATCTATCTCTCTGCAAGTTAATCAATTAATCACTCGATCAATCAATCAATAAAAATATCCATCCTTCCATTCATCAATCCTTACGTAATAACTTTCACTCTTTGAAGATGCAGATTAAGACACATGCTCATTCTGCTTACTTATGATATCAACTATTTCCAGAGTCAATATAGCTAAAGTGAAACAGAAATATGTTGCTTTGTAATTATTGCCAAATATAATATTTGCAGTGAAGTAGGATTGCAGAGGGTTATGGATGGGCCGAATGCCACAGCATTGAGGTATGGCATGAAGTTTAATATAAATAAGACAACGGTTTTGAGAGTGTCCAGGAATCACAGGATTGTAATATATTACATTATATGGATTACATTGAATAATGCGCAATTATAACATATAAGAAGCTTCAAGTATTTGGACGATACCATCACGGATGGTTGGATGCATGAAACGGAAAAAATACCTAATTGCAAAGGCGAAAGAGGCTTTCGGAAAGAGAAAAAACTACTAACAAAAGGCATTGGGAAAAGCACAAAGATAAAGATTGTGAAA